>CM044446.1:77352194-77378894 GCA_024363595.1 Xenopus borealis | reverse complement strand
ATATCGGTCGGCTCATTTCCCACCATACACGCACCGAATATCGTACGGAAATTCGTTTCGCAAGATATTATCTGTGCGTCTATGGCCACCTTGCTTGCAAATATGCATCTTGCATTCATGCACCTAGTCCTCTCATGTTTCTAATAGCTGCTCTGCTTTCTTTTATCACCCTCTACTCTAATTTAATGTACAGACTTGTGGAATCTGGTAAGACTATAATTGTTTTGCAATAATAAAATATATTTACATAAGCTGTTGGGTGCAAATACACAGACATAATGGCCATCTGTGTAGGAAGAGAAATTGTCACACCTCAGATATCCGAAACTCAATATTCATTAATTATGCCATGTTTTGAATTTATATTTTATACTTATTTTTCCCTTAGGCAGAAAGTAAAATATAATCTTTAAAGTTCAACAATACTTGAAATACACTTCAGAAATTTAAGAATGATTAAGTTGTTTCTGGTCACACTGTATGGGGGTGAGGTGGAGATTATTGTCTACCTTTTTGATGGAAAAACTGCTATAACATTTCGTACTATCTCATCTACTTTTTGAGTTCACTATGGTTGTTAGGTTCTCTGGTGGGCTATAGTTGGCACAGTCCAACACTGGTAGATCGAATCATCTTCTAGCTAGACCTAAATGTTCATGGACTGAATTATATGCAGACAATTCTGCCATACAAGAAAGGATGATGGAAATTTTAGGTCAATAGTGGTTTATCCCTGATTTAAAAATCCAAAGTATCTGTAAATTATCTGTAGTTGATTGTTGAGTTGGTCTCTAGGCATGTGGCATTTGTTCTCTACTAAAACCCAGCCTAGGCTTGTGGGATCATAATAACTTAAAGCTTGTTGGGGCAACTAAACAAATATCTTGTGTCCATCTGAAATCTCTATTTCTGTGATTTGAAATAATGATGCATGTTCATTTCTGTTTATTTCTTGTTTCTAGAATAAGCTGATTTTTTAGAAAAACAATGTAAAAATAACTAGTTGAACCAGGTGAAGCATATGGATATTATTATTTTTTAAATAATGGTTTTCCTAAATAAATAAATGAATCAAAACAATACAAGACATTCATATTTGGGCTGTTGTTAATTTGGTTGCATAATTCAATTAGGCTAAAGGAAGGTTTTCGTCACAGAGCTTGTATAAGCTGTAAAAAGCAATTCTTTTTCAGAATAGTCTTCATAAACTAAGTACTATATTAATGGACAGGGAGAGGGGAGCATCTCCTGATTGTAATTGCACCTTCTATGTTTTATTGTTAATCAATCGATTGTCTAGTTAATCAGAGAGGTCACTAGGGCAAACATTTATGATTCTGTTGTGAGCCATGGATCTGATTGATACTGGTATATTGAACCCTTTTCTGAAAAATAAATTGAATTGGGCCTGACTGGTAAGAAGTGCAAAACCCAACTAGTATAGATAATTTAAAAAGCAGATCAAAGTAAATACAAGTATTGCGTCTGTTATCCAGAATGATGGGTTTTCCAAGGGATTTTTCTGTAATTTGGATCTCCACACCTTAAGTCTACTAAAACATCAATTAAAAATGAATTAAACCTAATAGAATTGTTCTGCGTCCAATAAGGATTCATTATATCTTAGTTGGGAAGAAGTTCAAGGTACTGCTTCAATACTACAAGGGGGAAAGTAATTTAAAAATTTGAATTATTTGATTATTATCGAGTCTATGGGAGATGGCATTTCCGTAATTCGAAACTTTCTGTATAACTGGTTTCTGGATAACGGATCCTGTGCCTTTACATGCATTTACATGCATTTTAGTGGCTACATACTATATGCTGTTATAGCATATTTTGAAATGTATTGGCAAAGCTTTTTTTGGGCTTGAAAAACATACCAAAACAGCCTTGAAATTGTTGTCAAGGCAATTGCTTCCAGTTGAGAATTTTTAAAATGCTAGTTTGCTTTTTATTATTTCTTTATTATCCTTATATAAAAATACAATTTTATACAATCTGTTAAAACTAGGCATTTCTCACATTGTTGTATAATAAAGTAATGGCGCCCAGGACTATTATTATGTACTGCTGGCACATTTTCAATTATACTTTGCTGGAGAGCAGCAATGAGGGGTTCTGGAACTGGAATCTTAAACTAGAAGATTTCTGCATTCACTCTTGAAAATATTTTGAGAATGTTTTTGCAAATGTGTAGCTTATTGCTGTATTGTATTAAACTGCAGTGAAGTTACTGAATTATTTCACCTCCGCCTGAAGTGTTTTTATTTTGATCCAGCTTTTCTCACATGATGACTTCAATTGATCCAATTGCTAGAAAATTAAAAATAGAAATATTTTTCTGTCGTAAATCTCTCCTCCCACTTGTTTTGTCACCCTCTAGCTAAACAGGTTTATAGATTGAAATCTGGCAATAACCTCTGGTCATGATTCAAGCCTTCCCATGACCATGGCAATCAATATATTCTACATCAATACAGAGGTCACTTAATGTGCAGTATTTCCATTACAACATGCCAGCAAAGACCCCTTTGGGACAAGTGATGGCCAGATACTGAATGAAACACACAAGACGCTAGCAGAGGATATAGCAGTCCCACGTCAGTCTGTTTCTTCCCATAATCATTGTGCTTGAATGGAATAAATGTTTTAGCAAATGGCCATTGTTTAGTATGTGTAGTATGTGTAAGCTGCTGGTTATCACCCATTGTTCTTATTGAGCAAACACACCTCTGTTCAGCCCACAATAGAGGCAGGGGTGGCAGTCACCTGAAAATGTCAAGGCAATTGATGTCTGAAAAATGAACACACCCTAGGGCTGTGTCTGACGTGAAAAAGAATGTCCTATTCATGTGCTTTTTGGTCATCAGCTTTGTGAGGACACCAAGGGTTTGCCAAAAATATGCTCCATTTACACAGCTATGTGCTTTTAATTGTTCAAGCTAGTCCATGTATTGTTCGGCATCACTCTTAAAGGAGAAGGAAAGTCGAGACTTACTTGGGGGTGCCAAATGTTAGGCAAGTGTTACATAGTTACATAGTTACATAGTTACATAGTTACATAGTGTTTGTAATCACTTACCTGAAATCCCGGGCCGGTGCTCCAGCAGAAACCTGCACCTGCCCCGGGTTTTACCAGTGAGCCCCACGCGGCGATAGACTTCCGTCTTCTTCTATCTTCGCATTTCCCCGGGTAAATTGCATGCGCAGTAGAACGAAAAAGCTGACGTTAAAGTTCAACTTTTTATTCTAATGTGCAAGCGCAGCCGCATGAAGACAGGGGAAGAAGGAATACTATCGTTCCATGGTGCTCATAGGCCGGTGCAGTTTTCTGCTGATAGGAGCACCGACCCGGGGGTTACAGGTAAGTCATTACAATCGATTAGGGGTTCCTAACATTTGGCACCCTCAAGTAACGGTGGCCATACAACGAGAGATCCGCTCGTTTGGCGATGTCTCCAAACAATCGGATCTCTCCCCGATATGCCCACCTTGAGGTGGACGATATCGATCCGATTATGGGCCCTAGATCTTGCCATATCCACTTAATTCCACAAAAAAAAAAATAATCGAAACATTAATTAAACTCAGTAGGGCTATTTCACCTCCAATAAAGATTAATTATCTTAGTTGGGATCAAAAACAAAAAAACAGGTTAATTATTACAAAGAAAAAAAAATATTTTTTAAAAACTTTAATTTAATTAATTTGATTTAAGTGTAGTCTATGGAAGAGAGAGCCTTACCATTATTCTGAGCTTTCTGGATAATGGGTTTCTGGATACTGGATTTGCATAGGTTAGTGGTGTACAGGGCCTTCTTGTTACTGTCATACACAATTCTTAGTAACCCTGCTGCTGAGTATATGTATATGGAAACTGAATTGGGATAGTTTGAAAGAGATTATCCTGCCCAATAGTGGCTCTAATGTCAAACATTTACAACTCTATAAGGCAATTGATCCACTACCATGATGTAGGATACATCACCCAATGCTTTTATACTTTTTTAAATTTACAACTGTTCAATAAATTTTCCCATCTGTGTTGTATGTAATATTACAATCACCAACAGAAATAGATACTTTATTTTGCATTTGTTTGAACACAAATCACCCAGCAGTGTATAAATCAGTTGGAGATTCTTTGGCACAACTGGATTAACGGTTGCATTTCTTCAAACACACAGGGATTTGCACTTAGATCAGTTTGAATTTGATTGTCTGTATTTTCTGGCAGATTTGCTGACACATCCAATAATTTATGTAAATCTTGGTCCATTTGAAGCAATTCATTAATCTCTGGAGGCCAGTTAGGCCAGGGTTTGTGTGGACCTGCTAAATGTGCACCTCTCCAGGCACAAGGGGTTTCCATACTAAAGTTATTGTAGATCATTTGTGCTTGAAGGGTAAAGATTTAGCTATTAGATGTACTCATCAATCATGCTTTGCAGCGTATAATCTGAAAAGGAGCTGAAGTTTTATTTTGTAATCCTGGAGTATTATACTGTACAGAGTGAGCTTTTATTATTGCCGAGGCATTCAGTGTGGTAATACAAAGCAATATAAGCGACTTGAAGTGAAAATGAAGTGCTGAGTGTGCCAGGGGAAGGTAGTTCAGGGAGATTAATTGCCCAAAGAAGAGGAGATTTGTCGCCAGGTGACTATTCGCCTCGAGGGTTTGATAAATCTTGAAAAATTGTAGTTTTTATATTCCCCTTTAAAACTCCGACCAGAAAAAAATTGGGCTTTAGTAATAATAACCTTTGTAGAGCTTAAAGGGGTGGTTCACCTTCAAGTTAACTTTTAGTATATTGTAGAAGGGCCAATTCTAAGAAACTTTTCAATTGGTCTTCATTATTTATTTTTCATAGTTTTTTAATGATTTGCAATTTTCTTCTGTTTCTTTGCAGCTTTCAAATGGGGGTCACTGACACCATCTAAAAACAAATGCTCTGTAAGGCTACAAATGTATTGTTATTGCCATTTTTTATTACTAATTATTCTATTCAGTCCCTCTCCTATTCATATTCCAGTCTCTTATTCAAATCAATGCAGGGTTGCTGGGGTAATTTGTACCCTAGAAACCAAATTACTGACACTGCAAACTAGAGAGCCGCAGAATACAAAGTTAAATAACTATAAAACTACAAACAATAAAAAATGAAAACCAATTGCAAATTGTCTCAGAATATCACTCTCTACATTATACTAAAAGTTAACTCAAAGGTGAACAACCCCTTTAAAAAAAATTGTGCCCCCTAGTTACATTTATAATATTGAGCTTCGGCAGGCAACTTCGGGTGATTTCGGAAAGTGCACCGCTGCGTGTCAATTACCACAGGCGACTTTTCATTTGGGAGGCACCTTTGGGTGATTTTGGATAGTGCACCTCCAGGTGTGCATTACCGCAGGGGACTTTTCATTTTAGCCAGCGCAAAAAAAAGTAAGCGATTCAGAAAGATTAGTCGCCAGGTGACTAATCTCCCAGAATTGCCTAGTGTGGACTAACCCTTAAAGTGATTCTGACACTAAAAAGTTAATTTTAACATATGAATGTACATTAATTGTTACCTATAGGTCATGGTGATCATTTTTTGCTGAGAGGTTTGTTTTTGTATTTAATTGTTAGTTGGATTTCCTCAGCCTGACTCTCTGACACTCTGACTTTGCCAACCTGACTGTCCCATCTCAGTCTGTTAGTTACAGTTTGTAATGATAACAGATGCCTGCTGCACAAATATGGCAGCCCCCTCATACAGGAACATGGGGGATCAGACAGGTAATGTAAAAGCATCATACTAATACTTTATGGCAAATTTAGAAGTAGCTTTCAAAACCAGTTATTATAATAGATGTAAAAAAGAGTTTAATTTCAGGCGTCAGTAGCTCTTTAATGCAGACTGCAAAAGATAAAGGGGAGCTTGTAAGAAAATTATGTGTTACTGCACTGACAACATATCTATATATCTATCTATATGGTTAAGACCTTTTAGCTAGAATGCTTGGGATTTTCTGGATTTTCATACCTTAAAGGACAACTAAAGTCTAAAGAATTCGGCTAGAAATGTTGTACATTATGCTTTGGAATTCTGTCCAAGGCAACCATAGCCCTTTAGCAGTAAAGATGCTCCAGTAGCTCCCCATATTCTTTTCTGATGATTCACTGATTCACATACTCTGTACTGCTGTCACTTACTGAGCTTAGGGACCCACTCACAATATACAGTACACATAGAATAGAAATGCCACAATATAAGGTTGATTAGTAATTAATACAGTTGCAAACCAGTGCAATTAGCATCAGAATTTAATAATCAGCCTTGTAGCATCAGCTTATATTACAGACAAACCTAATTTACTGCTTCATAATTTGTGACAACCCCTAAGCTTAGCTTCTCAACAGCTGCTCAGAGCCCACTGAGCATGTGAGTGTCACAGACACTTTCCAAGATGGTGACCCCCTGTGACAAGTTTGAAGTCCTGGATCATTGCTGCTATTGACAAGCTAAAACTTTAGGCTGGTGCGATAAGTTCAGTATATAAAATATGGCATATTTAGCCATATTCATTTTTAAGGTTTAGTTCTATTTTAAAAAAGTAGCAGTTGCATTGGATACTATTGGCTATAGAACTGAAAATAACTGGCTGACATGTTCAATTTTCCTTCTTCTGTAAGCTATGAGAAGAACTTGAAAACTCCTGAACATTTTTTTATATTCACAATGAAGTTATACTGAAGGGTATCTGTTATCCAGAAATCTCCAAATTACAGAAAGGCAGTCTTCCATAGATACAATTATAATCAAATATTCACAATTTTTTAAATTGATAATAGTTTGTATTTGAAGATATGATAATTAGTCCTTAGTGAAAGCAATGCCAGCCTAATGGGTTTAATTAATGTTTACATGATTCAAATCACAGGAAGATCCGTTGTCCAGATAACCCCAGATCCCAAGCATTCTGGATAACAATACCATACCTGTAACACTATTCCTTCCTTAATAAAGTGTAGCAGTGCTAATGACTTGAGTTGAAATACTTCAGCACATTAATATACGCAGAATATCTTTGCAGATATTTTTCCATCCATTTTTTTTGTAACCTGATCCTCTATATTTCCTACAAAGAAGGTCATATTTGAGATAGTATGATCTGTGACGTACAGTTATGAGCAGTTTCTAAAGAAAACACTTTTGTGAGATTGTTTAACAAGTTAACGTTGTTCTGTGGTGCATGTCAAACCACCAGGAAGTGAGATGGGGAAATAGAATTTGTTGGAACCATTTACATTCAATTTGCGTGTGCGCTTTTTTTTAATGTTCTTAAAAAATATACCACTTAGATGTGTTTTTCCATCTTTTTTAAGGCTCAGGCCAGACTGGAAGATTCGGGGAGATTCATCACCTGGCGACTAATCTCCCCGAACCGCTTCCCCCTGCCTTCCAACGGCTTAAATGAATAATCACCTGCACCGGCGCTGTGCTTTCCCGAAATCGTTCTAAATTGCCTAAGGAGGCAACTTCAAGCGGCTTCGGAAAAGCCAGCACTGCGTGTGAATAGGCACAGGCAATTATTCATTAAAGCCACTGGAAGACAGGGGGAAGCGGTTCAGGGAGATGTCGCCCCAAAGAAAATCTACCCGAATCTTCCCGTCTGGCCCGAGCCTAAACTGCAGGGATTCTTTAAACAGTAGCGGCAAACTTAGGAGGTAAGATGTTTCTTTATCATCGCCTTTATTTGGGAGTTTATTGAGAGATTACTATTATCTGGATGGTTTTAACGTCTCTTATATGGAAGGGCCCACCTATGATTTGTTATAAAATTACAAATGTTAAAACAAATTTATTTTGCTTTGTTTCGCTTTCCTATCTCTGTCACAGCTACATTATCCTTTTTAATTTATTGATTGCCAAACTCAGATCCTGATACAGTTGCAAATTAGTCATCTTTCCTATAGTCCATTTTAGTGGGTTATTTGCTAAAGCTCATATTTTACCAGAAACAAACTTGACCTATTCCCATCCACAAATTTGGCTAATTTACTAGTAATTAAACCGGACAAAAATTCGAGTTTTTACGAATATCTCAAATTTGTGGAGTTGATATGTTTAAATATCTCGAATGTTTCGGGTTTTCTAGCAAAAACCAGTGTCGAGCACCTTAAAAAATATAGGAACATTTGAGTTTATTTTCTCTTAAAATTTATAGAGAAAAAAAATAAAGGTTTAATTAAAAAAAAGTCATTTTATGCTAAAATGTGGGACCAAAAACTGTGTGCTGTCTGAGAGAAATGGTTTATAATAGTTCTGTTTTCTTATCTCTTTTTTTTTTTTTTTTTTTTTTAACCTTGTTATGAGCTAGAGAGATGCATGACCAAATTGTGAACCTGAAAAGGGCGTTTGAACCAAATAAATCTGCAAACCACTGGTCTAAGGCATATTAAAAATGGGTTTCAGATAGAATCTCAGTTCCTCATGACATGGATACTCTGTTATAAAGATAGAATCTTGGTCATATAGAATGACAGAGCTGCCACTTTGTAAGAACAAGGATGGATAATTGACTATAAGCTTTTTTTAATTAACTATTCTACTATACAAAATAGGAGTTTTTTTTTCCAGGCACAGATTTAGTTTTCATAATTATCTTTGTAATCATTTAGAATATTCTGTGCTCTGTTGTTTTTCAGACAGCATTGTCACATTAAATCCAGCTGGGAACCAGGTAGTAAGTGCAATATAATGGTTTGGGTCCATTTTCTGGAAACTTGTTATCCAGAAATCTTTGAATTATGAGATGATCTTCAGTACAGCCCGTTATAAGCAAATAATTCCAATTTTTGATTTCCCTTTTCTCTGTTATAATAAAACAGTACTTTTTCCTTCATTATAACTAAACTGCATGAATCCATACTGGCAATGAAATCCTGTTGGGTTTGTTTAATGTTTTTTAAACTAATAAGGTATTTTGATTATCTGTATCTAGAAATACCAAGGCCCAGAGCATCCTACAACTCTTCTTCTAAACATTTTAGGAGGTAGAAATAAGTCAACTAAAATAATATCAATAAAATTCAACCTTAAAATTTACTGATGTGCATAACCCTGGGAAGATTAAATATGAAATTACAAAACTTCACATCTATTAGGTCTCCATGTGCCACCCCTGCACTACTAGGAGTTGCAGGAACTGTTCCCCATATTGTTAAACCCTTGAGTAAAAAACAAAAGCTGACATTAGTTTGTTTTTACCTCCTGTCTACTTGGTATCCGAGACTGAAAACAACTGTGTAGTGAATCATCCAAAGTAAATGACAGAAGGCAGTCAGAGGGAGTTTCTGTAAAGCCTCTATATACACCCATGTGAAATGTGAACTCGACTAACAGGCCTTGCTTTTGCTGTGCTGTGTGTAGAAACCTAGTCTGAAATTAAATTTAAATCCAAGCGAACTAGTCTGTGCTTGCTTTTATCCCACAGTGTATATAAATACAATCCTCTGCTCAATATTGCTGTAATTTAATAAGCGTAATTCAACAGTTACAAGGCAATTTCACATGACAAGCCCTGTATTTTGCAACCGTTCAGGGCACCAAGGGAAATTTAATTTTTCTTCTTTTAGTTTTTAAGTAAGAAGCGCTCTCTAACTCTGTGGAGGTTAAAGGAAAAAGTGCACAGTTGGGATTACTGAAGAGCTTTATTTTACTCCAATTTTTTGTTTGTAAAAAGAACAGTTTAACCTCAGATAAGGTAGAATTTAGACTAGGAGTATATATTTGTCTGTTAATTGGCTCATGTGACCTAACATATATGGTTTGTGTGCACTGGGACTCATATGATCCCTAGGGGAATCCCTTATTCTTTACAATACTACTAAAAGTATATTATTATGAAATTAGTTTATTTAGATTAAGCATGGGTTTACATATGTTGATATGTATTAAGTATATGCTCTCATACAGATCCCATAGTAATCTGATACTAAAACAGTGTCATGTAACATGATCTTGTCTGCTAATGCAGAAGTGTTATAAATAAAGTTATGTCTTCTTGAAGCAAGAGAAGCATGGTGTCTGTGTGCAGTTTCTCCTCTGTCTAAAAGAAAGCTGCAGGCTCACGTGAGATTGAGCTACAGGTTATCCCATTGAGACTGATAGAGCAAGCTGATATTTGATGGAGATGAAATAAAAAAAATAAAATATGAATTATGGGAGACAAAGTTTCTAGGCCACATGTGCGTGATGAATCTTAAAGAAACCATTCTGCATGAACCCACAGAGAACACAGACTTGGATGAGGACAGGAGAAAGAGGAGGCATATGCTGAGTTGATTAAATTTTTGGATGATGAAAGTTTGTCTCGGATTATGAGAGAAGCAGCTGATGATGGAAAGAAAGTGCTTCAAATCCTGAGAAACCACTATGCTGGCAAAGGTAAACCATGAATAATTAGCTTCTACTCAGAGTTGACATCTCTTTAGAAAGCTGCAAATGAAAGTGTCACAGACTATATAATACAAGCAGAAACAGCCATTACAGCACCGAGAAATGCTGGAGAGACACTAAGGGACAAATTTTAGAAGTAAAAAAACTTCGAAATTTGTACCTCAAAGCATTAAAGGGCATTTCGATCGAATAGGCCCATTTTCGATTGAATAAAAAAAATCGTTTGAATCGTTCTATTCAATCAAGTGATTCTCCGCAAAATCCTTCGAATTCTCGGAACATAGAAAATTTTTCAGGACAGGTTCTATGAGGTCCAACCATAGGCTAAAATGGCAATTCGGCAGCTTTAAGCAGGCGAATCGTAGAAGTCTAAGGAATTTTAAAGGAACAGGTCATTGTAAAAATAAAAACTGGATAGATAGGCTGTGCAAAAAAAAAAATGTTTCCAATATAGTTAGTGAGGGAAAAATGCAAAGGCTGGAGTTACTAGATGTCTAATATAATAGCCAGAATCCAACTTGGATTTTCAGCTCTTCAACTTTGAGTTAAGCTGGCCATAGACGTAACAATTACGATCTTTCTCGGAAAAGATTGTTCGTTTCAACACACGTGTAGAGCTGAATCGTCAAATATACAGGTAGAAACAATGGAATTCTACTTGTATCTGACGATTCAGCACTAACAATGGCCGATGTTAAGGGTGCTTTTAAAGGCATCCGATCAAAATTTTCCGTCCAGCCCGATCAACCAGCCGACCAATATCTACATCTTCTGACGATATCAGTCGGCTCATTTCCCACCATACACGCAATGAATATCGTACGAAAATTAGTTTTGTACGATATTATCTGTGCGTCTATGGCCACCTTTAGTCAGTGACTTGATAGGGGACCACATGGGACATAATTGTTCAGTGAGTTTGCAATTGATCCTCAGCATTCAGCTTAGATTCAAAAGCAACCGTTGTGGCCAATGTGGCCCTCCCTCAAGTCACTGATTGGTTACTGCCTGGTCACCAGGGTAACCAGTCAGTGGAAAACAAGAGAGCTGCAAAGCATAAAGTTGGATTCTTGCTATTATGTTGGATATCCAGTCACTCCAGCCTTTATACATTACATTTTTGGCTAACTATATTAAAAACTTTTTTTATTTTGCACAGCCTGTCTATTTACCCAGTTTTTATTTTTATACTGAACAATTCCTTTAAAGGGCAAGTACTTCAAATTAGAATTTTCAAATTTTTTCTATTAGGATCGCATTTTGGGCTATTCGATAGTTGAAGTAGCCCAAAATTACTTCGAAATTAGAATTTTAAAAATTTTAATTCTGTTCGAATTTCCACTTCGACCTTTAGTAAATGTGCCCCTAAGTGATAGACTGTTGATTGCAAAGATTGATGCACTGAGAAATATTGTGTCAGCCCAAACACTGATAATGTGATGAAGGTCAGCTCCACTGTTACAACAGTAAGGGAGAGAAACAACATCTGCTTCCAAAAGGGCCAAAAAGCTAACGCGTGCCCAAGCAAATGAAATAAAAGAGAGTCACAGTGGTGTAACTATTCCTAGAGCCTGACACATAAAGAGGCAGACGCAAGGGGCGGTACAATGTAAATGATACAGAGCAAACATTTGCCTTCAAAATAACCGAGAGGCAGTCAAACAGTTTAACACTAAAGGGACTAATGGTAGATACAGTAGCAACATCACATTTAATTATAAACATTAAAAAGTGTAAAAGATTTGTGGAGACATTCATGCCAGAGAACCACTACATGGAGTTGGCGGACTAAAAAAGACTTCTGGCGTAGCGCTGAGGAGAGGTGACGCAGAAATGTGCCTGACTGACAGCAAGGAAGACCGAGTAAAGACAATATTACTAAATCCACTTTATATCCCCACAAACCCACAGGGCATTTTCTCTGTTGATGCAGCAACAAACAGCGCATCTGTAATATTTCAGCAAGTTGGTAGTGATCTGATAAAAACTATACCATGGTGATATGCGGGAATACTCATACCACACCCTGGCAGTCCTGTCAAGAAGTGGAGCCCATGACAGTTGTGCATATGAGATGGTCATTGGCGGGATGGCACAAGGTGGATTTCAAGCACTGGCCACCAGCCACCAGTGTTCTAAAGCCCTGTACATGAAACATATTAAAATCACCTAGTTACATAGATAGAACTGTAATCAGAGAGCCAATTATACACAAATGCATGTACCAGCAAAAGTAATATTATGTGGTAATATTAATTACCAAATTAATTATGTTAACCCCCTGAGTAAGTAATATTTATTCTCACATCACAGAACACCTCCACCTATTACTTATTGCTTATAGCACACCCAAAAGAAGGTTGGGTCATTTTGTGACTTGTTAAAGAAAGGAAACATTGCTAGTAAATGTGTCAACTAATAGGAAAATATCATATTTAGATTTAAACATATTCTTAAATAGGTTTAAAGAGTCATTTAAGTTTAATCTAATGCTAATCTCTCTATTCAAATTTTATCACTTATTTTTGAAGAAGCCATTTCAGTAGTTAAATGGAATATGCAACCCCAGGAAAACAAAAAACATTGAAGCAGAACATCAGTGAAGACCGAACAATTCAATAGGGGTTGTGACAGGTTTCTTAGGGTGAAACCAAACCCCTCTCCTATGACAGCTGTTTTATGAATCTATGAATACTGGGAGTATATTGGTCCATGCCAAAAATCCATTCGAGCTTGTGTTGCATTAGATCTTTCATGTGCAGGTATAGCATACTTTATCCAAAATGCTGGGAACCAGGGGTTTTCTGGATAAGGTATCTTTCTGTAATTTGGATCCCCATTCTTTATGCTTGCTAAAAATCATTGAAACAATACATAAACCCAATAGAATTGTTTTTGCACGACTGTAGGCAACAAGTCTCCATTGGGAATAGCTAAAATCGTTAGCGGTAAAATCTACATATCGCAAAATCTACCAAAGTTTACTCCCGAGGCAAATTAAATAGCATTCAGTTTAACTTAGTAACTTTTTGGGGTATTTTAGCAGAGCCAAATCTGCAAAAAGTTAAAAATAAAAAAATAAATTGCTTTAAATTAGCTGATAATGCATTTAATTATTCTTAATCCTAGAACTGTACTGTTCTTACATATATTATTTGTTTTATCACAACTATTTTGTAGAGGGTTAACAATCTTTGTCATGTCCCTATTACTAGAGCGTATACCACAATTTCAGAAGTATGCACAGTGTGAAGATAGATTTGACAGTGCCTTTTAATGTGGTGTGTTTGAGTATCTTTAAATATAGATAGCCAAGTGATAAAACAGGCTTCATTTAGCAATAGAGTGGAGTGCTAGTAAAATTCTAGCGGATATAGTGCTAGTTCTGTTTGTCACGAGAAAGATATTTTCAGTGAATAGGGGAGAGAGATGCTCTGTAAAAATCTTTGCTTAGTTTAACCACAGGCAGCTATTATAAAACAAAAAAAAAATGTTATTACATTTTTGAAGGCATCAGAGTTTTAGCATTTTTTTTCATCATTGCAGCCTACTATATTATACAGATTTATAATGCTAAGCAACAGCATCATTGGTTGCCTTTTGGCACCATTAGTGGGGGAGGGGGGGGGGGCTAGATGGTGCCATATTATAAGCAGAGCACATAAACTACATTGTGGGAACTGTTTTAGAGAAACATCTTTAGTGACAATGAAAGAGAAAAAATATACATGTAGAGAATGTCTCCTTGACAAATGAAAGGGGGGGAGGGGAAGAACACCTGCGATCCAGAAGATGAATAACATATCAAGGAGTTAAGGTGGCCAAAGACAATATTCGGTGCATGTATGGTGGGAAATGAGCTGACCAATATCGTCAGAAGATTAAGATATCGGTCTGCTGGTTGATCGGGCTGGACGGAAAATTTTGATTGCCTTTGAAGGTACCCATAACATCAACCATTGTCAGATACAGGTAGAATTCCATTGTTTCTACCTGTATATCTGACGCTTCAGCTCTATACGTGTGTGTGATGAAACGAACAATCGTTCTTGGAAAGATCTTTTCCGAGAAAGATCATAATTGTTGCGTCTATGGCCAGCTTTAGCGAAGCACAAGCATATGCCCAAGGGTACAGAACTTTCAGTAGCTTTTGAACACAACACAAGCACTTAATGAAACGGTAGCACCAGAAACTGTATCAAAGTTATTAAATTATTATTCAACTATTCTGAAATCTGATGCTTCAATTATTGTTTCCTGATACCACCATAAACAAAATTTCTTGTAAAGGTATTTTTACATGATTATGTGACCAGGGTGATTTACTCACTGCAATCTACTTTGTTGGCAATGACATGAAGTTTTGTTGCCCCATCTGTCATCAAGTACAATCTACAGTTTTATTACAATAGAAGAAAATCTGAATTATTTGCTTTAATATGGCTCTGTGGAATAGCTTCCACACCTGCAGTAGATGCCCTCAAACAACTTACTATAACTGTCCTCCTCACCTTGCTTGTTACCAGTTATTTTGGAAGAAAAGTTTCTAAAGTTTGCAAATGTATATAGCTTGTAAAAACATAGCACAAAAGCCAAACTTTTTTCTTCTTTCATCCATTGAAATTGTGGTAAAAACTTAGGTCTGTATATTCCTTTATCGACTTAAAGTTATGATAGGGCTGATGGTTAAAAACATATACAATATACTGAAATTGCCACTTTCTGCGGCCTGAAACCTAATCTGTTTACCACGGATATCTGTTTTTTTGTCTTAAAAGTCACTCTTTGGCAGCCTAAGGCACTTGCTAATTCTGTTTACATTTATATTGTTTAAGATTAAAAAATGTAAAACCCATAGCATTCTTCGTAGTAAAGTATGTGACCCTGGGTGATCAGAATTCATGGGATGAAAAAGTCACAAAACATTTTGTATTGAATGTGGAACAAGATAACAGATTGAGAGTTGTTCATTTAATAAAATATTTTGTCAAATTTTTTTTTTTTTAGGAAATGAAGCCAAATTGTGGCTGGGAGTTGGGTTGAATTTTTGTTTTTAAAATAGAAAAATGTGAGTGAATACCAGATTATTTGTCAGATACAGATAGGGAATCTATCATCTGGAACAAGATAATACTAAGGGGATTAGCCCTGATGCTCATGGGTTTTTTATGGCTGCCACTGTAATCAGACAGAAAACATCAGTGGTAAAGCTCCCCATCCACTGGCTTTAGCTTTCCTCAGCAGAGGTCTGCCTGTCACCAGTCACGTCACCAGTTCTGTCAGCAAGCATTTATGGTCCTTTTGATCACCACTGTTTTCTGATATACTACAGTAAAGGCCAAAACACCAGAGGCTATTATGAATTTTGAACCATAACTCTTAAAGGACAAGTAAAACTCAACAAAGGCCAACATAATTATTTGGTTTGAAGAACTCTGCTTCTGACTGCTCCTAGTACCTCTGAGTATTCTTTTCTGCTGATTCGCTGCACATGCTCTGGGCTCCTGCCTGTTACCAGAATTTAAGGTAATAGTACACATGGTATCCCACAAATGTGTAGTGTCAGGAATAAATGCATTCCAATTGTGACTGCTGGGCATTGGGCAGATCTTGTTTGGCTAGTGCTACTGCTCAATCCACTCTCTCTTGTCTGAATTGCATCAGCCCTGAAGTATCACCTATTGTGCCAGATGTAAGGTAACTACCAACAAACTTGACAGTTTGATCATTTTGACATCCTAAGCCTTCAAGGACACCTATCTCCAAAAAAATGTTTTCCCCACCAGCGGAGCAGGTTAATTGAGCCCACTGTGTTTGGGATAAACAGTTGTTTTTCTCCCCAAAAGATTTAACTTGGCTGCTAAGCCATCTGCACCAGGTGGGATTTCTAGTAATGGCTGTGCAGGTGTTCTGAATAATCTGTCCAAATTTACTTGTAAGCAATACTTTAAAGGAAAGCTTAGCTACACCATTCCAGGAGCCAGTGCTTACAGCATTTATTCATTGTGTCTGTATTAAAGAAAGAAAGATTAAAACTAAGTAAGCTTTCAGAAAGGTCTATATAAATATAGCAATAAACCCTCAAAGTAATGCTGCTCTGAGTCATCTGTCAAAAGAAACACCACATTTCTATTGTGTATACATGGGTTTCTGTATCAGACTTCCTTCTTTCATCTTAAACCTCCAGGGCATGGACTTGATTGAGCATGCTCAATATGCATCTCTCTTACCCTCCCACAGGAAGTGATGTCACACCTAGCTAATATGTCAGCTGCTATCCTAAACAAAACAGAGAGAACTTTTAGCGCTGTTTACTTAGGTATGTTAAAACATTCTATAGAAAAATATAGTGTTCTGGTTTATTGCTAATCTATGGGCAGTAAACTGCCTCTGTACCTTTCCTTCTAAGGGCAGGGGCACACGGGCAGATTCAGGAAGATTTAGTCGCCTGGCAACTAATCACCCCTTCTTCTGTGCGACAATCTCCCTGAACTGCCTTCTGCATGCTAAAATGAAAAAGTTCCTGCAGCAATGCACTCGCTGCGCTTTGAAACTTGGGGCAGCTTCGAAAATTGAAGTGCCACAAGTGCCATTGTGCTGGTGTTTTCTCATTATAGCAGTCGGAAGGCAGTTCAGGGAGATTGTCATCTAGCAGAAGTGATAAGTCGCCAGGCTACTTAAACTCCCTGCATCTGCCCGTGTGACCTTACCCTAAAATCTACTAAAGTAATATAGTGAGCTGACAGTGTATCAGCAAATACATGGCTTAATTTCAATCTGTGGGATCAGGTATGCCCATGTAAAGTGAAATACCTTTATATTTACAAGTTCATATAGCGTTGCCATAAGTGCCATACCTTGCCATAAGTTTGCTTAAGAAATTCATAAAGGTTTCAAATACATAATATCCACGTTATATACTGATTAAAAAGGCAACTGGTTTATTAAAGTTGTTTCTGTCCTGTTTTCACATAACAGGATTTTTCAGCATGAAGAGGCATTCTGTAAAAGCCAGGTTTAGCCTTTCTGGACATTTTTATGGTCCCCAGCCTGCCCAAGGTGACCTTCTTTCCACCATCATAACATCTCGTAACTATGCAGTTATATAATTAATATCTTTTTTTCCAGGTGGATTTGGAGCCAGAAGGCAAGTTATTTGTGGTGATAACTTTAATAGGCACCTTTACCGAAGGTAAGCAATTTCAAAACAAGGGGTTCTTCACCCTATTACCAACTTTTAGTATTGTGTAGACCAGGGGTCCCCAACCTTTTTTGCTCGTGAGCCACATTTAAATTTAAAAAAGAGTTGGAGAGCAACACAAGCATGAAAAAGTCCATGGGGATGTCAAATAAGCGCTCTGATTGGCTTTTTCGTAACCCCTATATGGACTGGCAGCCTACAGGAGAGAATGTTTGGCAGGACACCTGTTTTTTATGCAACTAAGACTTGCCTCTAAGCCTGGAATTCAAAAATAAGCAGCTGCTTTGAGGCCACTGGAAGCAACATCCAAGGGGTTGGAGAGCAACATTTTGCTCGCGAGCTACTGGTTGGGGATCACTGGTGTAGGCCTTGATATTTTTAGACAGCCCAGGTGCTACCAGGATATTAATAATAAAAGTAAGCAGAAGCTGGAACTTTCCAACGTGGTTCTTCCTTTATTGAATCAACAAAAAAACAGTATTTATAGACACACCCCTGAGTAAACCACAACCATAATCCCCAAGAGCATCATGGGAAAGACAGTCAGAGATAACATTTCTTACAAAATAAATGTACTGGAAGTAAAAATTCCAGTTCATAAATATGCAATACAAGAGACTAAATGTTTAAAATCACATTATCATGGTTCTATACATACACAAATGAACATTATTAACTTAATGCACTAGGGGCTACTGTGTCGGTTTTAATTAAAAATGTCTCTCTCTGCATGAACATTTGATCCCAATCTCTCCCTCTCTTTGGTTCAGGCACTAAAGGGGTCATGTAATAAAAGGCACTAAGTTTGCCCAGGGGCAGTAACCTATAGCAACCAATCAGCAGGTAGAATTCACTAGTCACCTGTTTAAATGCAAGTATCCTATTGGCTGCCATGAGTTACTGCTCCTGGGCAAACTTAGTGCCTTATATTACATATAGGGGTAAGTCCGTAATCATAAATCTAAAAGTTGGTCTATAAACATCTATAAACACTAATCTATTTGACATAGGAAGAGAGAAATATCTGGCAAATTCAGTGCTGATTATAGTTGGGAGTAGGTGCAATTCTAATAAATACTGCATCTTATATTGTTACAGTCACATATATCTCTACATTATTTTTCTTACTTGTTTCTTAAAGAGATACCAGAAAACAGCGCATGTAAATCTATATGTCTTAGTCATATGGAGCACACTGAATACCCCATGAACACACAGCCAGAGTCTCTGGTATTTGCTGTATTTCCAAGTTCCAAGTGATAATTTGTGTCATTTATTCTGTGCATTCCACTCATACAACTGCTCTGGGCTGCCCAAAGTGTAGATATATAAATACATTTTGTCAAGGGCAGGTAATCAATATAGTATTTTGTATGATGAATTTGAGGCATAGGCTACAATAATGACACTCTTGTTGTTTTAAATAGAAATGGGACTCTGCTTCCTCTGTTAACATATATGTCTTTTTGTACTGACCACAGATCTTCAGTGTTAGCAGTGTGTCTAGCTTAATATATTTGGTGGGATAGGTTTCCTGCCTCACTCTTTAATTTACAAAACAAAACCATATTTTTTCTTCAGAATTGGTGCTATGACCATGCAGCAAAGTGTTAGGAAAAGTCTGTGCACATAAGGGTCATAGGACAGTATCTAGTAAACCCAGAGAAGTTCCCCACTCAAAGTATATATATATATGGAGATATTCGGATTTTTTTAATTTTATGAACCAGAAATAAAAAAACTGTTAACAACTACAAGCATTATTATGATTTTACAAGTTGATTCTTAAAGTTCCCAGTGCAGGAGATACCAAGAAGGTTTTAGGGTAAGGGAACACGGCGAGATTCGGCAAGATTTAGTCACCTGATGATTAATTCTTCTGGGCGACAATTTCGCCGAACTGCCTTTCTCTGCCTTCCCGCTGGCTACTATGAAAAATCGCCAGCTGGATAGCGCATGTGGTGCTTCATTTTTCAAAGTCACCCAAAGTTTCCTCGACTAAATCTCCCCGAATCTTGCCGTGTGCCCTTACCCTTAGAAGTGTATCTGTTAGGATAAGATGTTTTGGTATTGTCACATGATGCTATCTATTTATTTATATTTGTTTTTTTCTCCTTGAGGGATTTGTTTGGGTTAATTGGTAGCTAATTATATGCATGTTTTACTTTGCTCTAATTATCTTTCATGATGTCACTCCATGCACTTTCCCACCATTTGGTGTTTATTAGACACACGGCAGTAAATGGTTTTTCACTTTGATAAAGGCTAGCTGACGAAACATCAGTTCTTTTTAATAAATAACTTTTTCACTTTTTAAGACTTGATTGCAGACATAGCTGTTCATTTACATATATATATATATTATCCAGAAAAGTATCAGCACTCACGAATCCAAGGGTTAATGTTGCCTGGGTGCAGCAGCCGACAGCGAAGAATGTAGTGAAAGAAGAGGGTCCGCACGCTCAGGGCTTAAATAACTTCAAAAGGTGTTTTATTCCAACAAGTGGGAATCCCACTTGTTGGAATAAAACACCTTTTGAACTTATTTAAGCCCTGAGCATGCGGACCCTCTTCTTTCACTATTTGTTTTTAGATGGTGTCAGTGACCCCCATTTGAAAGCTGCAAAGAAACAAAAGAAAATTGCAAATCATTAAAAAACTAAGAAAAATAAATAATAAAGACCAATTGAAAAGTTTCTTAGAATTGGCCCTTCTACAATATATTAAAGTACCTGTTTAATAATGTTCAGGCGTCATTAGTCGCAGAACAAATTGTGCACCCTCTTATTTATAGTAACCCAGGGCAGTGGTGCAGTGGGAAAGGTTCCAGCAAAAGTAATTGTTAAACAGGGTCCTGGGCAAAAATGAGAGAGGGACAGGCCACATACTGTAGTTAATCATTTGTAGCTTAGTTGCAAAGCCGTAGCAGTAGGCACAGCCAGGCCCGGACTGGCAATATGTGGGTTTAGGCAAATGCCCGATGGGCTGCTTGCTTTAAAATGTAAATGTGCTGCTCACCTATAAAATGTAAATGTGCTGCTCACCTATAAAATGTAAATTAGGGATGTCTTTAATATGTAAATTAACCAATCACTTTAGAAATTTAAGGGCTAGTCTACACGGCAAGATTCAGGGAGATTTGTCACCTGGCGACTAATCGCCACTTCTTTGGGGTGACTAATCTCCCTGAATTTTGCCTGTGTCTCGCTCCCACTGAAATGCCCCAAAGAAGCGCCGATTAGTCGCCAGGCAACAAATCTCCCTGAATCTTCCCATGTGGACTAGCCCTAAATGAGTTGGCCATAATAGCCAGCCACAGCTAAGCTGATGCCTGCATTTGTTAGTGCTCATGTCAGTACTGGCATATGGGAGGAACCAGGAATTCTGACCAACTTCAGTTAGTAATATTAGAGTTGTTTGCTATATACCCAATCCCTTATTCTCATGATAGGTATGTTGGCAACAGGAGGATCCATGATCAGAACAGTCACTTCAGCCTGTGTATGGAAAACTGTGATTAGCATTAATTGCATGAGACAGTCTAGTCTCTTCAAGTATGTCACACTTTGGCCCTGTGATACACATGGTAATTAAAGTTCTCTTATCTGCCAGGGTACATGGTCTAGCTGGGGGCACACAAAGGAAAATGTAGAATATATAGTAAGTATAGGGTCACTAATCCATCAGATAGAATAGTTGTGATAGAAACCAGGGTGAGATATTTGTTGCAATGACCACTTCCAGCACATAGGGCGTATAATATTGCTGGGGATTGTAAAGCAATAGACTCTTAAAATATCTAACATTAGTTTTAGTAATCTTGGGGTTGGAAGTATATATCTTGCTTTTGCATGCGTGTGAATAAATTGGCTGCTTCAAAACATTTTGCCAGGGCTGCTTTATCCTCCCAGTCCGGTCCTGGGAGCAGCCACATAAGTAATAGAAATTCCTTTTCACTATTAAAATCCAATACATTTTCATGATCTAGGTAAATGGCATTTTAGCTTATTCCAACACACCTTTACAAGGACATGTAGAGTGATTCTATTTGATTTTTAAATCTATGTAAACTTCTATGTGTTGTGTAAAGTTATATATATGGAGGATTCCATTTTTCCTCAGTCTTTTCAAAATAATGTGACATGTCTTGTTTTGACATAAAGGTACCATGCGAGATGGAAGGCTTATCAAGCGCTTTACACGTAAACGCCAGAGAGCGATGAGAAGGAGGGTGCACCAAGTCAATGGACACAAATTTATGGCAACATATCTCAAACAACCAACATACTGCTCTCACTGTAAAGACTTTATTTGGTAAGTTATTGCCTTTGTTTTTATTCTCCTTTATTTCTTGTAAAGATGGCCTTTGTTCTGGGAGGCAACTCATAAATAGTTTTCATTGGAGAACTTGGAATTTTATGTGAATATATTAGGGATGCACCGAATTCACTATTTTGTGTTCGGCCAAACCCCCGAATCCATTGTGAAAGATTTGGCCGTATACTGAACCGAATCTGAACCCTACTTTGAAAATTAGTGAGAGGAAGGGTAAAAGGCAGCCAGGCACAAAGTGCGCAGCAAAAATGTTTTTTACTTCCTTGTTTTGTGACGAAAAGTCACATGATTTTAAGGATTCGGTTTGGCCAGGCACAAGGATTCACTGAATCAAAATCCTGTTGAAAATGGCCAAATACCGAAACGAGTCTTGGATTCAGTGCATCCCTAGAATATATAGAAGTTAACCTCTTTTTTGGCAAGCTAAGCCTCCCTAAATCTTTTTTATGATCCGCCTAAAGATACAAGGAGGAATAAGGCTGAGTCATGTCACTTTAACTCACTCAGCTTGGTGCAACGTTGCACAGCGTAAAAACAGATAAACGTTTTTCTCTGACACAATCACACATGATTTTCTATGACCAGCCTTTTTAAATGACTCTAGCACACATAAGCAATACATTGTTTTGTGACTTCTGCTCATTTAGTTCTGTAATTTTTAATTGGATTTTGTTCTTTGTTTGCAACAGGGGCGTGTTTGGAAAGCAGGGCTACCAATGTCAAGGTAATGTGACTAGTTTGCTGTGCTAAAACATAGTTATTATGGTCCTCTGGTTCAGTACAGTATTACATTATTGCACATTATAGGGGTGCTGATTTATGAACCACTTGAGGCACTTGTTGTCCAACAGAAATAGGCCCCAAGGGCCTTTACACACAGTTTTATTTTTATATATATAAATATATATATATTTCTAGTGCAAAATCTGAAAAAAACACAGGATTTGGATATTTTCAAGATATTATGAATTTTTCCACACATTAAAAATTTGTGAAAATTTATTGAAAAATAGTGAGAACTTTTTGGATTTTGATAACCCCTTAAATGTTTTTAAAAAGCTCTGAAAGATGATGTTACACTTACTTCACTACCAAGTATAGTCAAACAAATCTTTAAATAGCATTAAGTTGACTGATGCACATAAAGTAGCATAAATCATGAAGGGCAAGCTACAGGATACTTTATTATTTTAATTAATTATTTTAAGAGCCTTCTTAGAGGGATTGTTGGGGGCTGTAGTTTGTCAAAATCTGCAAGGCAGCATCTCGGACCTCTGTGACTGAGGTGGTGTCTTTACACCATAAGTGTATAAGTAGGTTTTTAGGCCTGTCCTATTTTTACCTCTCCTTTTTTAATACATTAATTGTGAAGAAAATCTATTTGTATTCGTTTACAGCAGATACATTTGTATTGATCTTTTGTCTGCCTTCTTTCATAGTGTGCACGTGCGTTGTACACAAGCGCTGTCACCAGCTGATAGTCACAGCTTGCACATGCAAAAGCAACTCCAGCAAAGTGGAGAAACAGGTGAGGCCTGTGTGTGTGTGACCCCCAACTTGCTCTGGATAATTTGCAGTTCTACATTTTCTCCACTAAAGCCACATCCTGCCACACGATTAAACACTGAACACCTACTAAACTCCCAACATGCATCTAGCTAACACTAAGCTTTATAAAACGTTTTATAAAAATTATGAAATCTAATGTGTTGACCAGCATTTTGTAAAAGTCACAAATTGTCCATTTTATAAAAGTAATTTATGTGCACTTTAAAGAATGTTTGTTTACAGTTCCACTATTACAGGGATACAACCCCCCACAAAATGGGATACTAGGAGTGTTAGCGCTGCAGTAGCTAGCATGCCACAGAGGAAGTAGTATCACATGATGGGAAGAGAGTGTAGGTAGCAAAATGTGCAATCCGGTTGGAAGACAGCATGTATTTTTTTCCGCAATCTCTGTAAGCTGACTGGGAGATCGGCATTTCTGCGCATGCGCAGATGGTGCAGTCAGCTTACAGAGATCACGGAAGATGGCTGTGTGCAATTCCGCTGGAAGAATCTGCGGCAAGGGGTAAATATGGAGTATGGGGCACCTCCCTGGGGGGGTAGTTAGCCTGGAGGAAGGGGGTTCTACCTGGGGTGGGGGTTACTGATTTTTTTTCCCCCACAAGTTGAATTCTCCTTTGATCACTGTATCATCTGCCACTCAGACATGCCAATTAAAGGAATTATTCTCCTTCCAAACACTTTTTTTCAGTTGAGTTATTTTCAGATTCGCCGGAAATGAAGTGTAAAGTTTAATGTACGTGTCTCTGGTGTCTGTCTGGCAGCTCAGTGATCCAGGTGCAGATTCTGAACTGTTAAAAGTTGCTACATTTAATTGATACAATTAGTTGACACATTTGTCAGCTATATCTGTGGAATATTGGCAACAATTGTATCAATTCTAACAGCTGCCTTTAATGAAGGTCAGGGATTCTGCTCAGCAGAAATGCTTACTTTTGGGAGATTTTATCATTTTCAAGCAGCAAAATATCTTCAATCTTTTTGGATCTCTGCTGGAACTGTAGTGCACAGCATCTGGAAGGCCCTACCACTGGGCTAATGGGATTTAGTTTATTTTTATTAATAGTTTCATCATGCACCAAGTATATTTAAGAGGTTTAATGCCTTTAAAATGAATGGAAAAGAATATCTTTGGGAAACGAGTATTATATAGAAATGCTGAAAGATTCATTGTAATCAAACCAAAAGCTTTTATGGGATTTATATAATCTTAAACTCTGTTTACGTTTTGAAACATATTATATAATGCGGGACTACTTTATTGCAGCTAGTTTTCAGCAGAACAAACAACTTAAAGGGATCCTGTCATGGGAAAAAAAATTTTTCAAAATGCTTCGGTTAATAGTGCTGTTCCAGAAGAATTCTGCACTGAAATTCATTTCTCAAAAGAGCAAATAGATTTTTTTTATATTTCATTTTGAAATCTGACATGGGTCAATATCCCAGCTGCACCAAGTCATGTGACTTGTGCTCTGATAAACTTCAATCACTCTTTACTGCTGTACTGCAAGTTGGAGTGATATCACCCCCTCCCTCTCCCCCACCCAGCAGCCTAACAACAGAACAATGGGAAGGTAATCAGATAACAGCTCCCTAACACAAGATAACAGCTTCCTGGTAGATCTAACAGCACTCGGTAGTAAAACCCGTGTCCCACTGCATACTATTCAGTTACATTGAGAAGGAGAAACAACAGCCTGCCAGAAAGCAGTTCCCTCCTAAAGTGCTGGCACAAGTCACATGACCAGGGGCAGCTGGGAAATTGACAAAATGTCTAGCCCCATGTCAGATTTAAAAACTGAATATAAAAAAATCTATTTGCTCTTTTGAGAAATGGATTTCAGTGCAGAAATCTACTGGAGCAGCACTATTAACTGATGCATTTTTAAAAAAACATGTTTTCCCATGACCGTTCCCTTTAAAGGGAAATATACTAAAATCGACATAAAAATTAATTACTGAATTTGTAATAACAGGTGCAAAGTTAGCCTCCGCAGTCATCACTGATTGGTGCATTCTTTGAAAGCAAGCATCTGATTGGTTGCTATGGGGCACTAACCACAATTATTCAATTTTACTATTGCAAGTCATATATATATACATATATATATATATATATATATATCAATGTATACTTTGTCTTTTCTTTATTTTGTTAGATTTTTGAACAGAGGTTTGGAATAAATTTGCCACACAAATTCCGGTATCACAATTACAAAGTACCAACTTTTTGCGACCATTGTGGATCTTTACTCTGGGGTTTGGTGAAGCAAGGACTGCAATGCAAAAGTAAGGATTTTATTACCAGAATAATAGATGTACAGTATTAGTCGAAGGCAACCATAAAGTTTTTATTTTTTCATACACACACAAATTTTGACTTTCAAAGTGTTCTGCTGTTTGAGAGTACTACACATTTAATATTGTTGTATGCGATATGTAATTTTAATTCCTCCTTATTCATGAGTCCTATGAATAGGGCTTGTGTTAGATATATTGTCCCTGCTGATTCAGGGAAACTGAAGCTACTACATGTTTGGTCTTAGGCCCTTTTTTTGTTAGCAGGGATCCATTATCATTGTGTTTCTCTGTTCACTGGTAATCTAATGAGCCACCTAGCATAGACCAACCATGGAGTTGATTGAGTTTGTCTGTTTTCTATGTTTAGAAATTGTTTTTCTTATTAAAACAATAGGCACAATGTATGTTCAGCACACACCCTATTCGCTCATGTTAACAAAAGGGAACAACCTGCCCCTTTAAATCTGAATAACTTTAAAAACTGCCCAGCACTAATGAAACATGCATAAATCTAAAATGAAGACACTGGGAATTTAAAGGCTGATATTATGCCATTATAGCTTGCTTAATTCCAGTATATAAACAAGGAATAAAAATCTACTATATATTAGAAGCACGCCTTATACAAATGTGAACATGAATTATGATCTATAACATTTTGAACCCCCACAGAGTTCTTCGTCAGGAGACGAAACAAACAAACCTGACAAAGAACCATTTGAAGGTTCAACATGACATTCTGAGCCAATAAAAAGACTGTATGAGTGCCGTTATCTTTTAGCATATCCTATAAATATATCTTGTGAGCACCCAGGTGATAACAAGCTTAACGCGGTATGTATATAT
>CM044446.1:77335016-77350424 GCA_024363595.1 Xenopus borealis | reverse complement strand
TGGCGAAGTAGGCAGTCAAATAAAAATTTAAAGGGCAGCTTCTTCGACTGGCGAATAGTCAAGCGATCGAATATATATTTATTCGATCTATTCAATGTGCCCGAATATTCTATATTCGATGGTCGAAAATACTTAATTTGCATAGTCGCATGATCGAATTGAGACTATTCGCGCGAATATTCTAATTCTTCACACAAATTTAGTAAATCTGCCCCTTTGTGTAAATGTTGTACTGGAAGAAGTGCAGTAAGAAGAGTCGACTCACTGCAACATTCATTGTGAATGTATCAAGTAAAATGTTTTTTCTTTTTGTACTGTTTAGTTTGTAAAATGAATGTACATAAACGCTGTGAAGTAAATGTGGCACATAACTGCGGAGTGAATTCGGTGGAACTGGCAAATGCACTGGCTGGGATGGGCCTTCATCCTGGGAATATTCCTTTCAAACAGGTGAGCCTTATTATGAGATCCACTACATCTGCTGCAGCTCAAAATATGAATAGAGGACTTGCAAGTCTTTTCTTGATGATGCAGCTAGATGTTGGGTGGTACTACCATAGCTGTTAGACAGTGTATAAATAACATAAGCAAGTTATAGATAATAAAAGCAACATTGGAAGAACAGAACTAAATAAATGCATGCAAGCCAAATAAGTAAAACGGGTGAGAGTGTCCTCTATAGGGATGCACCAAATCCACTATTTTGGATTTGGCCGAACCCCCGAATCCTTTGAGAAAGATTTGTCCGAATACTGAACTGAATCCGGACCCTAATTTGCATATGCAAATTAGGGATGGGAAGGGGAAAACATTTTTTACTTCCTTGTTTTGTGACAAAAAGCCATGCAATTTCCCTCCCCACCCCTAATTTGCATATGCAAATTAGCGATCGGATTCGGTTCAGCTGGGCAGAAGGATTTGGCCGAATCCTATCTGAATCCTGAACCGAATCCTGGGTTCGTTGCATCCCTAGTCCTCTACCTAATCGCTCTGCAGTGTTCCGTCTGCACTATGTGCAATAGGTTTCTATAGGATACTTACACAGGTATTCAAGAATACTTATCCCATCTAGAAATGGCTAGCTTCTTTTATACCAGATTTGCAGGTTCCCTAAGTTGTTTCATTACAATAAGGAAGTTATGTTGGCATGACGATGTCCAGCACTTGTTTGTATGGGTCCATGATAATGTTTGTATGATAAAGGTATTTGAAAATCTACAAAAGTGAAACTACTAATTTATTAATGGATTTGATACTGATGCTCACACATTGAAATATCCCAGGGACCTGTATGAAATAAAGGTAACCAATAAGGCTATGTACATATTTGTTTTCGCGCTTCCAGTCTGCTGCAGTGATCAATTCTGAGCCTAGTGTCTGATTGAATTTTGGGTACTGTGAGAAAAGTTTCATTTATTTAACCCTTTCATATTCACTAACATACCTCCCAACATTTTGGAAATATAAAGAGGGACAAAATTAAAAATGTACCATTTTTGACCATGCCCCTAATTACCATGTTCATTTTACAAACTTTGGCAGGTTATGAAAGTTTGAACATATTTAGTTATTACAGTTTTGTTGATGAAGGTTAATTGTTAAGCTGTGAGTCTAACTTTTCCCAAGGGACTTCCTTATCTAAATTGTTTAACTTAGTGCATGGGCAGGGGGGTATCCGGTCCCACATTCTGGAACATAACCAAGATTTTGTCACGATGCAAAGCTTGCCCTATTAACAGTGTCTACAAAGTTGCACCTGCCTGCTTGCTGTGATCATGAATTGCAAGACCAAAAAAAAAGATTTAAAGAATTTCTATATTTAAGTGAAGTATATTTTGCTTGACTAAATATTATAAAATAGGATTTGGAATTATTCCATAAGATGACAGGTCCCCTTTAAAAGATGTAGGGATGCCCTGAATCCAGGATTCCGGGTCCTAATTTGCATGTACAAATAAGGGGCGGGCAGGGAAATTGCGTGTTTGTCAAAAAACAAGGAAGTAAAAAGTGTGTTTCTCCTAATTTGAATATGCAAATTAGGATTTGGTTTGGTATAGGCCGAATCTTTTGCAAAGGATTTGGGGGTTCAGACGAATCCAAAATAGTGGATTTGTTGCATCACTAAAGGGATGTGACAAGGCTTTGTTAATAGCCTTTAGCAACAGAGTGCACTTTACACAGCTCTGTAAAGAGTTCTTACTGCAAAGATATTGGTTTGGGGCAACAACAAAACAGTTTGTTCTCTGGAATTTGAGGAGTGTAACTGTATATGCAGAAAGTACCACCTTCCTAGAGTACATTATGATGTAATCTAAATAAATGAAACCTTTCATCCCTGTGACATTCCACTACTGCCCTTCTTCACTGCAGCTTCTCATAAATCTTTAGGGTTGTTCCCATACTGAAAAAGCAGTACAAGCTGTTTGACATGATGTTTAATCACAAATAAACAAAAGGCTCTGGCATTTACTGGAATATCTATATGGCTTAATTCCCTTTACATCCACAAGATGGCAGTTGCACTTAGGAAAATGTATGTTCTGAATACACCAGTAAACAGACTGAACTTTTGACTGCTTATACGTGCATTAAAAATTTATGTTAAAAAAAAAAATACATACTGATGGTTGATAACAGAGAATGTATCCATTTGGGCATTATTAGTACCTGTATAAATAATACTTTAGGCACCGAGCCTTAAAGTCTGCCTAAATATTCAATCACTGGATGAAAAATGCCTTTGAAGTTACCATTTGTGCTGCTTTCAATAAATATATCCAGAAACCTTGTCAACAATACCCTGCCATTCAATTTCTGCTGGCTGCTTTCCCAGGCTGTTCAGGGGAGCCTGCATCAATAAGCACTGACATCGTTGGATGACAGCCAGCCAATCCCTATCTTGTTTGTGGACAGCCAGTGTTAGGGTGGACCTGACAGGGAACTGCAATATATGTTGCCCTGTGTAGGGTCAGTCATGACTGGCTTCAGGTCAAAATGCCCACATTGTTTTGTGCTTGGGCATTAGGGCATGCCATGTGCCAATTTGGAAATCAAACACCAACAACTATAGATCTATTGGGTGCTTAGATTTATCAGGAACTGTCATTTTTGATCCATGGTAATGATGAAAAGCTACTAATAATACTAATACTAATAATATACCTGGAGAAAGGAATTCACTATGGAAGAATCTGTGGGTAAATTTGAAAGAAAATGTTCAACATATGAGAACTATATGGATAATCATATGTATAACTGAAGATTGAGAAAGTCGCTATTTCTTTTCTACTAAGTTTCTCACTCATGTTCCAATTACCTTTTGATGAAAGCAAACAAGATCTAAAATTATATCAATTTATTTCCCAAAAAGCACACGGTCTTGGGCTCTGTGGATTCCGACAGCAATCCGATTGAAGAGGACTCTACATCTTCGCAGTACAAGTTTGGGATTGATGATTTCACATTCCTTCGAGTGTTGGGCAAGGGCAGTTTTGGGAAGGTTGGTATTTTTAAAAACTGTACTTGTAAAGTAACTCAAGATATTATCAGTAAGCTCAAGTTTAGATTGCTATTAAAAAGCTTAGATTTAACTAGAGTAAGTTGATGCTCTATCCTGTTGGCAAAGCATATGTTTTGTTCTTGCCAGTGTTAAAAGGTACCAGGATTGTGCCTTGTTATTTTAGTGGACTTAAACTAAATTATTGTGTGTTTTACAACTATTTAAGCTTTGCAGACACCTATTCCATAGCCGTGAGAGTTAGAGGTATAATCAAAGTATAGCAGAGACCTGTTACACCTTTTTCTTTTTTCAACATGAAGTTTGTTAAAGGTCCCTGATTTTTTTTTGTTTGGTACAACTGAGCTTTGCAAAACTTTTGATTTGAGAGGCAGTTGTGCCTTAGGCTCTTTCAGTGGCCCAATTTCAATGGGACTGCAATTATTCTATTTACCAGCATACCAATTCCTCGCGATCCTTTGAATATAAATATATGTATAAAATGGTAAATTGCTTTACATATTTTATTTGCTAAAACTGTATTCTATAGGAATACACAGAACCTGGCTTTTGGAGTTTGGCCAAACAACCGAATCCTGGGAAACAGATTTGGCATAATACCAAACCAGACCCCAACCCTCAGAGGTGCTGGAAATTACCATGAGGCAGCCAGAAAGGGCAGATTTACTCACAAATTTTTATCATTGTGTAAGGATTTGATCCAGTAAGGTCAGGCTTTTGGACTTGGCCAAATCCAAATCCTGCTTTTAATGAAAAGTATACTTTGCATATATTAGCCATTATGTCATATATACAGTATATACCTGTAAGGAAGCTCACGCTGTTAATTTTTTTGTTCTCTAGGTAATGCTTGCCAAGTCAAAGGAGTCTGATAATCTCTTTGCAGTCAAGGTTCTAAAGAAGGATGTGATTCTTCAGGACGACGATGTGGAGTGTACTATGACAGAGAAGCGAATTCTTTCCCTGGCCTGTAGTCACCACTTCCTCACCCAACTTTTCTGCTGCTTTCAGACACCGGTGAGACACTTTAGCACACCTACAGGAGCCAGAGAATAGTCTGGTCCCTGTATAGCAGGGGTCTCTAACCTTTTTTACCCATGAGCCACATTCAAATATAAAAAGAGTTGGGGAGCAACGCAAGCATTAAACCATCCCTTGGGTTTCAACAAAATTGTAGCAGACAGCACCATCAAAAGGATACAATTAAAAAGCCTTCATTTGTTGCTTTTGGCTACATGTTCTGGACAGATACTCTGTCCAGATCATGTAGCCAAAAGCAGCAAATGAAGGCTTTTTAATTGTATCCTTTTGATGGTGCTGTCCGCTACAATTGTGTTGGAATATTAAGGCGGTTGGAGTGGACACCGTCTGACGTGCACCTGATTTATTCATAAGAGACTGGACAATTGGTGAGTGCTGGTAAATCGTCTTTCTTTGAACCATCCCTTGGGTGCCAAATAAGGGCTGTAATTGGTTATTTGGTAGCCCTATGTAGACTGGTAGCCTACAGGAGGCTGTAGTTGACACTATAGTTTTCATGCAATTACAGCTTGATTTCAGATATAGAATAGAAAAATAAGCACCTGTCTGGAGAACACTGAGAGCAACCTCCAAGGGGTTGGTGAACAACACGTTGGATCACTGCTGTAGAGGATCAAGGAAATTTTAGCATTTGTGCTAGGAATATGGGTGGGATGGAAGACCATGGTATTATTAAATATATTTTGCTAAGGAAAAGTTAATCATGCTATTGCAATATGTTACAAATGACTTACCCTTAAAATATAAAAACTGCTTAAATTGTATTTAATTTAACTTGCAACTTTATTGTGACAAGGGCAACGTTATAATTAGACAAGTAGTTGAGAGGTTAATTTTTAAAAGCTAATTTATTATTAGATTGCAGTAAAGGTAATTTATTTTTAGGTTGGTGTGTGTGTGTGTGTGTGCGTGCGTGCGTGTGTGCGTGCGTGCGTGCTGCACACCCCTGAAATGAGCAATTAGACCTGGGTGCACATGCCAAACAATTAGATATGATATAGAAATGATGGCACTCACAGGATTTGAACAACAAGTGACCACATTACATACATTTATCACCTGCATAAAGCTCATATTGCAAGCTAAACTAATTTATCTTTCAAGGATATTGATGCATGTGGGGAATAGTGGGCCAAGGACAGAGTCCTGAGGACACCATCAGTTATTAGAAGAGAGAAAGTTGCAGAACACTGAAAATGTTTGTATGAAATCAAGCAAGATATAAGTGAGGTCATTTATCAACACTGGGCAAATTTGCCCATGGCCAGTAACCCATGGCAACCAATCAAATTGCTGCATTCATTGTTCTCCTTACAGCTGGCTTTAAAAAGCTGATCACTGATTGGTTGATATAGGTAACTGCCCGTGGGCAAATTTGCCCAGTGTTGATAAATGAGCCCCAATTTGTGTCCCAGTGAGATGAGGCAAAGGGGAATGTTCCTACTTTATGGTTTATAAAGCCTCCCAGATTCTAGCCCCAATTATGGATAAGTGGAATATATAGAAGTGGCAAGCATAGTTTATGGTTTTGATTAGGAGCAGTAATTTGTCAACACTATCTTAGCAACTAAGACGTAGGTAATATGGCCGTTGTATTATATTGACAGCATATAACTGGTAGTTGGAATGACGCCTTATAAAACAGAATGTCATTGGTCGAAGCCTGATTGAGTTGGCGCATCAGGTAATTTTAATACTGATTATATATTTTATTAGGTGACTAAGCTGAGGGCCTTGAAGGTTAATGAACTTTTTTGAATTAAACAACCAGACGTTACAAAACCCATTCCAACCATATTCTGTGCAAAAATGACTAAAAATTTTATAATACACGTATAAAAGTTTTTGGAGCTGTTCAATTTCATTGAATGTGCTCAGTGAGGCCGCTTGGTAGCAGATGACCTTCCACATGCACACAACACGTGTATTTGAAATTATTTTCTGTTGATAGCTTGCAGCTGTTGTGTGGTAGCCTCCCCTAACCCTGGTCTTACATGGTCTGTTTTGCACATGGGGGCAAATTCACTAAGCGGTGAAAATGCTCTAGTGATGGCTTTGCCACAATTCGTCGCTCTTCGCCAAACGAATTTTCGCCAGCCCGCCGCCAATTCAATAAAATGTGAAGTTGCGCTCAGGGAGGTGAACAGTAGCGAAGTTGCATTACCGTTACTTCGCCAGGAAAAGCGCATTTACGCTAATGATGCCTAATTTGCATATGGCGCAAAGTTAAACGTATAATAGAAGTATATGTTACAGCCACTACATTACACTACACAAGCCCAGGAAACCTTTAATAAATAAAATAAAGTTTTCCTATTGCCCTAAACATGTGCCCGCTGTATAGTTGAGTTGCCATATGTTAGGAAATGTAGGGGGGAAGGAGGGTAACCCCCAAAAAATTATGCTATTTTTCAGACTATCACCATAAAAAAAAGGAAGACGCCAGCATTTTTTTGGAACTTAGAAAAAAATGTAAAGTTTTTTTTTTTCAAACTCCTATCTATTGTATTGAACTTCACCAGGTCTGACCTGGCGAGGTAAAGTCTAGCGCAAGAGATAACGTTCAGAAAAACGGGCATCTTGTGAATTAGCGTAAGGGTGCAACGTTGCGCTAGTCTATCTACTTCGCTAGCAAATTTTCACCAGGGACAATGTTAGTAAATTGGCAAAGTTGGGAAATGACATCACGCTGGTGAATAAGCGCTAGCGTTAGACATTTTGCGCTTTAGTGAATTTAGCCCATAGACTTAAGATGGCCCATTATTGTTTTTGGAGTCCTAAGAAGCCACTGGATCTGCAGTCCAATAGATGTTGTTTCCCTGGTGGTAGTTTCACACACTGCAGTGGTTGGCTGATCTGGTCAAAAACAGTTGAACCAGCTGAGCACATAATATTGGATGTGGCAGCTTTATACTGTCTACACTTTCTTACACTCTCTACATTGACTTTATGGTCCATTTATACAGAAAAACAATATGTCTGATGGTACTGTTTATTTACAGTCCAACATTATTTCTTCCTTAATATTTTAGTAACAAATACTGGACAAAAATTAAGTATTTTCAAGCCAAAGAGAAAATCTGAGTTTTACCAAGGGAATATGGTACTACATCTGTATATTCCCACTAATTTTTCAGAAACTGTTTTGTAAAAGCTCCTGTACCCTTAACCAAAGCCTCCTGACTATATAAAGGAACAGAAATTCAGGGAGACACAGCTTTATTTCTACAATGCCTTATCAGTACATGCCCATTAGAGGGCAGTAAGAAGCTATAACATGTGAAAGCACACTGGGTAGATTTCAAATCATTTCTAAAGCAAACAAGTCAACCTCTCTACATATCCTTATCCATATTTGGGTATTGTTTTAATTAATACTATAACATTGGCTACTGCACAGATAGAAACAGCAACTGATATAATTTAAAATGAAATAATAAATCTAAAAGCATGACCCCTCTCATTATTCAGTTATTTGGGGGTCTGTGTATAGCAGCATTAAACTGAAATTGTGTTCATTATTAACAAAGCTTTTATGGAAGTAGATTGTAATGGGACAACATCACTAAAAGTAGAACTTGCATAAGTAAAGTATGGGCACTCCTGCCCTAAAGCATATCACCAACCCATTTCAGTATATACACAGGGCTGAACCAAGGTCAAGTGACACCCTGTAGAAAAACTGCAAATTGGCATCCTTCGCCATAAGTATTAGATCTTTATACAGTTATTTAAATTTGTAGAATGTTGTAGTTCAACAGCCAGAGGACCACAGATTTATAGATATCCTTTTCTGATGCTGGATATTTCTGGGACAAACTCTAAAGCTGGCCATTGACACAAAGATCCGATCATTTGAATCATTGAACGATCGGATTCGACCTGCCACTGACCTGCCTCTAACCTTCAGATCAAATAAAGCAGTAAAAGAACAGATCAGCCGAAGTTCTTCCCCTGACAGCAATTGTACCAAAGTATCTCTCCAACAAAGCTGGTGACCGTCTCCCACTGAAAATCGTCAGATCGTCAGTGTATGCAGAGATGTGATCTGCAGCTGACAGAAATCTAAACTGTCCGAATGTCTGGACACTCCACACACGGTCCAAAAATCATACGAATCGAGGATTCATACAATTGGATCGTTGCGTCAATGGCCAGCTTAAGATATATAACAAAATTGCACCAGTGCTCAGAATTTCCTTCAAGCTCTTCGTATCACCAGCGTTTAAGCATGACAACCAACAGAGTTTAAACCTCTCTCAGCTGTGATCTGACTGTGGATTATATAGTTACAATGTATATATTTAGAAGGTACTGGAACATTCTGATGCTCCTAAACATGTTGGAGGGCTAAGTTTGGTTACAAAGGGAGTGTAGATGTTGCTGCTGTCAATCAGTCTTCATACACATATGCTGCTAAAGGTTAACTAACCCAAAATGACAAAATTAAACTATTTAGAGATATGCATAGTCAAGACCTCCTGCATGTCAACATTATCAATGGAGACATTTGGTTGGGCAATTTGAACAACCAGGCAAATATGACTGTGTGACCCACATGCCTATAAATTAGTGGCCTATGTAGACTTGCCCAAAGAGGATCTCATCAGGTCTCCTTTAAAGCCCAAAGAAGTCCTCCTCTATAGAGTTTCTCAAACTTACTTGATGGATATCTGTCTTCCCTTGGCCATATATCAATTTGAGTGCTTTTTTTTTTCTCCTTATTGATCTCTGTAAATGAGTAACTGTCTCCTCAGTACTCAGTACGATAAGAGTAGAACTCCATAGGCAAATTCGGCATGATCCGACATGTCAGATGCAACGGAAATAATGTAAGTAATAGCTGCACGCTGCGTCTGCATCCGACAGTCGTGTCGCGTTGGATCAACACTGCGACTTCATCCAACATTTCCATCTCTTACTTTTTCTGTTGCATCTGACGTAACACCTGTGTTTTTGTGCAGCGTGTTGGATCACGCTGAATTCGCCCATGGAGTTCTACCCTTAGGCTATGGGCTCACAGGCTGTTGTCAGTCTGTGCATTTTTGCAGGTTGAGATATTTGCTCAGTGCCCCCTCTCCATTGATTTGAATCCATTCAGCCTGTGTGCAGTCGCACACAGTCGGAGGTCATTCGAAATACTGACCTCAGCTTCGGCACCGCTGTGTGTGACTGCACACAGGTGGATTGCAAAAATACACAGACTGACAACAGCCAGAGCCAACAGCCTGTGTGCCCATAGCTTAAGAGTAGAGCAATTCTCACAGGGTTATAGATGATATTAAAGTTTGTAATGCTTGGTTTCATACCCCATTGTAGTTGGACTAGTGGTTTAACTGTGAAAGTCCCTATCAGGGAATTTGGGTCAGCTGGCTGTCTTGATTGGGTAAAGGCCCATTGCAATGCAAGGGCGGCTGGTAGATCTTCTGGTATTATGAATTCAGTTCGGATCTGTACTTTCAGTGTCGGACTGGCCCACCAGGATACCAGGAAAACTCCCGGTAGGCCAAGGTGTCAGTGGGCCCTCTTGCTTCTAACCTTTTTTCATGGTCATTCCCTATTTCTTTATGGGAAAAAATTTAGTAATGGAATAATATAGTACTGTAGATATAAAGGACTATGAGAATAAAGAGGCTGATTGAGGAGAGGAGGAATAAAAATTTGGAAAGTGGGCCCACACTCTATGGTTTTCTGGTGGGCCATTGGCATCCCAGCCCGACACTGTCTACTTTGCACCTAGTGCAAACTGTTTTGTAGTAGATTTAGAACGAGCCCTTTGTACAAGTAAACTTAAAAGGGTTGTTCAGCTTCCAAACATTTTATTCAGTTCAGTTGTTTTCGAATCTAAAAAAACTGAATGTTCGACTGTTCGTGTCTCTGTTGTTTGAGTCTGGCAGCTCAATAATTCTAATGCAGACTCCAAACTGTTATAAATTTGAAACATTTAGTTGATACATTTCTCAGCAGCATCTCTGGAGTATTAGCAACTATTGTATCAATTCTAACAGCTGTCTGTAATGAAAACCAGAGATTCTGCTCAGCAGGGAAAGATAAGAAATGTATCAACAAAATGTATTAATTTAGAAGAGTTTACAGCAGGGGTGTCCCAACGTTTTGGCTTCCCTAGGCAACATTGGAAAAATAAAAATTGTCTGGGGCCACACGAGACACACAAACACCTTTGATTTGTAAAAGTAAAGAAAATACACATAAAAGAACTACAATACCATTTGTTTAACCGCATTTATATCCATCCTGGGCCGCATGCGGCCCTCAGGCCACAGGCTGGACACCCCTGGTTTACAGGGTCAGCAACCGCCTACCAGAACTGCTTCAGAAGGTTAAACGGACACTTTGCACTTCAATATTAGAAAAACAAGCACAAATAGAAAATAGAAAGTCATTGGAAAAAGTTATTTCAGGTGATCTATCTGAAACCAACTAGTTGTTTGAAAGTAAACAACCCCTTTAAAGGGTTAACTAAAAATAGAAGAAGATGCATTTCTTCCTGATGAAAAACATTCTCAGTGGTTTTGGAGTTGTTCGTAAATGTAATTGCTACTGAAAGCAGTTTCTGCATGTTCCTTACTATTCTCTACATTGGTTTTTCTGACTTTTGAAATAGTGTAACAGAAGCCTGTTGATTAACAGACCTGTCGTGACCAGGGGAGAGCTGCAAAGTGCAGGAAGGGACAGACACTGCTTTCATTTGCATTTACAGAAAAAAATCATAATACAGTTTTGATTACTTTTTATTGGAAAGCTTCTTAGAATTACATTTTCTCTAATTAGGCAATATTAATTATTGTTTTTGTCATCCTTTTTAACTTTTAAATTTTGGACCTTGTTGGATCTAATAAGGGCAGGTTACTTTTATTATTAATGTGTATTTATAAATTGCCAGCATATTTGGCAGCTCTGTATTATCTAAACATTGCAGCTGTTGAGTGGGTTGCCGTTGTAAAATATGTTTCATGCAACTCCAGAATTTATATTCTATACATGCAATAAATCTGTGGGCCTGGAAAGGTTATGTTTTCCCATGGGTTAATATCACATGGGGCTGGCGGGGGAATCAATCAACCAGGTTGGCTACTCTAGCTCCTGTGTCTGCACTGAAAGGCTTTGCATCGGCCTTGGGTCAGACACAAGGAGCAAATTGTGGACTTAAAATGCAAAATTCTCCCTATGTGTCTGCACCAAAGCTAGCATAGGCCACCAGGTCGATTGGTCTCGGCCTGTATTTATCCTGTGTGCCTGTAGCCTTAAGATATTTGTGGATGGCTAATATAAGTAAATACAAGAAAAAGAAAAGTCTGTATAGGTTTATAGGCATGGTTGGACTGGGCCCCCTCCCCAGCAGTGAATACATGTTTGCCAGTTTGCCCTCCGCAGATTCAACCTCCCTCCCTCACTTCCGCCCCCCACCCCCACTTACCCTTTTTCCTGTTCACGGCCACAACCAGGGGCCGGGAGGGAGGTCAGAGGGGCAGCTTCAATAGCAGGGCTGGGCCCAGTTGGACCCTATTTATAGGTACAAAAATGTTTTTCTTTTCATTTTTGTTCCTTTTTTATAAATGAGAAGTATTTGTTACCTTTAGGGTGTAATTTTCTTTGTTGCTTATAGCGAAAGACCTCTTCCTTGTGTGAGAGACGCCCTAACAAAGCATCAAGCTCTTGAGGTTTTCTGTTGATGCTGCTTATTAGCAATTAAATTCTATATTACAAGTTTTACACCGGAAACAAATAAATGTAAAATTCACTGTACCGAAATCTCCACTTTAAGAGCAGAGCACCGAATGTAAGCAGCACTGTCTCTAAAGGACTTGGGGTACAGTCATATTTAAAAGAGAAACACGTGAAAGCCAACTTGCATCTGCAAATGTTATTTCTTAGGAATTATATACTTATCATGACAGCCACGTTGTTGCTACTTGTTTGGAAAGGCTGGCAGTTTTGTTATAACACAGTATAACCACAGTGTGAACCTGAACCATGTTGTGAAATATGAAGACTGATCAAAGGTAACGGTAATTGCACATGTATTGGAGAAATGCTGAGCAATTTTATTCTTGCTTTACATTTTGAACTGTTTCTGCACTCCAGTGACTGATGCCAATATTGACATTCTCATGTTACCTACGGCTAGCTTGAAATGTGGGCATAGAGTATTTATAACCCTGATCCATGTGATACAAAGGTCTCTCCAGCGAGGAATGACCGGGTGATACGTCTCATCTGCTAGCTCATGTGTCATTTGGCACTTAAAATCTGTCTCATACTGTACATATTGCTCCTGTTACGTACAGCAGACACACACAAGCTAGAACTCCATCACCCTGAAAGCAATTTTACACATATTAATTGAGTGTGGTAAAGTGGTGTTGAAAAACATTTTCTGTGCAGTATGTGTGTGTTTGAACAAGATTATATGAACCTTATACAAACCTTTGAAGTGGACTATAATAGGAGTCAGAATGGTTTGAGACAAGTAGTCTGTTTGTGTACAGTGAGCTATAATAATTTATGGTGAATTGCAACCCACAGACTGTGGGTCTGGCTGCACTCTTTGATTCCTGACGTAGGTCCCGGTGCAGGACTGAAACGTTGAGCAAAATAAACCTTTGGAAGATTGATTCAGCAAGTTCTGTGAGTTTTGTTCTTCTGCATTGCTTGTGTTGTTTCTTTGCTCAGGCACCCAGGTGAAACAACAACCTATAAGAAACTCTCTATTTGAGCACCCCACAACAATTGAAGATCAGGCTGTATGCAATCAGGAGCTCTTACCAGGGACACAAAAGCAGCTCCTGGTAACTTTTATAAGCTGAGTGTCCTGTCATAAATCTTACTCTTTGGTATATGCAAAGAGTCAAATTTATAGTAATGTGCCCCCCACTGGAAAGCTAAGCTTGGGAGGTACAGTGCCGCCTCAGTAGAGGGTTAACTTTTATTATCACAGTGAGTGATATTCCGAGACACTTTAGAATTGATTTTTATTGTTTGTTGTTTTTTTTTTTGTTATTTATGGGGAATGCAGTATTGGTTGCTAAAAACAGTTCGCTAACCCTTCGCAATGCGATTAAATGTTCGCAAAGTGAAACATTTTGCCTTTGCAAACACTTTTGCCTCTAACAGGACAGTAAGGTAGAGATTGCGAATTATATTGTTTGCGATAGTGCGCAGTGTATGTAATAAATTTCTGAATCAGAAACCTTTTTTGAGACGAGATATAAAACAAAACTGCAGAGCAGATATTTAAGGTTCTCAATGTGCAACTAAGATTTTCAATGCAATAAAAGCCTAAAAAAGAATATTACATTGGGACAGGCAATTTTTTATTCGCACAGTTTTGCTCTTGAATTTTGTCACAGTTTTGCTCGTGAATTTTGTCACATTTCCCCCTTAGTTTTTTAGTCAACAACTCATCAATTGGCAATGCAGCATTCTGGTTGCTAGGGTCCAAATTTCCCTGCCAACCATGGATTGATTTAAATAAAAGACTTGAATTTTAAGAGACTTGAAATTGAATAGAAGAGGGCTTGATTTTTTAGATGGGGTCAGTAACCCCCATAAAAAGACAATAATACAGATAGGCAATACCTGCCAAAGTCTTCTAAACTGTCTGACCAGCTGAACGAACAATCATCATGTTACAGAAAATGTTTAGAAAATTAACACACGGTCCAAAAACATTTTTTTATGCAAAAAAAGAAAGGTTATGGCAGAGGAAGCCCTTTAATTTGCTTAATAGGCGCAGCTTATTTTTATATCTTCCCCTAAATGTAAAGCTTTCATATAATGCAGTGTAGTAGTTAATGGTGCAATACAATAAAAGCCATCAATATTGATCCATTGTGCTAGCGTATATACATGAGAGACCTAAAGACCGTAGAAAAATCTTTCTTGTTTCTATGCATTTTGTTCTGCCAATTTCTTTTTCACTTTCTTATAAAAACAACTTGAACTTTGGTATGCAGATGCACAATGTCAGACTGGGCCAGAGGGATACTGGGAAAAAAACCTCATGGGCCCAGCTGGCCCAGATCCGCTATTTCTGCTGCCCCCTACTTCCCTCTTTGGCCCCAGTGGTGACCTGATGCAGGGGAAAGGTACTTGCAGATGGGGGGGGGGGCTAGAATCGAAATAGGCAGCGGGATGGCACTCGGATTGCTTTGTTTTCCGAAGTTGCCTCAAGAGGAAACTTGAGGCAGCTTCAGAAAATGAAGCGATCTGAGTGCCATTCCGCTGTCGATTTAGATTCTTGCTGACGGGAAGGATTTTCTGAGAGATTAGTAGCCTGAAGAAGAGGCAAATGCTGGGTAATAACAAGCAACATCTATAAAAATAGATAATAAAGTGTTTTGATATTGTAACTAATATTCTTATAATACACAAGAGTCTTGAATAACCTGTGAATTGATCCTTATAAATGTTGTTTTGTGATGTAATCAGTTATAATTGGTGCTTAGTGATGTCATGGGACATTAAAGCTACATATTAAAATAAAATGAATAGCCTAATTGGAAAATATAAGGATATTATAAGCCACCTGTTCACTGAGCTGTATAAAAGTGAGAAAGGGTATGTAATGACCCGAAACATGTCGTGTAGTAGCCATGAATAAATATAATCACATCTTTTTTTTTTTTTGTGCTACCTTGGAGTTCTCTCCTCATTTGTAGGTATACTAGTAGATGTCGGGATAGCGGTATACCCAGGCAGTGCTGAGAACGTTTTCTGTTTATTTCAACTGTATAAAAGTGCTTGGCCTGTGGCTTCACAACTTATAAAATCTTTATCTAAACGTATACATTACTATAGAGAGTACAGAATTCCCTTTATAATTTAGA
>CM044446.1:77285051-77320513 GCA_024363595.1 Xenopus borealis | reverse complement strand
ACTTCCGCATTCTGACTGAGGACTTTGCGTAGAGCGCACACTTCTGCGCTCGTAAGGGGGGCCTGGCTCTTTTTAATATTGCAGCGCTGCCCGGCCCCCCTTCGCTCCCGGGACACTTGTCCCCCTCTGATGGCGAGCCTGACTGGCTTGCAACATTGTTTCAGGAGTTGGGGCTAGGCGATAGAGCATGCAATCCTGTCGTGACCATTCACATGCTTCATTGTAAGAATTCTGTGAGCTAATAACACATTATATTCTTAATTTGGTATTTTAGGGTGGAGCAGTGCAATCCAGGGGTGCCCAAAAGGTAGGTCTACCAGTAGATCTTTAGCTGGTGATCAATAGGTCTCAAGACACTGTCACCAAAAAAAGCTGGTCTTAATACCCTCCTATTTCATGCTTTTCATTCAGATATTTATTATAAGGTCACATAAATATTGATTGATGGGAAAGTGTATATTGCTATAATTAACAAACCACTATTTCTTAAGTAATATTTTCCATGGAACAGAATGCCAACAATGATTTTATGGATGTAGCTCCTAATGGCCTGGAATTCAAAAATAAGCACCTGCTTTGAGGCCACTGGGAGCAACATCCAAGGGGTTGGAGAGCAAAATGTTGCACACGAGCTACTGGTTGGGGATCACTGCACTACAGGGACACAATCTGCTGTGCAAGATGACTGCAAAGTAACCACAGGGATGTTGAGAATTCCATGAGGTTTAACTTCAAGCACCCTGTTGTCTGTGCAACAGATAAGTGCAGCACAAATAAGTGCTGTGATTGGCCATTTGGTAGCCCCTATGTGGATTGTCAACATACATTGAGGCTCTGTTTGGCAGTGCACCTGGTTTTTATACAACCAACACTTGCCTCCAAGCCTGGAATTCAAAAATAAGCACCTGCTTTGAGGCCACTGGGAGCAACATCCAAGGGGTTGGAGAGCAAAATGTTGCACACGAGCTACTGGTTGGGGATCACTGCACTACAGGGACACAATCTGCTGTGCAAGATGACTGCAAAGTAACCACAGGGATGTTGAGAATTCCATGAGGTTTAACTTCAAGCACCCTGTTGTCTGTGCATTGCAGTGGATTCTGTTTAAAGGAGAAGGAAACTTAAAAAAAAATTACCCCTCTCTTTCTGTTCACCATTACACCCTCTCCTGAAACGCCACATTGAAAAGTGCAATATTATTACCCTCTTCATGCACGAGTATAATAAAACTTGTCCATAGTTTAAACTTTGGCGCCGCCATTTGCAAACTGCCACGTCACTTCCGCCCTGTGTCTTCATGAAAAAACTACAGGAAGCATTGTTTTGATCTAAAATTGCACTTTAAAAAAAAAAAAATAATAATACTGTATTATAGACCTCAGTCAGACAGACCCGTCGCTGGGTACATTTGCTCTGCTCCTCCGCTTGTGTTGACACGCTGTAAATAAAAACCGAGCCAGCACAGGCAGCCGCTTCAAAGATACGATTTGCTTCCAGGCAACAGGGAAACATAAATTTCATTGGCGGGTGAGTAAATGCAGGCAGGAGCAGAGAGGTCACTGATGACGAATGGGTTGATCACGTGACCCAAACGTCATCTCTTCAAAGGAAAGCCTGAAGATCTGTGAGAATGTGAGCTTGCGCAGGGCACCTCTGAGACCAATTGCGCATGTGTGTGCCCTGAATAGATGTATTTCTGGACTGCAGTAAGGATACCCTTTTCACTTCAGCTTGCCACTTATTTTAAAAAGAATTACAACTACAAAATTAGTGAAAAACTGAATGGGGAAATGCCTGCTGTCAAGAATATGTACATTTAATGGGCAATAATTACAGATTTATTTTATTTGAGCCTTTCCTTCTCCTTTAATGTACAGGCACCATTTTCTGCAATAATAGTTTACAGAGTCTCATTCACTGGGCACATAGGCTGCAGAGAAGCAAATAATAGCCAATGGGGTTTCTGCACCAGAGGACAATCTATGGGAAAGTAACTAAACAGAGCCGAATCAGGGCATAATAACCAAACTGAAAGTTCATCTTACAAAATCAACACATTTTTGTTTTGCTAAAACAGATCAGTTGGCAGCATGAAGGAGCCTTAATGGGCATCAAAGAGTGCAAGTGTTGTAATTCCTATTGAATTACAATGTTGAGCTCCATAGAATTACTACTTTGTTGCTTCTATTATCGGTACTCTATCAAATGCTTGCCTACCACTTATTCATTATACCCGTGACATTTCCCAGCATTCTCAAAATGAGCAGAGACAAACTGGAGCAGACGTGTGCCTTCCCATCTATAGTTTGCTAATTGCTTTTTGGCTTTAGTACTTCAGCTTGTGGTGAATTAAAACTGGAGACAAAGCTATTTTTATTTTTTACGTAACCACTTAATGCTTTTCAAATCCCTCTTTACTTTCCTTATCTAGCAATGCTTTCTTTCAGTGAAGTTTCATCTCCTTGTATCAGCAGTCTTTGCACTGTGCCACCTGCCTGGTGCCCTTGTACCCAGCCACCTACTTTACTGCTTCATTTCATGCAATATTTTTTATTCTGAATTAAAACTACTAGTCCTTGAAATCAGATATCCAGTTGAGCTCGTTTACTAATACAGCCCTGTGATATCTGTGGGTGGCATCAGTTCTATGCCTCATTTTAAGCCTGTTTTTACAACTCTGCATTGACTCTATTTTGTGATTTCAGCAGGAAGCTATGAATTACTGTTTAATTCTGTTCAGTGATTTTTTTTCTCTCATGCCTACAGCAATCAACCTCCATCTGTGACATCTTAAAAGTATTCAATTCCTACTTCACTTGAAATATAGAAAACCTGACTCTTTTCCATATAAATCCCATACAGTAAAACTACAGGGCAAACTGGTGGCTTAATGGTTAGCTCTGTTGTATCTCAGCAGGCCCTAGGCAAGGTAGAGGTGTTGGGGCCTCTGTCTTTAACTAGGTCCCCAATTTCAAAGAAAAGGAAAAAATGGTATTCCGCACTAGATGTGGTGACCACTTTGGGGCCATACTCTCACATAGTATGCCGATTTTACATAAATTCTCCTTTTTCTATGTTTGGAATGGCAGCATCACAAAGTGCTCCAGAAGACAAACACAGTGTCCTCCACCATTTCATTACATATTGTGGCCGAAAGTATTCCACAACACTATATGGAGACTGCATTTCATGATACTAAGATTACTGCAGAAATGGCCAATACACAGTTCCTTAAAGGGATACTGTTATGGGAAAAAACATGTTTTTTTTTCAAAACCTATGAGTTAATAGTGCTGCTCCAGCAGAATTCTGCACTGAAATTAGATTTTTTTATATTTCATTTTGAAATTTGACATGGGGCTAGACATATTTCAGCTTCCCAGCTGCCCCCATTCATGTGACTTGTGCTCTGTTAAACTCTTTACTGCTGTACTGCAAGTTGGACTGACATCAGCCCCTCACTTTCCCCCACCCAGCAGCCTAACAACAGAACAATGGGAAGGTAACCAGATAACAGTTCCCTAACACAAGATAACAGCTGCCTGGTAGATCTAAGGAGAGCACTCAATAGTAAAAACCCATGTCCCACTGCGTACTATTCAGTTACATTGAGAAGGAAAAACAGCCTGAATATAAAAAAATCTGTTTGCTCTTTTGAGAAATGTATTTCAGTGCAGAAGTCTACTGGAGCAGCACTATTAACTGATGACTTTTGAAAAAAAACATGTTTTTCCATGACAGTATCTCTTTAACCCCAGGCTTGCCAGTAAGATCACTTCAGAAATGGCCCTTAAGCACTTCCTTAACTCCCTGACTTACTATCTTGGCAGGCAAGCAGACCATGGGCAGACCACAGGCAGTAGATAGGTAGAAACAAAGAGAGTAGGCTAATGTAATTTTCTATTCTTGAATGCTTTTCAAAAACATAGCTAAAACCGTGAAACTGTATTAGCAGGATCGCACAGCAGAAAGTCAGGCATTTTGCCAACAGAATGTTAAAGGCATAATAAGAGCCAGTGCACTGTTATTTTAACAATTATCATCATAGGTTATCTTTGCTGAATAGTTTTTCAACAAATTAAATAATAACTTTTGAATTAAAAAATGTGCCACGTCAAAATTGAATAAATGTCCGGTGTGCTTTTTTTGGGATTACTGTGAACATGCACATTCTCCCCAAAGAATTGAGCTTCCATGCTGTTTATTTGCTGGGAATGCCTCCCCCCCATCATGCACAAGTTGCAGTGTGTGAAAATATGATGGTCCATTCACCTCGCATTCTTACCTGGGTAAATTTTACAGGCCCCTAAAACTAGGCAAGTGCCTAGTGGTTAATCAGGCCCTGTACTGTTTGATTCTGACCTTAGTTTGTTTGTCTTTCCCCATATCCATGTCTGTGTGTCGGGGCCGGGCCAAGGTATTTTAGCACCCTAGGCAAGGGCTTCAATGCAAGGGCTTCAATCAGTGCCCCCCCCATTCGGTCCTGCATTACCATTTCCCACCTTACCATTCATATTGCCCCCTGTACCAGCAGCCATCATATTGCCCCCATTTGTACCTGTTCCAAGGCAGTCAATCCCTCAGATTGCTCTGAAGCCCCAAATCTGTACCTGTGCCATCATAAACCAAAACATCCATCATATTGTTACACCAATCTGTACCTATGCCAGTGGCAGCCAAACAAAACCATTATATTGCCCGTAATCATCTATGTATCTGTGCAAGCTGCAGCCAAGGTATTGCCCACAAATATGTACCTGTGCCATCAGCTGTCAAGAGGGAGGTGGGAAGTGCTTCTGCCCTCAGTATGAATCACAGGCAAGAGGGGGTTGGAGGTTTATAAAATTGAAAAACTATAAAAGGCCAAGCAAACCAATGTTAAAAAAACAAAATCCCCTTAAAAGTGCGCCCCCCCCATGATTGCACCCTAGGCGGGTGCCTACTCTGCCTACCCCTAGTTCCGGCCCTGCTGTGTGGGTCTTTCTAGGCATCTCAAGTTCCTCCCACACTCCAAATGCATATAGACAAGGTAACTAGATGCCACTGAACTGACTTAATGTATTGTGTAAATGTAATAGGGGCCTTAGATATTTGAACTGAAGCAGTCTTGTGACCCATCCAGTCTGTTTCTGGAAACAGTATGAGCTTAAAATATGATGTTCCATTTCTGGTTATGAAGAAGGTTTAGAAATCACAAAATCCCATGTAAAATAAATGGCCCTAAATCATTCTTCCGTGGTATATGTTTTTATATATATATATTTAATTGTAACAATAGGTCTAGAAAAGGCCTAGATGCCTTTTCCACTGGAATGTTCATATCAATCACTTTCCTGTTACATTTACTGCACTGGCAGTGCTTTAAAATCCAATGGGTTAGCTTCAGTCCTTAAAGGGGTTGTTCACCAGTGGTTTTCAGATTGTTCTCCATAAATAAAGACTTTTTTCACTTACTTTCCATTATTTATTTTTTACTGTTTTTCCAAAATCTAAGTTTAAAGTAAAATGTTGGTATCTCTGGTGTTTGAGTCTGGCAGCTCAGTAATTCAGGTGCAGACTCTAAACTGATACAATTTTGCAACATTTAATTGATACATTTCTCAGCAACATCTCTGGAATATTAGCAACTATTGTATCAATTCTAACAGCTGCCTGTAATGAAACCCAGGGATTCTGCTTGGCAGGGACAAAGACAAGAAATGTATCAGATTAGAACAGTTGGGGGGCTCGGCGACCCCCTCCCAGAGCTGCTTTAGAAGGTAAAAAACTTCAATATTAGAAAGACAGTTACAAATAGAAAATAGACAGTAATTGGAAAAAGTCATTATTTCTGGTGATCTATCTGAAAACAACTAGTTGTTTGAAGGTGGACAATCCCTTTAAGGTATTCCAAGTAAATGGCTGGCCACAGACACAAAGATCCGATTGTACAAATCCTCGATTCATACGATTTTCGGAGAGTGCCGACATTTTTTGTCCCGTGGAGATCGGTTGTTTGGACGATCGTCCAGGTTAAAAGATTTCTTTTGGCTGACTATAATATCTCTGCATGTATTGCCGATCTGACTATATCACTGTGAGCTTCCCAGTAAAATTTGTCCTCCATACTTTTGCACGATTGCTGTAATGGGCAGGACATTGGCCGGCTCGTTCTCTTTGCTGCTTTATTTCATCTGAATTGTTAGCGGCAGGTCAGGAAAGGGTTCGTTCGGCCGATATGAAAGTAAAATCTGCACGTCTATGGCCACCTTTACTGGGCTTTGCATTTAATTGAAGAGGGTGCCTTCTCAACCAGAATAATTTTTTGGGGGATCCACTTCCCTGGCTCTAAATATGCTTATCAGAAACCCTTCACACTACTACACTTATACACCCAATAAGGATGAAACTGATCTGATGTTGGGAATCTGCGCACCGCCCTAGCTGTGCTTTCATACCCAGTAGGTGGACTTCCTCCATTAGTGTATTATTGCATGTTCATAGAAATTTTAGGAGTGATACTCTGCTTCCTCTCCATAATTATTTTGCTGTACTGGTCATTGTGAACACACACACACACACATACTTTAGTTATTAATAAACAAAGAATCTAACAAGGGAGGAAAGAAATGACCTGCAATGTGAAGGTTAGAGGAAGTCATGCTGAGATGACCTGGAGGGAGATAACAGGCTTGACAGGTGGTGGAATAAGATATCTGAAAGAAATCCTATTTAATGAATAGCAGCTGGAACATGTTTAGCCTGTGTTCTATAACAAAAATAAATGTAATAGGGTTTCCACCTTTTCTGGAAAAAATTACCGGCCTTTGTATATTTTTACCTTTCGTGCCTATTAATACCATTGGTAGCAAGTACATGTATGGGACCTGTTATCCAGAATGCTTGGGACCTGGGATTTTCCTGATAAAATATCTTTCCGTGACTTGGATCTTCATAATTGTACTAGAAAATCAGGTAAACATTAAATAAACCCAATGAGCTGGTTTTGATTTTAATATGGATTAATTCTATTTTAATTGGGATCAAATACAAGGTACTGTTTTATTATTACAGAGAAAAAGGAAATCATTTTTTTAAATTTGGATTATTTTATTATAATGGAGTCTATGGGAGACAACCTTTCTATAATATGGAGTATTCTGGATAATGGGTTTCTGGATAATGGATCCCATACCTGTATAATTTTACTGATCAGGCCAGTAGAATACCAGCCTGGTTGTAACCCTAACCATAAATCAGCCATTTACGAATCTACCACCTCTTGTAGTCTCACAAACACCACTGGTCATTGCATTCTTCTTACATTTCTTAAAAGTAGGAAGCAAAAGTAGCTAGGGAAAAAATTATAAAACGCTGAGAGGGGAGGTGTGAAAGAAATCTTCCTGGAATGAATAAAAAGAAGCCTTTGTGCCCAAGAAAAGCACAAGCCAAGGTTAGACTTACAATCGAATCGTAGTGTGTCAAAGCCCTGGGCTCTGGTTTTATGTCTGGGAGCAATGCCTAGTATAGCAGAGACCACAAACCAGAATACCAAAAGCTGACTGACCCATTATACAGGAGCATGAGAAATGTCACATAGCTCGTAAAGCACCAGCATGTCCTTCAGCCCCAGTCTGCGTGTTTCCCATAGAAAAATAAGCTCTGCTGCTGCATTACATATTCCATTAATGTGTAACTGAGTGATCCTTATATACTGCTTTCCAAATCCGATTTAAACTTTAAAGAATATTGATTTTTTTTTTTTAAACAAGGACAGGTGCCATGTCTGTTATGCAGCTTGAAACACTTACCTCCCACACACAAATTCTATCTGTGCATGCAGATGCAAGGAGAGTGAGTGGTATGTCCGTTATATATAAGAACAGTGAGCTGCTCCATGGGGAGCATGATGGGCCTCAATGTGAAATCTTATGCTGTTAAGGAATTTACCCGCATATGCTACTGTTCTTTCCCTTTTAACCAGGTCAGTATTGCTTTATTTTCTGCAGAGATCTGAAACTAGACAATGTACTCCTCGATCATGAAGGTCACTGCAAGCTGGCCGACTTTGGGATGTGCAAAGAGGGGATCTGGGAAGGCTGCACAACATCAACATTCTGCGGAACTCCTGATTACATTGCACCAGAGGTAGAATAACACAGGGCTATTGTAAGAAGAAGACATTGACAGCTTAAGTTCTTAAATCACCTTGCTACTGTTCTCTGTGTTTGATGTCATACAGGGAAATAAATCTTTATAATGATGTACTATATTAAACCCCTTTAGATCTCTCTTCAACTTGCCAATGACGTTCTTAGATCTCTCTTTTAAACTCTTGTGGTTGCTACTTCTCCAAACTCTTTTCTACCAACCCTTGAGTGTTTGCTGCATCTTCAGCTAGCTACAGTTTTCATTTATGCTGTCTAAAACCAAAGGGGATCTAAATGTGAACTACATTCATTTTCTATTTTTAGTGGTTCCTGAGATGTTCGCTTTATAATGCTAATACCAAGCTCGATCACTGTCTTCCATGCTTAACTTTGGTTAACAGAATAGGCAGGCACTGCTTTTTCAGTCATGGTCAGTTGTGTGTAAGAATACATTCATGATGTTAATGCCGTTGACTTAGCTGTGAATCTGATACCAAAGTATATATATTCTCTTTGAATGACACATGAGACTTTCATTTATCTTTGACATGGATCTGTCACGGTTTGCTCCCCATATAGATATTACAGGAGATGCAGTATGGGCCACTAGTAGATTGGTGGGCAATGGGCATTCTTTTGTACGAGATGCTGTGCGGTCATGCACCTTTTGAAGCAGAAAATGAAGATGACCTTTTTGAAGCCATACTGAATGATGAAGTAGCGTATCCAGGTTGGCTGTCACAAGATGCTGTAGAAATACTGCAAGCTGTAAGTATATGTTATTCTTTTGTTCAGTTAAAATTCTATTCGGTTTGATATATGTGGTTTCTGGTGCAACTTTTTCATAGTAAAACACTTTAAAAAAAAAAAAAAGAGAGAGACTCTAAATCACTTTCTAACTCAGCACCTAAAACACTACATTTATTTTAGAAATGTTAAAGGGATACTGTCATGGAAAAAAAATGTTTATTTCAAAACACATCAGTTAATATTGCTAGATTTTTTTTATATTTCATTTTGAAATCTGACATGGGGCTAAACATATAGTCAATTTCCCAGCTGCCCCTGGCCACGTGACTTGTGCTCTGATAAACTTCAATAACTCTTTACTGCTGTGCTGCAAGTTGGAGTGATATCACTCCCTCCCTTTTCCCCCGCTTATTCCTGTTTGATGATTTGCCAACTCTGTCTCCCCTGCATATCTATAAAGGAGAGGTATATTAAAGGAGTAGGAAAGTTGAAATCACTGGGGGTGCCAATTGTTAGGCTCCCAGTAATTATTATAACTTACCCGATGCCTCAGGCCAGTGCTCTTGTTAAGAGAAAAGTGCACCACCCTGCAGTGCTCTGAGCAAGCACTATAGAGTGACCTATTCCTGCTCCTTACTTCTTCACAACAGATGTGCATGCGCAGTAACCTGAAAAGCAAAGGCCCGGGGCCAAGAAAAAAAAGGTGAAGCAGAACAAAAGGATCACTCTGTGGTACTCGCTCAGAAGAACCCTGGGTCATTGCAGCCTGGGGCATCAGGTAAATGATTATAATCACTGGGGCTGCCTCATTTGACACTTACCAGTGATTTTAACTTTTTTTTTTTTTATTTATTTATTTTTAAACCTAACAGTATTGCACAAAATGTACACTTTTTTTTTTAATTAACATTGGAATACACTTCTGATGTTGCTCCCAGCTGCCAATCAGATCTTTGCTTTTGCTTTCTAACTTGTAGGCAACTTCAAATTAAACTGCTGATCGGTTGCTCTGGACACCATCACTGTTGATGTTTGCATTTATTAATAAATATGCCCCTTTGTCTGTGCTTTCAAATACGATCAGATTTGTCGTTGGCAATCGCAACCTTCCCCGCCCCACCAATCCAATGCAAAGAACATTATTAATACTTACTAGTGACGAGTGAAATTTTTTCGGCAAATTTCACCACGAAAATTGGGCCCATAGACTTTAATAGGTGCAAAAATTTTCCACGTGTCTAAAGCATTTTTGTCGCCCACAAACTTCAATGAGTTTCGGTGAATTTTCGTCATTTCGCAAATTTTCAGAGAAGCGTAACGAGTCCGCTTCACCCATCACCACTTATTACTATTGACAATAAGGATAATAAATGCTACAAAGTACTATATACATACACTTATATATATGCACATTAATCCACCAAGATATTTCTCAGAGAAATAACCAGGTGCTAGTATTTATAACCTAAAAGGCTTTTCAGTTCCAATTCATAATTTAGGAAGGAATATGATGCCTTTTTAAACTCTCTATATGTGTGTGTATATATATAAAATGATATTATGAATAATGTATAAACAGGGTTTAGGTTTCATGTTGGAGGGCTTTTTCTCTCTAGTGCCTGCCGGGGAATTTGTGATTTTATCTGCAGTGTTTTGTGTCCAAGTTACAGCCCCAGGGAATTTTGTTTCTTTGCACTGTCCCTTCTTGCATCCTCTTTGCTATTGGAAACGGAAAAGCTGAGTAGCTTCTCACCACTCCCCAGGAGCCCTGAATTCTAAGAATATAAAATTCCATCCTGCTTCTGTCTCAGCAATTTCCTGTGGGAGAAATAATGTTCTGATGGTGCCTTAATATTGGACAGTAAATTACAGTTTATTCTACTGAAATGAATGGTTCAGTTCTAAGTGACATGAATCTTCCAGTGCATTTATAAACCATAGCTGGCATCTTCTTAGATGGCAAGCAATCTCATGGTGGCTACTGCTTTATGACTAAACATTTTTTAACATTATTGGTTATACTTTCCTGTTTCGTGCCTGTACAGCAGTGGTCCTCAAACTTGGCCCTCCAGCTGTTAAGGAACTACAAGTCCCACAATGCATTTGCCTGACTGTGGCTGTCAGACTCCATCATTGCATTGTGGGACTTGTAGTTCCTTAACAGCTGGAGGGCCAAGTTTGAGGACCACTGCTGTACAGCAACAGTTGTGCTGTAAATCACTGAGCAGGCCACTGTACTTATGTTTTTACTCTAGTTAGAAAAGGTGAGTAAAGCTGTAGTGCACATGCTGCCATTGTAGGTAGACAGACAGACAGTAGAATTAGATTCTAAGACCCATTACTTACAGCACTGCATGTTAACCCTGGTAATCGCTCCAGTACCGCAGAGTGTTCCAGATGAGAAGGCTTAGAAACTGCCCAGGCTGAATTAGAAATGCATCAAAATGAAATGTATATAATTGAGTAAATTACATTTTGCATGAATTCATTATTATACACCTCTGTATCCAAAGGTTTCCATGAGGAGTCAGAGTCCAGAAACTCCCTGTAGACTGAAGTAGCAACTATGTTCCCAGAAAGGAAAGATCTAACAAATGATGCAATTTAGTTAGGGAACTGCAGGTCCCCATGGATTTGGAGCACTGCAGTAAGGTCACTACTACAGCTTGTGCAGGGTAATGTGGTGTAGAAAGGTGCAGAGGTGTGAAGGGCTTTGTAAGTTTTTATAAATTCTACTTTGCTTTATGAAAAGCCATGAAGATTAGAATTTCAGCAGTGGTGGGGCTTGTTCTCTTTTAAGTTAGAAAAGAAGAATTCTAGCAGCAGAATTTAAGGAGAGATGGGAGTTTGGGAAGCCTGTTAGCTTATTGAAGTAGTCTAGGTGGGATAAGATGAGGGCATTGATGCAGAGCCAGGCGAACCGAGAAGGGTAACCAAAGCAAGCACTCTTAACTTGGCTTTTTCTCGCCTAACAAACCCTTCACTGTCTACTGCCACTAGTCCGTGACACTCCCCTCTCTGCAGCTCCTCTCTCTTGCAACCCTTTACACTGATGAAGCAAGCCTGACATTAAAGGAAACAGTAGAGGTGTGCACCTAGGTCCCTGCACCCCCTTGACAATTGTGGCCTTGGCATGTTCCTATTCAGCCTACCCCTAGTTCTGGCACTGCATGGATGAGTATCATAATGGTTGCATGAAAGGAAGGGACAGGTTTTGGCAATATTGTGCAGGTTTTTACCATAGTGTTAATATTATAAAAGATGGGGGGAGTTAAAGACTACCCCCAGACAATGAGCCAAATTTTCAGGTTGAATGAGAATTTCATCAATAGAGATAGTAAATGGGGGGAGTAGGGCCAGATTAAGGTGAAAAGATGATTAGATTAGTTTGAGGTGGCGTTGATTCATCCAGGAGATTGCTAGGAACAGTGTTCAGTCTTATTTTCAGCTGTTAATGAAGAGGTTGATAATTGAATATCATCAGCATATTACCAGCATACAGATGCTATATAGATGGCCAATGAGTGGATCCCAAAGATAGAGTGTATAGGGAGAATAACAACCAAACAAGTTCAGAACTTTGCAACACCACTACAAACAAATAAATTCCAGGATTTTAGGGTCAAGTGGTAGAAGCCAATCTAGATGGTAATTTAAGCTACATGTCAGGCCAAGTGTAGCCTTTTTACAAATAGGATTGACACAGGCATATTTAAATGAAGAGGGCAAAGTTCAAGAAGCCAGTGCAGTGCTGAATATGCGAGAGTTGAAGCAAGCTCAACAGCACAGGGTTTAATTAGAGAAAAGGGCATAGAGTCAAGTTGTGAGTGGGGATGAAAACAGAAGACAGGAGACTTAGGGCTGGGGCAGACAGGGAGATTCGGGGAGATTCTGTCGCCTGGCGATTAATCGCTGGCGACAATCTCCCCGAACTGCCTTCTCCCTGTCCGCCACCTGTTAAAATGAAAAAGCACCAGCACTAATCCACACGCAGCGCAGCGATTTCCGGAATCGCCCGAAGTTTCAACTTCGGGGAGATTGTCGCCAGCGATTAATCACCAGGTGACAGAATCTCCCCGAATCTCCCTGTCTGTCCCAGCCCTTAGGAGGAAGCAGTTGCAGGATTAAAGGAAATGAGGCATAAGGAGGATTTGGAAGGAGCAGATAGTTTGTGTTTTCCCATGACAGTATCCGTTTAAGAGAGTAACAGGGTCAAATGTATCCCTAAGGGAGGAGAGAGTGGACCTGAGACAGTGAGCTTGGGATGGGATGGTGGTAGCTTTTGTATTCCAAAATAGGATAGTAGTGGAAGGATTATGTTGCATAGGTGAAACTGAGACAAAGGAAAAATTTTAAAAATGATGATCAGAAGGGAAATGGTCACTATTAAAATCAGAATGAGACAGATTTTTCCTGAAGACTAGATCCAGAAAATGGAAATCTTTATGGGTTGATATCTCTGACCACTGCTGGAGGAGGTGAGAGAGAGAACAACAGGACCAAGGTTGTGAAGTATCATGAATATTGTAGTTAAAATGACCAAGTGTGACGCAGGGCTGTCCGTACAAAGGAAGACAGGAATTCAACAAAGGAGTTGGCCGATGGGGGTCCTTAATAATGGCCAAATGTATAGAGAGAGGGTAGAAGATATGAAGGACAAGCACCTTTAAAAGAGTTGAATGAGAAGGCTGGTGGGATAAGAATAATTACAGTAAGGAAGGAAAGAGAGTCCCTACTCCCCTACTGAGTGCAGTGACCCAGGGGTATAAACCTGGCCATAGAAGCAATGATAAAGTCGTACAAAATGAAAGTTCATACAATATTCAGACCATGTGTGGATTGTAACAATCAATAAGACAGTTTAGAAAGATAAAGACAATATCTCTGCTTGTATATCCTATCCTATGAGATGATATCAATGGGTGACTGTTGCTACTATTTGTCGGACTTTCGTTTGAGTTTCCTCGTGCGTCAGCTTCAGGCGACTTCAGAAAACAAAGTGCTCCAAGTGCCATCCCACTAGCGATTTACGTTTTAGCCGGCGGGAAGGCAGTAAGGAGATATTAGTCGCCCCAAAGAAGAGGAGATTTGTCTCTTCTAGTGTGTCTCTGCCCTTAGGGCTAGTCCAGACAGGGAGACTCGGGGGCGATCCGTCGCCTGGCGACTTCTCGCCGCGACGGATCGCCCCCGAATCTCCCCGTCTGGACTAAGCCTAAGAGACAGAAGACACCATGAGAAAGTACAGCTTAAATGGCAAAATCTTTCTGGGAAAGACTTGTTTCTGCTAGTGCAAGAAGATAGAATGCAAAACAGATCATGAATAAATGTGAATTTGCTTTCATTACACAAAATGTTCTATTTGCAAGTATATCTTTTTTTTTTTAAAAACACAGCAAACCCACACCACTTTCCACTCCTCTAAACAAATTTTACAACCCGTAGTGGAATCTGTATTTATAGGAAGCTTTTGCTTCTTTTTCAGTCTTTTTGTATCTAATAGCTGTATTGCTTACCTATATAATTCCCATGACTGCTGAAAATCCTTATTCATAGAAGCTAATGGTAGAAAGTATACTTTGACTTTCATTAAAAAAAATCGTTGTAAGTAAAGTATTGGCATAATATTGCTCTTTCTGATGGTGGAATGTGTATAAAGATGATTTTATTCTGCCTCCCATACTATCCTGTGTTATTGTGCTGTGTGTGCTGTTAAATGGAGCCAGCATACCTCCCCATCTCATTCATTGCCTAGCCCAGCTGTATTGCCCTTGGAATACAGATTCTGTTACATATTCGGGGGGGGGGGTGTACATGTAGTTCCCAAAAATAAATAGAGAGGATATTTCAGGCATTGGTTTACTTACTGGTTTACAGAAATTAAACACTAGAAAGGCAGCTGTAGCACTGTAATCAGACATGTTTCTGCCTGTATGAACAACACAAAGTCAGCTGCTTGTGAAGGAAACCTAGGGACTTTTACTAATTCAGTAAGTGGTGATTTACTGGGCTGTGCCTACAGGGCATTAGTTATATATTAGTATATTGCATTTAAGGGCTTAGGGCAAATACCAAACCAGTGCAAAAGAAAAAATCACCTTGATTTATTTTCATCCACACAGTTCCTTCCCCAATACTTCATCATTTTTCTTTAATATTCAGAACTCCTATTGGGTTATAATAACAATCCATAAACCAGAATAAGGCATAACCTGATGTAAAATGCGTATTATGAGTTATAATAGCGGTGATGTCCTCTAGAACATACATAGTAGCCATTTGTGTTTCTGTACTGATCCATCCCTTGTTTTTTTTTTTTTTTATATTCCAAACAGTGCTCTATACTGTATTCACACACACACATCATGGCTTAGCTTTCCCACTTTATATTGATTTAATCTGCATCTCAAGCTTTATTTTTACTGTCCTTCCCAAAATGCCTCTGTGTTTTAGGGGGTCTGCAAGCAGTCTGGATTCAGAAACAAGGTCTTTCTCTGCCAGAATTGCACAGAACAATAGTAGCACGCATATCCCCATTGCTTTACCATAACTGGTACTAAATATCCCAACATTTCTACTCATCTCCCAGTGTGACATTACATATAGGTATAGTATATACTTGAGTTCAAAGCATTCATCCTTTCCTTTACCTTCATTTTTTGGTGACTAATATTGGATCGGGCATATGGTGACAGGATGCTGCTGCAATGAAGCTACTGCTTATCAAACTCTACCCTATTAAGGATTTTTCAGTCTGGTTTTTATAAATGATTGAGGTATCCTCATAATGCGGTTCATCATCTCTTACTGAATATAGGATTTATTTTCCTGACTATACATTGCTTATTCATGCCCTTCCATAAAACCAGTATTTTGTTGTATGTATTGGGTTTGGGATGGAGGGGAATGCAGCCGATCCAATAATGATGTAGTGCCTATGTGTCTGCTTCCCTCGCCCTGCATAAACAGCTCATGTTCTATCTGGCATTAAAAAGTTCTGTCATTTCTCCTGTGTCAGCAAAATATCTGCTCAGTATGACTTTACCTTGAACATTTATCTAACAGTGCAGTACAGACATGCCCTTTAATCCACGCCATCGTTCGAAACAAGTCATTCCTATCATCTTGAAGTTTGCAGGTTATGATAATATCTGCGTAAAGACTTTATGGGTAGATAGAAAATACATTATACAGTAAAACCTTTCACTGTTTTCATTGTCTTAAAATGAACCTTGGGTGCAGACTTTGCCATTTGTTATACCGCTCAAATATGTCGCTTTCCGTTTAATCCCACTGTAATAAAGGGGTGAACTTTTATCAATATTTATCATTTTATTAATTAATATTAATAAAAATATGAATACAAATATACAGAATCAATCATTAAACCTATGGATATACTGCTTGTGAACAATAACTTACACACACACAAGTAAAGGTAGAAAAACATTTACTGAGCTTTGTATGATGGTAATTACAAGAATAGCCAGTTATGTATCACAATTGGGGAGCCCCACAAGCTTTGGTTCCTCACCCTCAGGTTCCCCATAATCAGGTGATGATCCAAATCCTGGCACCCACTCATGGGTCCGAGGCGAAGCTACCCATCCAAGAATGAAGGTGTGCTTTATAATCAACCGCTAGAGAGACCATTACCCTGAATGCTGATCTAGGTAATATTGTTGACTTAAGGAGGTCTTCAGCCCAAAATGCTGTCCAATGCAATTCTAAACGACCAGCAAGATCTTTGTATCTCTTTCACCAAGACTCGGTTTGTTACTCAATCTGGGTCTTGTCTGTCTGCTGTCTGTTTATTCATTCTGAAAGATGTTTGCTGGGCATCAATGCCTATGTTTGCTATAGAATGTTTGCCCAGCAATATAACTACATCAAATAACTATCCCAAAACTTAAGGTATAAATCAGATATATATTGTAAATAATTTAAATAAATTAGAAAATATCCACCGTGCTACAATCCTTAATTTTTTTTTTTCAGTTTCCTTTTTTGGTAACTTAAGGTGGCCAAAGACAGGGAGATCCGCTCGTTTGGTGAAGTGGGTGATATCGGGCTGATCCGATCTAGGGCCCAACGATCGGATCATAATCTAGGCAATACAGTCGGATCACGGGACCACATACACGCAGAGATGCGCCTGTGATCCGACTAGGTTTTTAACCTGCCCTATCGAGATCTGGCCAACTTTCAGCCAGATATCGATAGGGGAAGCCCGTCGGATGGCCCCACACATGGGCCAATAATCTGCCAACTCGGTTGTCGGCAGCTGTTATCGGCCCGTGTATGGGGGGCTTTAAGCTGCATGAATTCATATTGATGGCAAAATAATCCTATTGGGTTTATTTAATGTTTAAATGATTTTTAGCAGACATAAGGTATGTTGATCCAAATTTTTAAAAAAAACATCTCGTGTATGGAAAAACTAGGTCCCAAGCATTTTGGATGATAGATCCTATATTTGTATTCAGGGCCACCATTAGAAATCACAGGTCCCTGTGCAACAAAATTGTCTGGGCCCCGCCCACCCAGGCACCCAAGCCCCTCCCCTGATCCCTGCCCACTCCACATCAAAGTTAAAAGACCACACAGACATCAGCGCTAAAAAAGTAACCCCCCAGGGCTCCCTTATAAGTTAAAAAAAAAGCATTGGTGCCAGGGCCCCTCATACAGGTAAAAAAAATATTGATGGTCAGTGCCCCCCGACAAGTTAAAAAAAATTGGTGACCAAGGCACACCTATAAGTTAAAAAAAACCTTGGTGCCAGGGCCCCCCTTACAAGTTAAAAACCAGGGTCCACTTACAAGTTAAAAAAAAATTGGGGCCCCATAAAATATATATATATTTTTTTATTGGTGGCCAGGGCATTAAAAAAAAAACCCCACGGTGTCCGTAGAATTGAGCTTGTGGCTTCAGGACTTCAATTATAGCTGTTTTCGTGACTTAGGTTATTTTCGCCGCTTCAGGACATCAGTGTCGGCTCCTTTCATGACTTCGGGTCTTTCCGCCTCTTCAGGACTTATATCTATATGTTTGTCACTTCCGCATTCTGCCTCAGGAATTCATAATGAGCGCACGCTTCTGCGCTCGTAAGGGGGGCCGGGCTCTTTGAAAATTGCAGCACTGCCGGGCCCCCCTTCAGCCCCGGGCCTGGGATACTTGTCCCCCCTTAATGGCGGGCCTGTAAACCGTGTTTGCCTGTGAGTAAAGAGCCCAGTTAATTCCAGTGCAAGGCATCACATCCATGGCAAGAAACACCCTTGGATCCAAATTGATTTTCTGAATGACCCACAGATGCACTCTGGAGAGCAACCTGTTACTTCTGTTCTGCTCTGATCTGGTGCCCATGCGTCCATGAAGTATATTTACATAGATTGCATACCATTATTAAGACTTCCTTGGTCAATGTTTTGATTCTATCAACCCAGGTCACGAAACTGCATATTCTTTACTGTATTTTATAGCATTAATAAACTTGATCTTACTGGTAGGTAAATTACAGTTTTTAACCCAAACCTGAAAGGCACCTTGACTGGCACTGGATTTCTTTTACTAATAGCCAGAAAAACTATTATTCCTTCATTGAACGTTTTTGTAGTACAAAAGCCACTTTACTCACTATAACTTATTATAGACTGTGGCTCCATCAGCTCATTAAAAGTCTTCTCTGTTCTACTGCTGCTATTGTAACAATCCCAGATGCTTTATTTCTGAGCTTGTACCTACCGCTAAACACTTACATTGCAAAGTAATCATCCATCCTATGTGAAAATATGAATCTAGCATCTGGGCTGATATTTGGGGATATAAAATATAAATTCACAAGACAAAATAGAATTATCTCTTGACAATAATAAATGTTTTTTCCCTTTCCAGTTCATGAAGAAGAAGCCGACCAAGCGTTTAGGTAGTTTGGCTTTGGGTGGTGAGAAGGCAATTCTATGGCACCCATTCTTTAAAGACATCAACTGGGATGAGCTGAACAAGAAGGCAATTGAGCCACCTTTTAGACCCAGGATTGTGAGTATATTTTCATCCAGTGATCATTCTTAGTCACTCTTCTGCTTTCAATAAGCATAGATTTCAACACTGTATATTGCTTTAAGAGGGAAGCATCTTTGGTGCCGTTAGTTCAGATATGAAACAAAAGATATTTCCCTAATACAATCATTACTATGAGTATATTAGTTGCTTTTATATTGGATAAAAATACACACATCAAACTTAAAGGAGAAGGAAAGCTATGGAGGCATTTTATTTCCATAAAGTGCAAGCTAGAATGCTATATTTATTCTGCTATTGTTTAGGATAGCAGCTGCAGTATTAGCTTGGTGTGACATCACTTCTAGTCTGAGTCTCTCCTGCTTACTCATAGCTCTGGGCTCAGATTACTGAGGAGAAGGGGGAAGAGGACCAAACTGAGCATGTTCATGGCAAGGAGGTTTAAGAAGGAAAGAAATGCTGTGTTTCTTGTGACAGAGGCTCAGAGCAGCATTACTTTGAGGGTTTACTGGTATATTTAGGCGACCTTTCTAATAAGGCTTAATTAGTTTTGACCTTTCCTTCTTATTTAATTGGTATTATTCAAACAAAGGCAGCCTGATACAGATCCCAATGGTTCAAGTTGAAAACAAGCTACACTGCATTTGAACAGAGATTGCATTATTGACGGCTAATAGAAGCTTTTCAAGTATCCAATTTGTTAAACAATCACAGCGGGTAAAAAGTAGGGCATTAAATCACATTGATATGAAATGATGTGTCTTGTCTATATTAAAACATTTGTTTCATTCTTGGACAACTGTATTTCCATAACGTGATATATACAGCACAATGCCACTGCCAATGGAGTGCAGTACTGAGTGCTACTGGTCTGGTTCTGCTTTATTAAATAAATTATCGATCATTTATTCTGGTAAATTATTTGGTAGAGGGACTATGTATGTATTGTTTCTAACCTCAATACAATTTGAAATGTTGTTCCTAAAGCAAAGAGAGACGACGTGAATTGACCAAGGCTCTTCCATTATATTAGGCTAATAGGACACTAGGGGGCAGATTTACTAAGGGTCGAATTTGAGGGTTAAAAAACCCTCGAATTTGACCATGTGAATAGTTAGGGAATAAAAATTCTCCAAATTCGAATTCGATTTTTACAGCTATTCGATTGGTTGAATGATCGAATAGTAAAAATTCGCTCGATTGATAAAATCGTTCGAATCAATCGATTCAAACAATTTTAACCATTTTTTATGCAATCAAACTTTTTGAATCCCAATTCAGTAGCATTGATCTGGTTATCTAGGCAGTTGAATAAAAATTTAAAGGGGAAGTACGTCGACTGTCGAATATTCGAATAGATTTTTATTCGAATAATTCGATTCCATCAAATTTTTCACTGGTCGAATTTGTATTCAAAAACATTCGAATTCAAAACTTTTTGAAAATTCATGTGAATTTAGTAAATCTGCCCCAAGGTGTATTCTCTGCCGGCATTTTTCATCCATTGTAGATGGGCCTGAACTTGACCCAGGAACATGTTTCTTAATTAATTTATTAATCCAAATGAACTTCATCACTAATGTTGTGCCTTCCTTTTTGTGCAGAAAGCTAGAGAGGATGTCAGCAACTTTGATCCGGAGTTTATCAAAGAAGAAGCAGTGTTGACCCCTATTGATGAGAGCCTCCTGCCACTGATCAGCCAAGAGGAATTCAGAAACTTTTCCTACACTGCTCCAGAGCTCCAGAACACTTTTCAGGATAGCAGTGCTCAGATGTCACGGTAAACAGTTGACTGCAGGGATTTCTTTCTCAAGCCAAATATAAAGAGTGGAGTACAAGACTATGAAAGTATTATCTTGTGTCTCTGCTTATAACATGTGCTTCATTAAGCACAAATGGGTATTTATAATGATGGCACTCCATCTTCCTACTGGGAATTTATTCAGCTCCAGCGCTCTTGACTGGGACATAAGCTATTAAAGAAGATTTGTGGCAGGATGTTCGCTCTTTACACAGCAAGCCACATTGCAGACAGAAACTGATAAGGGCATCTACATTCCCAAACTGCGCTTTCAGATGCTCCCCTCCTTGTAGAGATTGATGGAGCTTTTCATCTCAGTCATGCTCTCAGGGAACATTGGTGGGAATCCTGAACTGATTTCATAACTGAAAGGCATGATCCTCGGTAGCAATAATATTTTATTTTAATTTCGAAATGAAGATGATGGCATGTGCTCCTTGATGGAATAAACATTGGTAAACAATAAGAAGGCAAAAATAAACAGACGTAAAGGTACTTGTCTACATCTCCCAGGTTATGCCTGGAAACAATAAGGTAGTGACAGTTGTGCACCTTTGTTGGAGACGTGCCTTTCTAGATTTAAACTCCCCATAGACGCAACAATCTTTCCCCGCAGAACGACCGATCTTAGGGAAGTCTGACCAATCTGTCAAATTATCGTGCGGTTAGTGGGATACAAACGATCGTTCATCTTACGATTTATCGTCCGACATTGGTCTGATGATTGATCGGCCAGGTTAGAAAATCTTTATCGGTCCCCACGCAATCTACCTATGTTTGCAGGGCCAAGCAGGCTGCGATCCTTCAGTTTTGCTGCAATATCTCCTGAAATGGTCTTTTTAGTTGATGGACACATCAGGCATTTAAACGATCGTTTTGAGACAATCGTGGTCTCACGATAACTATTGGATCTTTCAAAAATCTTTACGTCTATGGCCAGCTTTAGACAGTGTGACTATTTGTGCCCTGTTTTGTGATACAATCTTACATCTGTCTGTTTATACTCAGCTTGATTGTGGAGCAGGCATGCTGTTTTATTTTGATCTCTAAAGGTTTAGGGCAGGGCCAGACGGGGAGATTCGGGGGAGATCTGTCACCTGGCGACTTCTCGCCGCAACGAATCTCCCCCGAATCTCCCCGAATAGCTAGTCCGCGCCACGCACTCTCTAGGCGTAAAGTCGCCTGCACTTGTTCACACGCAGTGGCGCGATTTTAAAAGTCGATCAAAATTGCCTGGCGAATTCGGGGAGATTCATCGCAGATCTCCCCCGAATCTCCCCATCTGTCCTTGCCCTTAAAGTAAGTGAAATTGAAATGTTACTAAATGCAGTCTTCCATGGCCTCCATATTCTTATGCAGGCTCCAATAAAGAGGAATGAGGGAAGAAGAAAGAAGCATGCACTTTTTTTACTGCGTCTCCTATTGAGTCAAAGAGGAAACACAAAAACGGGCAATTGCAAGTCTGTACAGAGGTCTAGGACATATTTTCAATTCCAGGTTTCAAGTGATTCATTGTGTTTGAATTTAGACAGCAAAATACTGGAAAGCACCAACAATCACATTTAACGGACATCTGTTTTTATTATGCTCCATATGCTCCGTGTCATGTTTTCTTTTAAAATTATAAGACCATTTGCGACCAAAACATTCCAACTGTGTGATTGTACAGAAAAAAGGGAAAAAAAGAATAGTTAGTTTGTCCTTAAAAAAATATTTCTTCTTTTGCCGATCCTTTCGCAGTCTCCTTCACTGTGCACAGAAAATCACAGTCACAAATCCTAGGGCAACAGAGAAGCCAGAAACATAATATGGTGTAGTATATTCCAATAGGTTATTTGACACCCTGTGAGTAGATATAGTTTCTATTTGTGCATAGAAGCAGACAGTTGTTATCCCTTTAAAACTGACACCACCGCTCCACTTCAGCAGCCTTCACTGATGTAACAACAATGCCTACTGACAACCCATTTATTGGGTGACGCATGTATTGGTGTTTCCAGGTGTCTATCTTCTTTAAAAATTATCTTCAGCTCCAGAGATGAAACATAACAATTTTCATAGTGTAATTCTATTTATTAAGACAAACTTTTCATTAAAAAGGTTTTGCACTCACATTTACATTGAGGTTTAAGTCACGTTCAATCACAAGTCCTTGGCAGGTTTTGCATTCAGAGTCAGGAGGACAACTGTGTGATTGTGTCAGATCAGTGTGCTGTACGTACGTTTTCAACATAAGCTATAAAGCTGCTGTATATGCATGTTTTTTTTCTGTTTTAGCATCATTGACATTCCAATTGCATTTAAGTTGTCCTTGTTTCTACTTTGTTTTTATTCTGCATGTGTTGTCTTCAGATTTTGAACCAAATTAAAGCTCTGACACAAGAATGAATGAAGATATAATAATGGAATATAGTACTCCTATAGTATATACTAGTATATCTCTCGCTAGTGTATCTCTCTCTCTCACTCCTGGACAAGATATTTATAAATATATATATATGAAGATTTTTTTTTCCCTATATGACTACTTATGGGAAAAGAATAAAAGATACAGGCTTTATACAAGAATGAGCTTCCATCCATGACGACTGTGGTGGTATGGGGAGAGGTGTATTATGGGGCATGGGGAGAGGTGTATTATGGGGCATGGGGAGAGGTGTATTATGGGGCACGGGGAGAGGTTTTTAGAATGAATGCAGATGACACAGGATCATAGCAGCAGAGATTTGCGTGAAACAAAGGACATGTTGGCTATGGAAATACCTGCATGTACAACAAATTGCAGTAATCAAAGTGCAAATGAAATATTATCTAGTCTACAACAGTCATCCCCAACCAATTGCTCACAAGCAACATGTTGCTCTATAAACCCCTAGGATATTGCTCTTAGTGCAAATGTAAATTCCAGGCTTGGAGGAATGTTCTGTTTGCATAAAAACAATGTTTACTGTTTAACAGAGCCTTCTCTAGGCTGCCACATAGGGCTACAAGTTGGCCAACCAGAGCTCTTATTTGGCACCCCCCCCCCCTGAACTATTTTCATGCTTGTGTTGCTCTCCAACTCTTTTTAGGTTTGAATGTGACTCACAGGTAAAAAAAGGTTGGGGGTCTCTGGTCTACAGAAAGAAAGACTTTGGCATATATCTATAATTTTATGATGGAGGAGAAGGGAGTCCGTACCAACAGTGGACAAGCTGTTGCAACTGAATAGTGTTCAGGGATGTGTGTTGACACTAAGGTTGCTTTTGCAGGCACAGGATGAAGTTCAGTCTCTGAGATGTTTTCTACGTTACACTACCATCCAGTCTGAAACTGCCAGAAACCAGAGAAGAAACCAACGGGGGACTGTAATGAGCTTGAGGGGACATTTAAAGAGAGATGCTAAAGTTAGCCTAATCAAGGGAAAAGTGCAGAAAAAATATATACTATAAACTGCACAGAGAGGTACTTGCTGGAAGAGTGAAAGATGGAAAAAAACAATGAAGGATCACTAATGGATGTAGGAAGTACACCAGGCATGAGCTTTATTTGTATATCAAATGACTGAGCTCATTAAGGACAAGAGTTTGATCTACAGTTTCAGTGTGAGCAGAGAAACACTAGGTTGGGGCTAGGGATACAATAATAAGCCATTCATCAGTGGCATTATTTGTTTTGGTCATGCTGCTACATTTTTGTGGCCCCTCAAGCCATTTGAGTGTTAACACACGTAATTACTGGTGATATTGCCACTGGAGTTGTATGTGCTAACAATATATTTTGGGCACCCAACTGCAAAACTGAGAAATAAATGCTATTAAAAGGGTGTCTGTATTGAATTGCACATAGATGTATAGATATAAGTACATGTAAGTGCAAGGATGACATCATATATTAAAAATAAAAGGCCTATTATAGGGTGGCAATGAAAAAAAAAAGAGTCCGCAAAATACAGAACTAAATCCCAACCCTATTCATTTTGTAGCCTTGTTGTGTTGCCTTTCCTTGTCCTTTAAAGTCACATAACTGTTAGGGGATCACATTCAGTTCAGCTAGGCACTTAGGCCAAATTGGAATCCTGCAAAAATAGTGGGATTCTGTAAAGTCTCGGGGGCAAATTCACTAAAGTGCGCCAGCGTGACGTCATTTTGTAACTTCGCCAATTTACTAACAGTGTCCCTAGCAAAAATTCACTAGTGAAGTAGATAGATTAGCGCAACTTTGCACCCATACACCAGGCGAAGTTGCGAACTGACAAAAGACGCTAATTCACTAAGATGCCCAGTTTACTGAACGTTACCTCTTGCGCCAGACTTTACTTCGCCAGGTCAGACCTGGCAGAGTTCAATACAATAGATAGGAGTTTGTCAAAAAAAAGTTGCATTTTTTTTAAAAAAAAAAAGCTGGCGTTTTACTTTTTTAAAGGTGATAGGCTGAAAAATACCATAAATTGTTTTGGGGGTTACCCCTACATTTCCTAACATATGGCAACTCAACTATACAGGGGGCACATGTGTAGGGCAATATATATATTATTGGTTGAAGGTTTCCCTTGTGTTGTTTAATGTATTTGTGGCTACATATACGTCCATTGTACTTAAACTTTGTGCCGTATGCAAATTAGTCATCGCTAGCATAACTTCCCTTTGCTTGAAGTAAGCTGGCTTTTTTTTTTGCACAGTGATGTCAAATAACTTTTCATGCCACAGATATCCCGATACCATGTTTTTACAGGTTTATATCTTCAGTGAGTGGGCGTGGCCTGTAGGCGGTGTGGTTATTGCCCTAGGGCCCATGATTGGATCAGCCTGATATTGCCCACCTCAATGTGGGAATATCTGGGAGAGATCCACTCGTTTGGCAACATCGCCAAACGAGCAGATCTCCCTTTGTAAGGCCAGCTTTAGAGTTGAATCGTCAGATATACAAGTAGAAACAATACTTATGATTCAGCACAAACAATGGCCAATGTTAGGGTGCCTTCAAAGGCGCCTCATCAAAATTTTCCAGCCAGCCTGATTGACAAGCCAACCAATATCCAAGTCTTCTGCCACTGATGCAGCGATTATTGTACAAAACTTTGTTTCGGTATTATTGGTGGCCTTAGGCGATTGCTAAGCATTGCTAGAGTGCAGGGATATGAATGAGGGTGTTTCTGTTTACTGGCTAATAAACTAGAACTAATTCTCACGTGACAAAGCAATTTTACAGGTAATATCAAGTAGCCATAGACCAAGAATTTCACTTTGCTGATCTAACCCATTGTATTAGGAAGGAGTGACTGGATGTTGGTTAAGGGTAGGGACAGACAGGGAGATTCGGGGAGATTCTGTCGCCTGGCGTTTTTAGCAGGCGACAATCTTCCCGAATTTCCTTCTCCCTGTCTGCCGATCGTAAAGGGACAAAGCGCCTGTGCAGACGCGGCGCGGCGATTTCCGGAATCGCCCGAAGATACCTCGTGAGGAAACTTCGGGCGATTCCGGAAATCGCCGCGTCTGCACAGGCGCTGGCGCTTTGTCCCTTTACGATCAGCAGACAGGGAGAAGGAAATTCGGGGAGATTGTCGCCTGCTAAAAACGCCAGGCGACAGAATCTCCCTGAATCTCCCTGTCTGTCCCTACCCTAAAGTATGCTTTCCTTCCAGCACATAATGCAGCCCTGCTGAAAAGTCCACTGTCGGTCACAGACAGGGATAGATTTAAAAGCACTGGAAGCACAGAACATACTGTACTCTTTCCAATGACTGTTCCCTTTCACACTTTGTGCTGTACAAAAGCGACAGCGTTGTGGCTTTAAATAACACCACTGAAAAAAAAAAACAGTGTCAGGCATCTTAAATATTTTCCCATGTGTCCAATATAACACACAAAACGCCAACACGCAATGTGTATTCCAAGATACACACACACAAAAAATAATAGTGAAGATTAAGCCCAAGTCAACTAGATCAGCCAAGCAAATTTTAAAGGAGGACATATTGTATGACATGCATTGGATAGCGAATGCTGGGCAGATGGATCCCTTATTAGAGACAACTAGATTGGCACTGGCGAGAAAGATTAAAGTGCTCTCAGATTAAAGTGCAAAGTATAAATGTTATCTTGAAAAATGTGCGGACATGGGACTCTAAGTCACAGACTCTTATAGGAGCTCTAACAGTATCCTGATCTGCTACAGCTTTGACTTATGGAACCCATCACCAAAATATATTTGATCTAATAAATTAGTATTATTTAGCGTTTGAGCATACACTATGTGGTTCTGTCTTTCTCTAAGTGCAAATGGCTCCTGATGTTGTTTCCATGTCCAACAGGCCTTTGTATTTCCTTCCCTAGTTCCATTTTGTGTATGTCTCTCTGCAGTGCCAATGTCTGCCCACTTAGGTGCATCTGTTTGTGCTTGGCATTTCAGCTAAGATGAGCATGGAGTAAGACATTGCATGAGAGCTGGGTTTTTAAATGGAATCACATTCCTCCAAAGGCCACTCTTCTGAGGCAGGTGCTTCTCTGCAGGAGATTTCCCTAAAGACTCTTCCCAAAGAGAAAGAAGGAGTAGAAACCCTCTGGCGCATATAAAACACATTCAGCCGACCCTGGGTGCAGGTATTTGGGCATTAACTATAGGACCGCTTTCTCTAAAGACATGCTTCAATTAAAGGGGAATTCAATCCCTCGGGCGCTAACCTCCTCCCCCCCACCCCCCTGTAGGCCCCCCTGCCCGGCCTACCTCTCCCCACGGGCAAATGACCCTAAGTGGCTACTTACCCCCTCCATGCAGGTTTCCGGGCCCCATCTTATTCTGTCTCTGGTTGCTAGTGTCTTGTTTACCTTAGCAACAGCAATTCCACAATCATGGATCCGCACACACTTATTCTCCTGCAGTGGGGAAACCCCTTTCCTTTTATTTAAATTTACCACCAATATCAACGTTTGAGGGGGTACAACCTCCCTTCATCAGGATATAATTCCAAATGTGAAAAAAAACCTTTATAGGCATAACTCCGCCTCCAACATCACATGTGACCTAATTGACATTTAGTCTTAAATCCCCATAAAATTTCATCCTTATACAATATCCATAGTGTGTATCCATAGTGTTTATCCATAGTGTATGATAAATAAATAGTGAATTAAATTATCTAAAAAATTATTTAAAAAATTCATTTGTTACTAATAAAAATATAGTGACTTTAAAATCAACCCATGTGGTTCTATGTTAAGACAAAATTCATTTGTTTTCATACAATACAATCCATTTACAACAGTGTCTTTTTCTACCTTTGTTGTTAATAATACTTTTTTCTATCACCTGCTATTTCTTATCTGTGAAAAAATACCTTAGCAACCAGGCAATGGTTTAAGTAAGATACTGGAATACAAATAGGAACTGAATAGAAACATAAGTAATAAAAAGTAACAATAATGGTAACATTGAAATCGTTTTTGGGATCAGTGACCTCCGTTTCCTGGAAAGGTATAATCAATTGAAAACTATAAGAAATAAATAATGAGGACCAACTGCCAATCTGTAACATACACAAAGTTAACATAATTGTGAAGCACCCTTTTAAAGGTTGGATAACTGATATAGTTACTGTTGTTTCATCTTGCCCTGTGATATCTATTGGCTCTACCCAAAAGGCTATACTCTCCCTGCTGCACTGTATTGCACCACAATATTCATTTGAGCTCATTACTGCAGTGGAACAACATGCGCATATTTTTTCAGCAACTTAAATGGAGACCTTGAAATGTTGTAATACAACCACACAAACCACACACAGACAAATAACCAGGCCTAAAATCCAACGCTTCTGCCTTTCACTCTGCACTGACTTGACCTCAACTGACTCGCACGCTATATACACTATATACACTATATACACTATATACACTATATAAATAGCCGAACTGCTCCTAATCAGCCCACAAAGCCAGCCTCTGTCTGTTACTGTAACCTTTGTAATGCCAGCAACATGGAACCATCAGACATTGAAACAATAGATAATGACCCAGAATGGAATTGTGTTTCAGTGTAGAATTATCATTATTATCATTAGTGTGTTTTTATTTCTTTTTTTAACTGAATGGCCTTTGCACTTGGATTTTGAACTTGTTCTTCAGGAGTTTTCTTTGCTTCAACGTGTGCAAGTTAAAAGATCAAGGCAGATGACAGACAGGGAGATTCGGAGAGATTAAGTCGCCTGGCGATTAATTGCCTCTTCTGCGAGGCGACATTGGCGCTGGTGTTTCTTCATTCAAACAGGCGGCGGGCAGGGATCAGGCAGTTCAGGGAGATTGTCGCCTCGCAGAAGAGGCGGCCAAGCAACTAAATCTCCCCTAAATCTCACTAAAGCGCGAAGAGTCTAACGCTAGCGCTTATTCACCAGCGTGACGTCATTTTGCAACTTCGCCAATTTACTAACAGTGTCCCAGGCGAAAATTTGCTAGCGAAGTAGATAGACTAGCACAACTTTGCACTCTTACGCCAGGCGAAGTTGATCACTAACGAAGGGACGTAACTACGCTAATTCACTAAGATGAACATTTTACTGAACGTTAGCTCTTGCGCTAGACTTTACTTCGCCAGGTCAGACCTGATGAAGTTCAATACAATAGATAGGAGTTTGAAAAAAAACTTTTTCTAAGTCCCCAAAAAACACTGGCATCTTTTACTTTTTTTAGGGTGATAGTCTGAAAAATAGTGTAATTTTTTTGGGGTTACCCTCCTTCCCCCCTACATTTCCTAACATATGGCGACTCAACTATACAGGGGGCACATGTAGGGCAATAGGACAACTTTATTTTATTTATTAAAGGTTTCCTGGGCTTGTGTAGTGGAATGTAGTGGCTGTAACATATACTTCTATTATACGTTTAACTTCACGCCGTATGCAAATTAGGCATCGTTAGCGTAAATGTTGTCCTGCATATACAATAATATTCTGCTTCTTTCCCTGTTACTGTAATCTTCTGCACAATGGGGCCATTGCACTCCATTCGTCACCTTTAAATTAACTTTTAGTATGATGCAGGGATTGATATTCTGGGACAATTTGCAATTGGTTTTCATTTTTTATTATTTGTAGTTATTGATTTATTTAGCTTCTTATTCAGCAGTTCCAGCAATCTGGTTGCCAGGGTCCAAAATACCTTAGCAACCATGCATTGAATTGAATAAGTGTCTGGGATATGAACAGGAGAAGGCCTGAATGGAAAGAGGAGTAATAAAAAGTACAAATAACAATACATTTGGAGCCTTACAGAGTATTTGTTATTTAGATGGAGCTATGACCCCCCAACTGGAAACTGGAAAGAGTCAGAAGAAGACAAATAATTCAAAAACTATGTAAAGAGGAAAATATTGATCATATTGATTGATTTAGCATTTTCTACAGGAGATCTGACTGGCTGTATAAATAACTATGCCCAAACGTTGAGCCAAGAGGAAACTTACAAGGCAGTAAATGTTGGGTATTTGCAGCTGGCCATGTTTCCTGAACGCTGACATTCCTGTATGTAATTTCCTCAGTGTTGTGTATTGTAAAATATAATATCCCAGCAGTTATATCAAGTTCAAAGTACAATACAGTCTTTCCAACATTGCACAACATAGCTTTCTGTTAGCTGAGCCGGCCATTGGCATTGAGTCAGTAGGATACAATGAAGAGGAAGTAGCTGACCCGATGACTTGCCCATTCTTTCCAAATCTTTAAAGAGAGTAACGCTGTATTGATAATTAGTCAGAGGTGAGAGATTACAGCCCACCGGATATCATTAATTCTCATTGGCAGCAAAACCAGCCTTATTTAATGTTTAAATGATTTTCTTTTAAAATTAAGGTATGAAAATCCAAATTACAGAAAGATCCGTTACCTGGAAAACCCCAGGTCCCTAGCATTCTGGATAACAGGTCCCATGCCCGTAATTAGAGTTCTTGTATTCTAAATCGTATGATCTTTCATGCCACTTGCACGCCATGCCTTTTTATTACGTGTTATGAACTGAGTTGAACCTGCAGTATTTTACTGACGGGAACAGGGGGCAGTTCTCACTTAGTAGGTGGGGCTTGCTCTAATTTAAAGGAACTGTTTTGTTTGTGAGTTACAAGAGAGTTGCTGCGAAAGGAACTGAAGCAACAAATGGTGTCGTCATTCAAGGGAACTTTGCTCTCGTTTTTTCAGAAAGCCTAGAAATAAAACTAGGCTGGATTGCACGGCTGTCCATGCAGAAGTGCTAACATGCAATCTAATGCGTGAGGGGGGTGCGGACCCTGGCCCAATTGCACCCCCTGCTCCCCCAGTAGTTCCACCAATGGTTTATCAGCTGTAATGAACAGGGTCCTCTTTACTTCATGCACTGGTCATTATTTCAGTGTGATTTGCATGTTTTAGATACACCCTTCTATTTTACAGTGCTGATAAATATGTAGGCACTTTATGAATAGGTGTAAATAGAAATTATAATTTTTATTATAATAATTGGTAAAGCTGAAGGCTATCTTTAGCAAACTGTATATCACTATTTCTGTAGCTCTTTTATGAACAATCATTTGGGCCCATTAATTGGAATTCGCAAGCGTTGCTTAAAATGGTGTTTTTGTGAATGTTTGCTGCTGGCAATGAAAAAGCATTTGCTGGGTGAATATTACATTGCGCATTATTGCTAAGCGAAGGTTAGTGTTAACACCTGCTCTGGAGTTTTCGCAAAAAAAAAAAAACCCTTTGCAATTACGACATTTTATTGCATACACTACGAATTCTTGCAAACTTTATCTTGAAGTCTTGAGGTCTGTATTCTGTCAAAAAGGATGCAAACATCGTCGCTAATGTTCACAAATTCACCCACATGTTTTTACCCACACTGCATTTTTTTCCAGAATTCTAACATTACAAAAAGTACATGCCACAACTTGCATGCAATCTAAAGTCTGTGTTTGGGAAACCCTCTTATATCTATATTGGCCTATATACCAACCAATATGAATGAACAATACTGATACTGGTACCTGTCTGGACATGAAATGAAATCCTCTAATAAAAAGTAGGAAGGGTGAAGTTGGGGAAATGAAAAAGTGCTGTTTTTTTTCTCCTTTCCATTTCTGTATCGGGTGCTTTTTCCCCACATAAATTCAGTTGAAACTGCAGGTTCTGTTGAAAACAGGGGTATGAAGGACATGCAATAAACTGACACCAAAGGAGATGGGATTTTTGGTGGTAACTGCAGGCCAATTGCCAGTGCCCTATTGGTTATTTCTGGTTATTACTCTAATGAGCCGTACATGGTATATGAATACTGGGCAGGATGAGCACTTACACCAAAAATAAAATTGTTGTTTGTATAACTTTTTTTATATGATTCTATCAGTTTATACGATTCAGTTAGTTTGTGCATGGTCACATTCTCTACCTAACAGTGACCTACATTTTGCTGTTTTACACCATCACCACATTTTTCTTATAGGCTTTTCTAGTGCTCGAGCTATCACATGCAAAGCCTTCCCCATCCAGACTCTTCCCTTTCCTCCAGTTCTAAAGAAGCACCTTTCAGGGAAGCTTTTCAGCGTCCATAATTACACAGAGACAAAGAATCTGGCAGCAGAAAAAGAACCTGGCTCATCTAGTCTGCCCACTAAAGGATTTGCTGTAGTCTATAAAATTGCCTTGTGTCAACCTCATTAATTCCTCTACTGTATTAGTCACCCTCGGTTTCTATAAACATGTCTCTGTTCTAAATCCCTAGTTTATAATGTACCGTTGCTATAAGTCTTCCCAACAATACCTTATCTTTGGAAAACAATAGTAAAGCTTTCAGTTACCCACCAGGTTTCTCTCTGCATCCAACACTAGGGATCAACAATTTTAGTATCAAGCTGAATAATGAACCAAATTCTCGTTTGCATATTCAAATGTGAGCATTATCTAAACAAATGTAGTCTCGATTTGTCTGGAGCCTTAAAGGTGTATGATGTTAGGGGTTTGGATTCAGTGTGGCAAAAATATGTACATATTTGGACATATCCAAGGCACAAAAGGAAACAATTCTACTACACCATGTCAGAAGTAAAACTGGATTTAATTAATAATTAAGAAATAAATTAAAAACATAAGTGCATCAGTGGGAGACTGGGGTCTGATAAGTTAGAACCCTTTAAAGGACATGTCAACCCCAACAATCATTTTTTGCCTAGTAAAAACCTGATTCTAAGCAGCTTTGCAATATACATTCATTACACATTATCTATGGTTTTTAAGTTATTTGTACATGTATTGCTACTGAAAGCAGTGTCTGTCCCTTTCTATTCTCTGTACTGGTGGCTCTGGCTTTTGAAACAATGTAACATAAACCAACCGATTAACAGACCTGACTTGCTGGAGGAGACTGGACCCAGGAATTCTGCAAATGCAAAGGGTTCTAACTTGAATTGCTCCAGACCCCAGGCTCCCACTGAGGCACTTGTGTTTTTAATTTATGAATAAATTCCAGTTTTACTTCAGACATGGTAGTGTGGATTTTTCCCTGTTTTCTTTTGGGGAGCACTTTTTTTAATCGAACAGCACCCAGAACTTCTTTTTATTGCTCCTCAATACTGAATTTGAAAACAAAAGGAAGGTGGGTCATCTGCTTTTTTTCCCTCTTGTTCTTCTAGACTTGGACGAATATAGAACTTAATTCTAGATTCATTGTGTCCCTTCTTTTACGTAAACTCAGGAAAGGAGTGCAAAAACACTAAATGGCAAATTCACAAAGCGACAAAAATGCGATAGTGATGGCTTTGCCACAATTCACCGCACTTTGCCAGGTGGATTTTCGCCAGCCCGCCGCTAATTCTCTAAAATGCGAAGTTGCACTCAGGTAGGCGAACGCTAGCGAAGTTGCTCTACCATTACTTTGCCAGACAAAGCGCATTTACGCTAGCGATGCCTAATTTGCATACGGCGTGATGTTAAACATATAATAGAAGTATATGTTACAGCCACTACATTCCACTACACAAGCCCAGGAAACCTTTAATAAATTAAATAAAGTTGTCCTATTGCCCTACATGTGCCCCCTGTATAGTTGTGTTGCCTTATGTTAGGAAATGTAGGGGGTAACACCCCAAAAAATTCCCTATTTTTCAGACTATCACCCTACAAAAGATAAAAGACACCAGAGTTTTTTGGAACTTTTTTTTTCAAACTCCTATCTATTTTATTGAACTTCGCCAGGTCTGACCTGGCGAAGTAAAGTCTAGCGCAAGAGGTAACGTTCAGTAAAATGGGCATCTTAGTGAATTAGCGTAGTAACGTCCCTTCGTCAGTGCGCAACTTCGCCTGGCGTAAGGGTGCAAAGTTGCGCTAGTCTATCTACTTCACTAGCGAATTTTCGCCAGGGACACTGTTAGTGAATTTGGCGAAGTTGCGAAATGACGTCACGCTGGCGAATAAGCGCTAGCGTTAGACTCTTCGCGCTTTAGTGAATTTGCCCCAATGTTGCTAAAGAGAGAGCCCCCTTAGTGCTCATGTCTTTTCCCCAGGTCTGTCTGCTCTCTACACTTAGTACCAATACCTGGTGAAAGTATCAGTAGGCAAAAGTCAGGCATTCTGTATTCATGGCAGGGTGCTAGTCACCTATTACAAGCTATGAGAGTTTTGATAATGAAAGTGAATTGCCCATTAAGTCACAGTTTCCGCTGCTTATCTTAGTTACAATTGTTCCTTTGCTTGTCTTAAATTGTTACAAATGTATCTAAGTGCACCTGCCACGTATTCTGTGCTCTCTGCCAAAAGTATTTTGTTTAGTTACATTGCAGAAACTTTTTATCTTTTTCTGGCTGTTCAGTGCAGGAGATCAAATGGAATTTTCAGTAACAAAACGGGACAGTTGGAAGGTGTGCAACACCCTTATACACATAAAGCATGATCTCATTGAATGTTGCAATGAAAAAGGGGAATTACCAGTGATGTATTCAAATTATTTAATGCTAAATCTTGCCAGTTATCTACAGTGGTCAGCAAGCAGGATGTCATGTGATTTTCAGCTTTTCGTGGTTATGGTTAGCAAATTATTGTTCAATCTGTTTTCTTTTTCTACTTTACCACTTACATTTCATGTCAATAAGACAGTGGCGTAACTACTCCCAGGTGGGCCCTGGTACAGGGCGGGCACCTGGGCCCCCCTGCTGGACCCTTACCTCTATGCAGGAGTGTTGATGGCATGTGTGCTGTAAAATCTCCCCCTAGATAACCCACCTGCCATAACTATTTTTGTGGCTCCGATGGGCCCCAAGGGGGTGGGGACCCTGGTGCAATTGCACCCCCTGCACCCCTGGTAGTTACGCCACTGTAATAAGACAAAGGTTAATATTAGAAAGCAAATAGTACAAAAAGCAATAGTTTTAGAACCAAACCAACTGTGCTTTAGTCCAGCCTTAGCAACCCGCTTCTATATATGAATTTTGTGATGGGTAATGGGAACCTGTTGCTACAATTTTCCCATTATGCACCAGGTCCTACATTTTTCCCATTATGCACCAGGTCCTACATTTTCCCATTATGCACCAGGTCCTAAAGTTTCCCATTATTCACCAGGTCCTACATTTTTCCCATTATGCACCAGGTCCTAAAGTTTCCCATTATGCACCAGGTCCTACATTTTTCCCATTATGCACCAAGTCTTACATTTTTCCCATTATGCACCAGCTCCCACATTTTCCCCATTATGCACCAGTTCCTACATTTTCCCCAATATGCACCATGTCCTACATTTTCCCCATTATGCACCATGTCCTACATTTTCCCCATTATG
>CM044446.1:77223957-77284695 GCA_024363595.1 Xenopus borealis | reverse complement strand
TTTTCCCCATTATGCACCAGGTCCTACATTTTCCCCATTATGCACCAGGTCCTACATTTTTCCCATTATGCACCAGGTCCCCCCCAAACACACACACTCCACACAGACACACTTGCTTTCTAACAGTTACATGTACTGTAGGTTTTTGCTGTAATTGCTTTCCATGCACCTTCCACAATGTCTCATTAAACTTGTGACTTCTCAGGCAGCATAAAATGGAAAAGTAGAAGCTTTGTTCTCTGATTAATTAGCAGCAGACTGAGTCCTCAGGGAGACATTTGCTCACAATATACTTGCGTTTGGGAATAATGAAGTAAGGTGTAAGAGCAATTCCAGATAACCTTTATAAACCTACAAATTCATGAGGGTGATTTCATGTCTACATATAAAAAGGTATCCTTGCACTAAGTAGGGTTGTTCTGTTATGTACAGTATTATATCATATATTATTCATTTGTTGGTTTTCTTTCCTTTCTGCAAACAACAAGATTTTGTCAGTTTTTTCCGCCTTCTGATATCCATAGAGACAGATCAGTTGAACAAGGAGTGCCGTTTATAGGTGAGATGTTTTCATCACGGGCATTGTTTGCATGAGGAAGCAGCTGATGTATTCTATTTCCTTTCCTACAAGGCAAAATTAAATTCAGATTAATACTTGACTTTATGCAGGATTTGCTTTCAGCTGAATCCTTTGAAGATCCAAATCTGTTATCTGAAAAACGGCAGGTCCGAAGCATCCTGGATAAAAGTTCCCATACCTGTATTTGAAACCACAACTAAACTCACTTTCTCTAAAACCTAAAATGTCATGAAATGTATTAAAAAATTAGAAGTGAAAAAGCACAAAGCAGAAAAGTTGCAGAAGCTGTGACTTTTTTTGACTGGTCACAGAATAACTAAAATTCTTTGTATGGATGCGCAACACCAGCGTCAAAAACACCCAAAACCCCTTTAAAGGAGAGGTAAAGCTTAAATGAAGAAGTAGGTAGAAATGTTGTACATTATGTTTTGTGCTTCTGTACCAGCCCAAGGCAACCACAGCCCTTTAGCAGCAAAGATCTGTCTCCAAAGATGCCCCAGTAGATCCCCATCTTCTTTTCTGATGATTCACTGATTCACATGCTCTGTGCTGCTGTCACTTTCTGAGCTTAGGGACCCACTCACAATATACAGTACACATAGAATAGAAATGTCACAATATAAGGTTGATTAGTAATTAATACAGATAATTACTACATGACAGCACAGAAACCAGTGCAACTAGCACCAGAATTTAATAATCAGCCCTGTAGCATCAGCTTATATTACAGGCCAACCTCATTTTCTGCTGCTGGATAATTAGTGACGACCCCTAAGCTTAGCTTCTCAACAGCTGCTCAGAGCCCACTGAGCATGTGATGTCACAGACACTTTCCAAGATGGTGACCCCCTGTGACAAGTTTGAAGTCCTGGATCATTGCTGCTATTGACAAGCTGAAACTTTACGCTGGTGCAGTAAGTTCAGTAAATAAAATATGACATATTTAGCCATATAAATTTTTAGGGTTTAGTTCTCCTTTAAAACCACATGAAAGAAAGATCTTCCAGTTTTAATAAGGGCAACTGCCATTGGAGACAGGTTTTAGCTGAAATATTTTCGCATAATAGACCCTGAAAAGCTTGCGTCAAACTTTAGTGGTGTTAGAGCTTTTTTGAACCCACAACTGAACTTGTCTTCTCTAAAATCACGAATGACATGAAATCTATTTAAAAAATACAATTATAAAAAGCTTAAAAAAAAAAAAAAAAATCAGAAAACGTCTAAATTTTGTTAACAGACTCGCATTCATATGGAAACATATGTTCAGATCTGCGGAAACCTCTTATACCACTAACAAAAGACAGATCTTTGCAAGAAAAGAAGAGCAGCTTCCATTGATTTCTACAATTTTATGGATTTTACACTTGATAAATTACAAAACAAACCCCTGTTTTAAGGAACTGTGAGAAAAATGCCCTAAAAAGCCTGAATCGGAGAAACAAACTTTTGCAGAATGATTATAGTTTTGAGTACAGGTTTTACATCCTCGGAGATTGAGTAATGAAGTTGGAATGACATCACCATGCCTTCCATATGTCTTGGCAATAATCTAGCCAGAGCTTCAATTACTGCTGAGGCAGGGCTCCAAGTTTAGTGGTTATCTCATCCGGCTCCACTAAGCGAAAAGGTGGCACTTCATATTATGTCCAGTTTTCAGTACGTGACACTCGCTCTTTCCTATTTCAATAGTTCTTCCTTTCATTGGCAGGAAGACAGGCTGGTGCTGGAAATGCCGTGGCAGCTCTCCAGCATGTCTCATGGCTCTAATACTGTGATTCATAAATGATGTCTGTGAAAAGTTGCATTGTAAGCACTGCATGTTTTTGGTGGTGCTCTTGGAAGCTTATTTTGTGTTCCATAAGTACATTGGCGCATAGTCAAGAGCAGGCCCGGACTGGCAATCTGTGGTTTCTGGCAAATGCCAGAGGGGCGGCTTTAAAGGAACAGTTCAGGGTAAAAATAAAAACTGGGTAAATAGATAGGCTGTGCAAAATAAAAAATGTTTCTAATATAGTTAGTTAGGCAAAAATGTAATGTATAAAGGCTGTAGTGCAGGGGTGTCCAAACTTGGCCCTCCAGCTGTTGAGGAACTACAAGTCCCACAATGCAATGAAGGAGTCTGACAGCCACAGTCAGGCAAATGCATTGTGGGACTTGTAGTTCGTTAACAGCTGGAGGGCCAAGTTTGGACACCCCTGCTGTAGTGACTGGATGTCATAGTTGTCCGGGACTGGAAATTTACTCCAAATGCACATGCGCAGAATTCCCGAGATCTGCACGGAGGGGTAAGTAAGAAAATTGTGCCATTTGCCAATCCCGTCAGATCGTGGCCGCATCTGTTCGTTGATGCAGTCCCGCGATCTGACCACCCATATCTGCGCCGTTCTGATCCGATCGTTGGGCTCTCTGGGAGAGATTCGCTTGTTTGGCGACATCGCTACGCGTATGGCCACCTTAAGCGTATATTCTGATCGGAATTTCTTGTTTTTGACTCCTGCCTGATTTATTGACTTCGATTATTGCCGCCTGCCTTGAACTCTTTGCCTGACTTCGACTACTCCTTCTCTCCATCCTACTGGTACCTCGTTTACATACTTGTTTGCACCATCTGTTTGGTTTCCACAGCAGAAAGCCCCGGGCCCAAAAGGGCATCGGTGAACACCGGAACCCACAGGTTACCCCTGTGCGTCCAATAAGGTACCATCACCACTCAAGGTTCCCGATCGAGATTGTTACATCTCCCTATCTTGCCTCATACAGCGATTATTGATTTATTGTGATTATTGACAGGGAACCTGCTCCATTTCCACACGTGTTGCATTACTACCGACACAACTCTGGCCTCTGCACAAACGCCTGCCACATATTCTTGCCACAGGTTCATTTGAACAAGTTTGAGTTGGCAGAAATCTTCATGGGTACAACAGAAAAAGCTTTAAGCTGAACCTTACATAAAAATTCATGGCACATGTTCACAGCCCTGCCTGCAACGCATTTCATTTTTGATGCTTGGAATCTTATGACTCCTGTTTCATTTTTAAAGGCTTCATAAAAAATAATCTGGCAAACATCTTCCAAAGTGTTATGAAAGAAATGGAAGGCAAAATACTACAGCAATTGCACAGTGCAAACAGTAACTTGTAGTCTGGATGAAGTAAAATGCTTTTCAGTATTTTCTTGTATAAGTTTAGAATGCAGAACCCAAATATCAGCAACAGGGGCATAACTATAGAGGAAGCAGACCCTGCGGCTGCAGGGGGGCCCAGGAGGTATAGGGGGCCATAAGGCCCTAAATAATGAGCATTTTCAAAGTGTATTGGTAAAAAATGGAAAATCTCCATATCTTAAGTCTACTAAAAATCATTTCAACATTTAATAAACCCAATACAATTGTCTCTCCAATAAGAAGTAAGTATATCTTAGTTGGGATCAAGTACAAAACTGTTTTAGTATTACAGAGAAAAGGAAGCAATTTAAAAAAAAAATGTATTATTTTATTAAACGTGAGTCTATGGGAGATGTCCTTTCCATAATTTGGAGCTTTCTGGATAACAGATTTCCAGATAACCAATCCCATACTTGTACATTGTCCCATTTTCTGCCTTTAGAGGAACACTGACTGCTTTAGGTGGCACTGACTGTGGAAAATGGAAATTGCTCTCCAGTATCTAAATTGCACCATTCTTGTTCCAAAAAAAGCTTAAACCTAGGGTTTAAGAGAAGTTTTAATTTGCTTTTTTTAATATTATTATACAGCTATATACATATGTTTGTAATCAATAACACAAATGATGCCTTGAACTTTGCACAATGCAGTATATTCCTTAGTTACTGTAATAAATTGATTAATATGGAAAATATCTATAGAATGTGTAGATTAATGTATGCCTCAAAATATGCATATATGTGTGTATAAAGTATATTAAAGGTAGGGATGCACCGAGTCCACTATTTTGGATTTGGCCGAACCCCCAAATCCATTGCGAAAGAGTCGGCTGAATGCCGAACTGAATCCAACCCCTAATTTGCATATGCACAAGGATTCGTCTGAATCCTGCTGAAAATGGCCGAATCCTGAACCGAATCCTGGATTCGGTGCATCCCTAATTAAAGGGCACCTTTGTTAAAAAAAAAAAGGCACCTTTGTTAAAAAAAAAAAGTTTCCTTACCGGCTTATAGAGCCTGCACTCTGGTTGGAGAAACATTTTTTAAATGATAGTTGCCCTTTAATTACAGTACCTGGTAAGTATATGCAAGATCATTTTCAACTATAGTCTAAAACCAAAATTAAAGGGAAACTTCTCCCAAAAATAAAATGTTGCCTAATGTAATTCTAACGAAGTTTCCAGTAAGCCTGCATTACACGTTTAATGGTTCTGAAATTATTTTTAAATGCTGTTGCTATTTAAAGCAGGATCTTTCTGTACGTTGCTGTTTCCTGCACTTTTGGATCTGACTTCGTAGGATGCTTCAACTTCAAAAATACGGAACATTTTATTCAGTAGGCAAAAAAACAACTACAAGGTTTCAATATATTTATTTCTAGTATAAGTGTAACCTAATTTGTTAAGTTAAAACTAAGGATTCAATACTGACCAGGCTTTTAATGTAGATCAGTACATGCAAAGTAGATCTGGTATACTGAGTCAGTTGTGGTTATGTAATTAAATGATAACATTCTTTGTTGGATGGCAAATGACTGAAGATGTTTGTCAGACACAATGAGAGACCAGCAGTTATGTTTATGTAGGAAGGATTGTGATATAATTGTCATTACATGACTGGGTGTACATTTATATGGAGCCCTTTTTCAGGAGTGACTGAGACATAAAAATGTAGAGATTCACGCAAATATTTTTGACCTGATTAATGTGAATTATTTTTACTTTATTGTGAATTAAGGAGGCAAATAAAAACCAGGACTATCTACTATTACAATGTGGAAAAAACTGAAAGAAAGGCTGTGCATTTGGAATGTATATTCTAATTACCCAGGCACTACCAGTAATGGGGAAAAAGCAAAGAAGACTTTAAGGGGCAAATTTACTAAGGGTCTTTTTGGAGGGTTAAAAAACCCTCGAATTCGACCATCGATTTTAACAGGAATTAAAATCTTTTGATTATCGAATTCGAAGGATTTTAACGCAATTCGAATATTTGAACGAACGAATAGAAAAAATTCAATCGAACGATTTGAACCATTCGATCAAATTTTTTTTATTCGATCTAAAAATGCTAAAATAACCCTATGGAAGCTTCCCATAGGGTTTAATAGCAATTCAGTAGGTTTAATCTGGTGAACTAGGCAGTCAAATAAAAATTTAAAGGGCAAGTAATTTGACTGACGAATATTCGAATAGAATTTTATTCGAATTATTTGAATCATTCGATTCGATTGAATTTTCAAAATTTGATGGTCGAAGTGGCCTTCAAAAATATTCCAAGATTCAAATTTGTATCTTTTTGAAAATCCGATCAAATTTCAAATCATTCATGTGATTTTGATAAATCTCATTGTACTAAATTGCAATCCCTTGTTTTGGTGTTGCAGCATTGAAGGGTAGGGACAGACAGGGAGATTCGGGGAGATTCTGTCGCCTGGCGTTTTTAGCAGGTGACAATCTCCCCGAATTTCCTTCTCCCTGTCTGCCGCTAGTATACTGACAAAGCGCCAGCGCCTGTGCAGACGCGGCGCGGCAATTTCCGGAATTTGATATTCGAAGGATTTTACTTCCCACAGTATTGCCAGCTATTCCCATGGTCGAATTCAAGGGTTTTTTAACCCTCAAACTCGACCCTTAGTAAATCTGCCCCTTAGTGGTGAAGCCTCCATTGTGTAGCTGTGATTCCAGATTATTAAACACCCCCAAAATACAGTTAGGTTGCCTGTCTATGGTTCCATATTAATTACTGAATGGAGCTGACCACTATCTGCAGGGACAATAGCACATTAGTTGAACAAATCAGGTGCCAGGATGAGAACTTGAGTGGATTAGATGCACATTTGGCTAATGGGTCAAACATCATATCATAGTCTTTCATAGATAAGAATATGGAAGATGCTAAGGAGCATATTTAATATGTTGTGCAAAAAACAGTGGACAATACACCATATATTTGCTGTGTAAAAAACGGCGTAAAATTTGTATGCAGTTTTTCTTGGAGTGAATTCCATCTGAAGCAATGTAAAATAGTGGTATCAAATCTGACATTCGCATGGCATGAAATTTACACACACCTTGATATACTTCCCATTTTTCTACACAGCTTTTTTGGGTTGTTTTTGCGCATACGCTTCCCTTTGGGACGTGTGCGCTTAATCGCGCATGTGTACGGGTCTTTTTCGCGTGCATCTTTTTTGGGGCGCTGCAACCAGTCAGGCTGACAAGGGCACCTGGTCGGTCAGGCCCGGCGCTGGCTATACCCACTAACTAGGCAATAAACAACGCCGTTAATTCACTAAAATGCGAATTTGCGCTCAGGGAGGTGAAAAGTAGTTGCGCTACCATTACTTCGTCAGGCAAAGCTCATTTAGGCTAGCGATGCCTAATTTGCATACGGCGTGAAGTTAAACGTATAATAGAGGTGTATGTTACAGCCACTACACAAGCCCAGGAAACCTTTATTAAATAAAATAATGTTTTCCTATTGCCCTACATGTGCCCCCTGTATAGTTGAGTTGTCTTATGTTAGGAAATGTAGGGGGGTAGGAAGGTAACCACCCAAAAAAATTACTCTATTTTTCAGACTATCACCCTAAAAAAAAGTAAAAGACGCCAGGGTTTTTTTGGGACTTCTGCAATTGCCTGAATGGCATTACATTTTATTAATGTAGTGTTGCATCAACGATGGTCTGAACAGCGCAATCACAGTGATCACAACAAATACCATCACAAAGGCAGGAAAATCACAAGTACATCTACTAGAAACAAGAACTGGAATAGCTGCTATTGTAGTTATTCGGGTTCAGAGTAAAACTATGTAATATCATTTTTAAATACCTGACAGCACTGTAAGAAAGTCAATAGGTGCAACCCACGCTGCCAAGGATAAAGAGATAAGGATGACTAGCAACTTTTTAGAAATATCATTCAACATTTTCATTTCCAGTTCTAATAAAAGGTATAGAGCCAATTTAGTTGTGTAAGTGCAGTGTACAGTGTGGGTAACATGCTGCTCAGAGTTAAAAATGACTTCAGTGTGGGATTCTTTTGCCTGGTATCTTTTGGTGCAACACACTGTGGAAAAGTAATTCACAGTCACAACTTGGATAATACTGGCAGGGAAAACCCTTGCTAGTTTATTGCTAGTTTTGTGGTGGAAGTCTGAGGTTCGAGTACTTTGTTATTCAGACTTTTAACACCTTTGGAATTTAATAAATCCTGAAAAATGTGAGGTTTTTTTTTCATAAAAAAATGGTGTTTTTGTCCTTTAATAGGCCAATGAGTAAAAATGGGACATTAATATATAACCCTCTAAATGAACGGCATCAATAAGCACAAAAGTGTACATTTTAGCTTGGCCACACTTTGGTAAAAAGAAATAAATATATTAAAAGGGGATGCATGCAAGTAATCTTTTATTCTTGCCTGTAGCCATATATGGATTTCACTTGTGCTGGGATGTCACTGTAATTGTACAAATAATCAAAATAGCATAGGAATGACTCTTACTGAGGTGTTTTCAATTTGCTCATCACTGATGATTCATTTGTCTCCTTGAGACCTGGGCTAGTCACAATTATCTTGCACGTCAGATTCCAAACCTTGATTGTGAGTTTTGCAAGGAAGGAAATGACTACATGAATTTAAACAATTAATAACTTGGCCATTCCTATCAAATCCCCCAGATTTACCAGCAGTTTCCTGGTTCTGGGCTACTCCCTCAGCCCTCCTGTCTTTATATGCCATTCTCTCTGTTTTTACAATTTCCCCCTCCAAGTAAGATGTGCAGTGAGTATTCAATGACATCCGAGTAAGATGCGTACATGTACAGTGAGGAATATTTACCTTGAGCTGCCTTCTATAGATTTGAATGGCATCCAATGGTTACAGGTTGATTTTGGCCAGAAAGCACAGATCGACTGTACCATTCAATGGCAGGAAGACCAAATAGTTACATATATTCTTTTGTATGTGACACTACATCTGGTATTATCCTGTTGTAAAGTAATGTAAAAAAATGGTTGCAATCACCCATCTGACTGTACTTTGCTCTGCATTAATAGCCACAGCGTGATGTGTACAGCAGATCACTGCCCATGCCACAATGGACTGAATGAATATAAATGGGTGCATTTTTGCACCCCTTAGACTTTTGAATTTGAGGTTGGGTCATTTATAAATGACATGCAAATTAGGGGACGTGTAGAGGTCAGAAGAAGGGAAGCTAAATTCCCAAGTGATACACGAATAGCGATGTATTTATGGGCCAAATGTAAGTCTTTGTGCCATGGTTTGTATCCGTATCTATGTGCAAGTAGAGATGGCCATACACGGCCCCTTCAGAGTCAATAATATCTATGCCTGTGTATGCACATATAAAGTGGCCAAACAATAACTGGACTGAGAACTGCAGAAAGGATCATAGGAGAACCACTCCCACCCATCTCCCAAATCCACCAGAAACACATGATGAGCCGGGCAAATATTATAGCAAAAGACTATTCTCACCCATCTCATTCTCTGTTCACTTGCCATCTGGAAGGAGGTTCCGCAGCATTCAAAATAGAACTGCTAGACACCGCAAAAGCTTCTTTCCACAAGCAATTAGAGTGCTTAACAAGTTAACATTATAAAATCTGTCTGTTACCTGCACCTACCACCCTATGTGCATCCACAAATGTTCCTTCTCTTTCTTAGTGCAAAGGAACTATGGTGAGGGGGCCTGAGTGAAACGTGATTTCGATACGCTGTATAACTATATAGTCTGTATTGACAAATAAAAGAATCTTGTATATGAACAAGTTGATGTGGTTCTCATCCAATAGGTCTCCATTGGCCAGCAAGTGGAAGGCCAAATTGTTCCCAAATCTGCCACTTTTGGAACCTTGACAAACAAGCAGATCAGCCATCTTTGTCTGTGTTTTTCATTGTTCTTATGTGACGTCTCATTATTTATGTCTTTACTTTCATTTCAACAATTATATTTGCAATATTTTTGTTAGCCTGCTGATACATACTGCCAGTAGCATAGATTTAGGGTTGCTGATGCAATGACAGGGCTGTGTTTTTGGCACAATATTTGCAGCAGAAAGGTTATAAGGTTTTGCTCTCACTGTCACTGTTTTTTGGGCCAGAGGAAAATCACAAAAAACTAAATGTTAGACTGCACAATAAACAATTTTGTTGCTTCATAAAACACCCGTGAGTGAAGTCTCATTTCCTTCCAGAAACCTATTAAGGTACATACATAAATAATATAAAACCAAATATCTGTTATGTGTAGAGTAAAATTACTTCTTGCCAATTCTTCTGACAACATTTACAAGTATTTATATAAAGTAAAAGACAGTGCCAGTGCCATTAAAGGCAAGAAAACTGTGTGTTACCAACAACAATGAACATTTTGCAAAAAGTATTTTGCCACTTGTCTTACTTCTGATGAAATGTAACTTGTACAGTTTCTTGGCCATAGCAGACTGGAATACACTCTAATATTATTTTACTGCAAAACTTATACAGTAGAACCCCCAGGATATGACGCCTTTTCTTGGAGGTCCGGCACATGTGAACAACATTATTATTATTATTATTATTATTATTTATTAACGTATTTCTATAGCGCCAACTTATTTTGTAGCACTGTAAAGTGAATGTGATGTGAACGAATCACATGAATTACATACATAGAACATAAGGAGTTACATCCATCACAATAAATATGGAGTTACATACATCTCAATAAATACTGGTACAGGAGGTGGGGAAGGCCCTGTACAGAAAAAGCTAAAGGGAAGGGAATGATACACAAGGTGTGGGAGTGGGCAAGATCAGAGTAAAGTGGGTGAGAGATGTAGTACTGTAAGTGGTATTGCATTTGGTAGTTAACAGTGAGGGTAGGCTTCTCTAAAAAAGTGGGTTTTAAGAGATTTCTTGAAAGCTGAAAGATTGGGAGAGAGTCGGACAGACCGTGGGAGAGAATTCCAGAGGAGGGGTGCAGCCCTTGCAAAGTCTTGAATGCGAGCATGTCAGGAGGTAATGAGAGAAGAGTTGAGTAGCAGGTCAGTAGAGGAGCGTAGTAAGCGGTTGGGTGAGTATATGGAGATTAGTTCAGAGATGAGATCAGGAGAGGAGAGATAGATCTGACTATCGTCAGCGTAGAGGTAGTAGTGGAAACCATATGAGCTGATTAATTTGCAGAGGGAGGAAGTATATAGAGAAAATAATAAGGGTCCCAGGACAGAGCCTTGAGGAACCCCAACAGAGAGGGGTGGGGGAAGATGCTACTCCATTTTAGGACACTGAAGGAATAATTAGTGAGGTAAGAAGAAAACCAGGACAGGGCTGTGTCACGAAGGCCAAGCGAATGGAGGGACTGGAGGAGGAGGGGGTTATCTACAGTGTCAAATGCAGCTGAGAGATCAAGCAGTATTAGGTGTGAGAAATTTTTGTTGGCTTTAGCTGTTAAAAGGTCATTAGTTAAACGGGTCAGAGCAGTTTCAGTGGAGTGTTGTGGTTTAAAACCAGATTGTAGGGGGTCCAGCAGGTTATTGTCAGAGAGGAATGAGGTTAATCAGTTGTAGACTAGGCGCTCTAGTAGTTTAGAGATGAAAGGTAGCAGAGAGATAAGTCGGAGGTTGTCAAGATTGGAGGGGTCAAGAGAGGGTTTTTCAGAATGGGGGTGACAAGAGCATGTTTTAGTTGAGACAGGAATAGTCCAGTTGAGAGCGAGAGATTAAATAGATGAGTTAAGGCTTTGATTAGACAAGGGTTGGTATTGCGGAGAAGTTTTGAAGGAATAGGATCAAGTGGGCAGGTGGTAGGGTGAGAGGAGGCCAAAAGTTTTTAGACTTCCTCATCAGTAACTGGGGTGAAGGAGCACAGGAGATACTGGGGAAAAGGTGGTGGAAGCCTAGGGGGGTTGAGTAGTGTAATGTCCCCTCTGATAGAGTCAATTTTGTTTTTGAAGTGCTCAGCAATGTCTTGAGCAGAGACAGATGTGCATGGAGGGGGTGGAGAAGGGGAAAGAAGAGTGTTAAAGGTGGAGAATAGTTGTGCCGGTTTTTTGGAAAGGGAGTTAATGAGTGAAGTAAAGTATGTTTGGCTTGGGAAAGGCTGGTGTTATAGGGGCGCTGGGCAGATTTGTAGCTCCAAAAATCAGATTCTGAGCCGGATTTGCGCCAGCGACGCTGAAGTGCGCGTGAGTGTCTTTGGAGCACTTTAGTATGAGCGGTGTGCCAAGGTTGAAGTGGTTTGGGTCTAGCACGTTTAGTTTGTACAGGAGCAAGCTCATTAAGGGCAGTGGTGAGTGTGCTACAGTCGACAGAGGTAGCCACATTAGGACAAGAGATAGCTGAGATATTAGAGTGAAGAGAGTCAAAGGAAGAAGAGAGATGCGACACATCCAGAGCTTGCAAGTCACGGTAGGTACGTGTTTTGGGATAAGCAGGGGGTGGGGAGAGAGTTAGTGAGAGTTGAAATGTGAGCATATTGTGATCAGAGAGGGGAAACGGTGAGTTAGCAAAGTTGATGGTTGAACAGGGTCTGGTAAATATGAGATCCAGGGCGTTACCATTGGTGTGAGAGGGGGAGTCTGAGCACAAGGATAAGCCTAGGGAGGATGTTAGCAAAAGGAGTTTAGAGATGGAAGGGCTGTTAATGTTGTTAACAGGTATATTAAAGTCCCCTAATATGAGAGATGTGGTGTTAGATGAAAGAAAATAAGGAAGCCAGGTAGCAAAATTGTCCATAAATTGTGCGGTTGGTCCAGGTGATCGATACATGACAGCAATGCAGAGTGAAACAGGAGAAAAGAGCCTTATGCAGTGAACCTCAAATGAGGAGAATGATAGGGCAGGAACAGGTGGAAGAACTTTAAAAGTACAGTGGGGAGAGAGAAGCAAGCCTACCCCACCCCCAGGTCTGTTTCCAGAGTATGAGTAAGGTGTTGGCCCCCATAGGGCAGGGCAGCAGTTGAGGCAGTGTCAGTGGGAGAAAGCCAGGTTTCTGTAAGTGCAAGTAGGTTGAAGGAATTAGCTGTGAGTTTGTTGCAAACCGATCTGGCATTCCAGAGAGCACAGGAAAGACTAATTGGGTTTTTGGGTATAGGAATAAGAGTTCAGTACTGTTGGAATTTCCATTGAAGAGAAGGAGCCCGTGGCCATGATATAACTGGGATGGGGTAGGGGACAGGGTTTGGGGAAATGTCCCCAGCAACCAGCAATAGAAAGGAGAGATAGACTAAGTGAGAGCAGGATTTGTGAAAAGGAGGACTTTCCTGGAATAGTTAAACAGAGTACTTTGTATACTTCATGTGTGGAGAGGGAAGGAGAGGAAATTAAAGAGGCTGAGATTTGTATAGAATTGGGACTAAGTGGGGGAGGTAGTGAGAAATGTTTTATGAAGCATGAGAGTGAAAGGAGGAGAAAAACAGGATAAAACATTTTTGAGTAATAAGTTACAAATCTGTTTTCTTCTTTATCCAGCTGGTTCAAAGTTGATGGAGGATAATCCGGTTCCTTTTTCCTTGTCAATGTCTTGTCCAACTGCCTTGTGTAACTGCCAGTTCTAAGCACTTGTAAAATGTTAGCACAATGTTAGCATTCTTTCCGTCCCCAATTTTATGTTTTCCTGGATTTTTTGCAGTTCCCGGGAAAACGTAAAAGAGTTACTCCAGAACCCTATTAAGGTACACACATAAATAATATAAAACCAAATACTTGTTATCTGTAGAGTGAAATTACTTCTTGCCAATTCTTCTGACAACATTTACAAGTATTTATATAAAGTAAAAGACAGTCTCAGTGCCAGTGCCATTAAAGGCAAGGAAAGTGTTTGTTACCAACAACAATTAACATTTTGCAAAGTATTTTGGCACTTACTTCTGATGAAATGTAACGTGTACAGTGTCTCGGCCATAGCAGACACACTCATATATTCTTTTTTTGATATTTTCTTAATGCAAAACTTCTACAGTAGACCCCTATTCCAAGATATATACGCCTTTTCTTGGAGGTCTGGCAAACGTAAGCAGCATTCTTTCCATCCCCAATTTTAGTTTTCCTGGTGTTTTTGTTTGTTGTTACTCCACTGTAACTAGTACTGACAGCAATAAATACTTTCTGCAACTTCCCACTAATCAAACACCCTTAATTAAGTGTCCTTTTACATTTACACATTTCCATGCCAAAATGCAGAAACGTCAACTCTACAGCTGAATTTCTGGCCATGCCTGATCTGCAGCATGTTAATGTAAGGAAAAGCACCTTACCAGCGCGGCAGGGACGCCCGCCGCGCCATCCTCCTCCTTTGCCGGCATCTTCCTAGTGCGCGCCGCGCGTGCACTTCCGCCTTATATATAGGCGCATGCGCGCTGGCGTTGTGACGTCAGCGCGCAGTGGCGCGAAATTCAAATAATTAAAGGGATATTTAAAGGGGTTTTTGGAATTGCTTTTTGCCCGTGATAGGTTTATTCCTGGTGCCTGTATCTGTGTTTAAGCTTCTGATTGTTCCTGATTCCTGTTTTTGACCCTGCCTGGCTTTGACTATTCTGAAATTCTGTATCCCGACCCGTGCCTGTTTTTGACTACTGATTTTGCCTCATCCTTCTGATTGATTACCCGGTTTTGACCCTAGCCTGCCTGACGATCCTAGTTATCTGCCTGCCTCGACCCAGCCTGTTTGACCACGAACTTGTCTACTCCTATCTGCACCGTGACCATCGGCCTTAAAGACTTTTTACAGTCGTGCCCCATTGCTGGCCAGAACTCCTGCTCTGTACCCCTCGTATAAGTCCAGGTGGCATCTGAGTAGCTGAGGGCTCCTCCCGAAGCCAAAGGCGGTCACATTACTGGTGAAGCACGAGCCGAGACCAGGGTGCGTGGCACTAGTTCTGGTATTGGGTGCCGACCGTGACAGTTAAATTACTATCCTCATATGCAACATTTCCTTGAGTGGAAGAAAAACTATTGGGATCAGTTGGGTATTTTAACCACTCTGAACCAAACAGGGTTTCTTGCTGGAATTGTGTAGAATCAGTCTCGTATATACTGTGAGATACTATTAAACACATAGACAGAATACAGACTATACAAGAACATGGGTTGACGCTAGCTTGCAACAAATCAGCACACAAAAAAGCACCTTTGTGGGTCATATAAACAAGAACATACAGTATAATTATGCCCATAAGTTGGGTCTATTAGTGCAATGATACTGCTACATCTGTTTACTGTAATTGTGCCTACTAGTCTACAAAATATATATGTTGCTGTATCTAACACTAATGACACATATATACATACCTTTCCAAACTATTTATGGGCATCATTAACCTATGTGGCATTTTACACTAGAGGTGAGGGACAAGCTATGCGTGTTAATCCTGGAGGAAGAGAAGATGAGGGTCTTGGGTACTATTGCACCTGTGCCAAGCCATCTTTAAATAAGCCCATAGGAGTAATTTACTTAGATTCCTGGGCAGAAGTGCAAGAGCAATACTGGGCAAAAGTTGGCTGAGATGACCAGGCCAATCAGAACACCCTCTGTAAAAATGCACAAGTTATATGCGTATCAGGAAACACCTGGAAAATATTAGAATGAGATGTTGCATTCAAGAGTCACACTCAATTTGAAAAATGTAAGGGAAAAGGACATTGCCTACAGCACTTGTGTATCAACATTTAATTATTAAAACCATTGTAATTAACATAACTAATCTGTTATCTGTTACGGAAAGTGGATCCAAAGGCCTATGGCACAGGGGGGCTGATGGCCGAAGCAGCCGAAACACCTCTGTCCACCTGTCACTGCTGGTTATTGAACTGAATGCGAAGTGGTACGTGTGTGTGTGTGTGTGTGTGTGTGTGTGTGAAGCACAGAGTAGCAACAGACAGACATCTGCTACAAAAATCCTCCAGTGAACTTTCTTGTAATAATATAAACACATCTAGATTTTTATAACACATGGTGTTGACCTTTTAATGATAAAATATGTATTTTGATCATAAATTTGACAGGGCTGCAGTATGCTTTCCCATAAATCAAACAGCTATTCCAGACAATGAAAATACTGTGCCCAATCCCCCACTTTTATCAACATGCTCTCTCTGGCTAGAGCAGGAATCTCCAATCTTTTTAACTCATGAGCCACAATCAGATGTAATGTGTTGGTGAGCCACACAAGCATGTCAAAATGTTGGGGATGCAAAATAAGCTGTGAATGGCTCTGAGTAGCCCATGTGGACTTAGAGCACGCAAGTGACTCTGCTTGGAGTAAAGTTGCACCTGTATGCTTCCAAAACTTGCGCTCAAGCCAGACATTTAAAAATGGGCACCTATTATGAAGCCACTGGGAGCAACATCACAGACTGTGGTGATCAACAGGTCTGCAGTACATTTACAAGAAAATAAAATACCAATGAAGTAACCACAAATAGGATTCATTAGCTTTCACAGTCCTTTCCCCTGGTGATCTTCACACAGTCTCTCTGCTATGGTTCACAATGCATATCCAAATATGATCAGAGTCGTAAGGCTAACAGAGAAATAAACAACAAGACTGAAAGAGTAGAAGCATATAGTGCAGTACTTATGGTTGAACTCATTCCCAGTGTTAATTTTAGCTCTAATATGTCCAATAAACCTAAGTTTATTCAGCCTTTGCATTAAAAAACAGGAGTAATCCCATGCATTATGTAAGAACCAGTGTTAAATGTTATTTTTTTCACGGGTGAAAAGTACTTCCACCAACACCTTGGAAAGCCAAAGTGATTCCTTACAAACTGGCACTTTAAAGAACAAGTAAACCTTTTTTTTTTCTATCGGTAAATTTGCTCTAAACAGCTCCCCAGAATAATGTACCTTAGTCCCTGCTGCAAGTCTGCTCTGGTTTCTGTGTTATCAGCAGCTTGTTTCCTCTTCTTCCTGGTGCAGAGTGAAGCCCCGCCCCTTATCTTACTGAGCTGACCTTATCTCTCAGACTAGTCTTGGAGATCATTTGCATAATGTGACATAGCAGAGAGCAGTGTGTTTAGCAGCTTTTGCTGGGGGAAACTAGCTTACTAATGCACACACTGGCTCCCTCTTCCTCTCTATTGTGGAACAGCAGCAAATGGACTGCTCAGTAAACTAAGGGGCTGGGCTTCACTCTGCACCAGGAAGAAGGGGAAACAAGCTGCTGATAACACAGAAACCAGAGCAGACTTGCAGCAGGGACTAAGGTAGATTAATCTGGGGGGCTGTTTAGAGCAAATTTACAGAGAGATAAAGAAAAACATTTACTTTTCCTTTAAGATTTGCCCATCAAAATACGTAACTTAAGGTGGCCATACACGTAGAGATCCGCTCGTTTGGCGATGTCACCAAACGAGCGGATCTCTCCCCGATATGCCCACCTTGAGGTGGGCGATATCGGGCTGATCCGATCGTGGGCCCTAGGGCCCAACGATCGGATCAGTATGGGCGGTCGGATCGCGGGACCACATCAACGAACAGATGCGGCCGCGATCCGACGGGATTTTTAATCCTGCCCGATCGACGTCGGGCCGACTTTCGGCCAGATATCGATCGGGAAAGCCCGTCGGAGGGCCCCCCACATGGGCCGATAAGCTGCCGACACAGTCTGTTGGCAGCTTTTATCTGCCCGTGTATGGCCACCTTAATCCGTTCTGCCACACAGTGGTCTAAAATGATTAGGCACATTGCCCATAGTGTAAAACCTTTTATCAGTATAAAATAACTTAAAGTGATGCACTTACAACTGTGCTTTCAAAATAAGCCCCTTTACGATTTAGCGCAGTGCAGTTGGGTTTGATACCCACTAGCTACCCAACTCACAGTGCAAGAACTAGTGTTTAAAGTGCCAAGACTGAATACTTGCATGAAACACTGAGGAGGGGGAAATGTGGTTCCACTGAGTAACTGTAGAGTAGTTAGTCATCCAGTTGAAAAAAATGATTTCCAATCCCAATTGGGAAGCCTTTGTCCAGACTTTGTCCAGACTTTGTCCAGACAACCACAATTGATTTCAAAGTTCGTTGCAGCTCATCTGACTTGTGTAGTTGGAAAGTCTGTTGAATCCAATTGATTTCTAGGAACTGTCCAAAATTTGTATCAGTGTAGTTAGTTACTACTGAGTTACCAGACCTCCTCAGCCTCAGGGGGGTCAGCAGGGGTCTGTTTCCTCAGCACTGTGAGCAGTAGGGGGGACTGGAGATGACATGCAAGAATGTGAAGTGGGGGATAGCTCTATCAGGAGCCAACCCTGCCTATGTGTGTTTTATGAGGAGGACATGCTTATTTGGTGAGGAAACTCAAGCAAGCACAGGGAGAATATACATAGGGTAGGGACTTCAATCTTTTTGTCTCCTCGACACTGAGCACCTGAAGTGCATCTGTAGTGTAATTATATTTTATATTTATGTGAATTGTTACATATTATTGAATTGACCCCTTGTTTGTTACTACAGGTATGTGATCCGGAAACCCATTATCCAGAATGCTCTGAATTACAGAAAGGCTGCCTCCCATTGACTCCATTTTATCAAAATAATTAAAAAAAAATGTATTATTATTTGCTTTTTCTCTGTAGTAATAAAACAGTAGCCTGTTCTTGATCCAAACTAAGATATAACTATTCCTTATTGGAAGCAAAACCAGCCTATTGGGTTTATTTAATGTTTATATGATTTTCTAGTAGACTTAAAGTACGAATATCCAAATTAGGGAAAGATCTGTTATCTGGAAAACCCCAGGTCCCTAGCATTCTGGATAACTGGATGGTCCCACACCTGTACTCATTTATTTTTCTACTGTACAGTGATTTTCCCTGAAGGGGGCTATACAAATATACATACATACATACATACATATGCTCATGTGATGCCCAGAAGTTTAAAAGGTTGGTTCACCTTCAAGTTAACTTTTAGGGCAGGACTACAGGGACAATTTCGGTCCATTTTGCTCGCATCCGAGGCTGTGCTACAAAACGTATGCGACAAAAACATGGTGAATTAAAAGAAAATTGAATGGTGTTGCAGCGTTTATCCGATGCAACACGACCGTTGGATGCAGACGCAGCATGCAGCATTTTCATCCGACAGTCGTGTCTTGTTGCGTCAGATCAATGCTGCAACACCACCTGGTTTTCTATTACTTGCCTTATTTATGTTGCATGCGACTTGTCCCATGCGTTTTGTCGCACAGCATCGGTTGTGCCCAAAACGGACCGAAATCTGTGTAGTTCTGCCCTTTGTATGTTATAGAATGGCCAACTCTAAGTAACTTTTCAACTGATCGTTATTATTATTTATTTTGTATAGTCCCAACTAAAGGTGGCCATACACGGGCCGATAAAAGCTGCCGACAGACGGCAGCTTATCGGCCCGTGTGGGGGGCCCTCCAATGGGCTTCCCCGATTGATATCTGGCCGAAAGTCGGCCAGATGTCGATCGGGCAGGATTCAAAATCCAGTTGGATCAACGAACAGATGTGGTCCCGCGATCCCCATATCTGTGCCATTCTGATCCGATCGTTGGGCCCTAGGGCCCACGATCGGATCAGCCCGATATCGCCCACCTCAAGGTGGGCATATCGGGGAGAGATATGATCGTTTGCAGGCCCGGACTGGCCATTTGTGGGTTAGGGCAAATGCCAGAGGGGCTGCTATAAGGTCCCATAGAAAGTCAGTGTTTAGTGGGCTGGTGGGGGCTGTTTGGGCCTCTATGTGGGCTGATTGGGCCTCTGTGTACCTGAAATGCCAGGGCCTATTTTAATTCTCAGTCCAGTCCTGATCGTTTGGCAACATCGCCAAACGAGCGGATCTCTACGTGTATGGCCACCTTAAGATATAATTAATCCTTATTGGAAACAACACAAGCCTATTGGGTATATGTCATGTTTATATAATTTTCTAGTAGATTTAAGGTATGAAGATCCAAATTACAGAAAGATCCATTATGCGAAAAATCTCAGGTCCTAACCTGTACAATATGGACTGGTAGATTACTGGGAAGAAAACCCAGTGGGCCCTTAGTGCTTGTGAGCCACATGGTAGTGTGGCCAGGGGGTACGTTGGGGGGCCCAGGACAGCCGTCCCTGTGGGCCTGTGCCCCCCAGTCCAACCCTGTAGTAAAGTATACACAGGGAGACAAATCATATAATAAATATATACAGAATTTAGGACAATGAGCTTAAGTGCTATGAGGTAAGAGACATAGTGGGAAGGAGGTCCCTGCGGCCTGCCCCAAGCTTACAGTCAGTGATCCCAGTTCAGGATTGGTAGTCAAAATATGCCCCTGAATTCCAATACAGAGAGGCTCAACAGCTCCTCACCAGCCCAATAAATAGTGACTTTATATGGCATCTTATGGCAGCCCCTCTGGAATTTGCCATAAGCCACAGATTGCCAGTCTGGGCCTGAGTGAGCCCTATTTGAAATCTGGAAAGAGTCAGAAGAAGAAGGCAAATAATTCTAAATCAAAAACTATACAAAATAATAATAAAAAAAAAACAATTGAAAAGTTTCTTAGAATTGGGCGTTCTGTAAACTTACTAAATGTTAACTTGAGGACACCCCTTTAAACAATGACACTACAGTGACTACACACACGTTCCTGCTGGGAGTTAAAAGCGTGAATAAACGTTATTAATATCAAGGCAGTAACAGACGACACAACTTTCCTTTCACATAAACCCCCTTTTTTTGTTTTTTAAAGCAAAGCTACGCACCGGGCAACAGTGGGTTAAAGCTCTTCCGCAAATTGGCCTCTGAGACGAGGGGAAAAAAAGTGGGCGTGGCGGAGGGTCGAGGGCTCGGTCATGTGCGAGGCATCTGATTGGCTCATGCGATCTACGTCGGCGGCCATTCGAGGTGCACACCCACTCGGTGACGAAAGCACTTTCCTTGAAGGGTTTTGTTTGCGTTGAATTAGGAGTCAGAGACTGGGGGGAAAAAAAGAGAGAGACATACGGTCGGATTAATCGGAGGGATTGCGTCATTAAAACAGTCCTTGCGAACGAATTGATTTGCGCTCCTTTGCCGTGTGGATTACAATCGCCCTGTCAGTGGGGCCCTCGGGTTCTGCGTGCATACGACTAAACACTCGGCGCTTGACTCAGATTCAGAGCGTCCCTCCCCCCACTCGCTTGGCATGGAGGGATCAGTTGTAGTGAGCGAGAAGAAAAGGTGAGTGCTCCGCCTCTTTCTATCCTGCCCTCTGACCTGACACTTCCTACCTAGACCCCGACCCCTTTAGTGAGGTTGCCTTATGAAAATGAATGAGTTGCTGAATATTGATTGTTTAGGTCGGACGGAGTTAGAAACCTGGGCCACACAGGTTGGACTCGTTTATACTAATGTTTGCCCTTCCTGGACCTTAACAAGTCGCCATTTTGTGTGTGAGAGACTTCCTAAGTTTTATTCGCTTCCCCCCCTGTTCTGCTTTTAGACTGAGCCAGACTGCTGCTGCTGCTGGGAGTACAATGGCAGCCCACCACTTGTATTACATCACCTCACAGCCCCTAAAGGCCAAGGGCACGTCTATCAATCACCTTCCTGTGTGGCATTTCTCTCATGGAAATGATTGCTCTTAATAAAACGTCCCATATGTATCTCTGCCTTCTCCTCTTCCTCTGACCATGCATCATTCTCACTCTATTTACCTGTACAGTGATGGGACCTGTTATCCAGAATGCTCGGGACCTGGGGGGGGGGGGTTCTGGATGAGATATTTCTGTAATTCATACCTTAAAGGAGAACCAATCCTTTAAAGAGTTACTGACACCTGAAATTAAACTTTTTTTTTTTACATCTATTCTAATATTGGCTTTGAAAGCTACTTCTAACTTTGCCATAAAGTATTTGCATGATGCTTTTACATTACCTGTCTGATCCCCCATGTTCCTGTATGAGGGGGCTGCCATATTTGTGCAGCAGGAGTCCATTAGCATTAGAAACTGTAACTAACAGACTGAGATGGGACAGTCAGGTTGGCAAAGTCCGAGAGTCAGGCTTAGCAACTTCAACTAACAATTATATACAAAAACAAACCTCTCTGCAAAAAATGATCAACATGACCTATAGGTAACATTTAATGCACACTTGAATGTTGAAGTGAAACTGTTATTTTTTTTAAACACATCAGTTAATAGTGCTGCTCCAGTAGACTTCTGCACTGAAATCCATTTCTCAAAAGAGCAAACAGATTTTCTTTTTTTATTCAGTTTTGAAATCTGACATGAGGCAAGCCATTTTGTCAATTTCCCAGCTGCCCCTGGTCATGTGACTTGTGCCAGCACTATAGGAGGGAACTGCTTTCTGGCAGGCTGTTGTTTTTCTTTCTCAATGTAACTGAATAGTATGCAGTGGGACATGGGTTTTACTATTGAGTGCTTTTCTTAGATCTACCAGGCAGCTGTTATCTTGTGTTAGGGAGCTGTTATCTGGTTACCAGCACGACAGGATCCTTTTAAAATTAATTTCTTAATGTCAGTATCACTTTAATAAAAAAAAAAAAAACCCTACCCCCTGCCTTATATAGACCTTACAGCCTAGCTGTTACCCTTGGTAAAAGTCTTGTCCCAACCCATCGGTGCAGATTCAGGGCCGCAGAGTTCATGGGCAACATCTTCCGGCAATCTTCAAGCCTTCCAGCGCTTCGGCAATTACTGTGACTTTCGACGCATGTGCAGTTGTCGCAAACCGAAAGATTGATCCAGCTGCGCATGGGTCGATACGCCTTCCCAAAGCTTACCGAAGAGAAGAAGATGGCGAATGGTAGCGTAGTTGCGCTAGTTTTACTTCGCTAGGCAGAGCGCTGTTACGCTAGCGAAGCCTAATTTGCATATGACGGGAACTTTTAAGTTATAATAGAAGTATATGTTACAGCCACTACATTGCACTACACAAGCCCAGGAAACCTTTAATAAATAAAATAAAGTTGTCCTATTGCCCTACATGTGCCCCCTGTATATTTGAGTTGCCATATGTTAGGAAATGTAGGGGGGAAGAAGGGTAACCCCCCCAAAAAAATATCGATCTTTTTCAGACTATCACCGTCCTATGCTAAAATACGCCAGCGACTTAGAAAAAATATTACATTTTTTTTAAACCTCCTATCTATTGTATTGAACCTAGCCTGGTCTGACCAGGCGAAGTAACGTCTAGCGTAAGTGCGAACGTTTAGGAAAATGTTCATCTTAGTGAATTTGCGAAGTTACGATCCTTCGTCAGTGCGCAACTTCGCCTGGCGTAAGGGTGTGAAGTTGCGGAAGTCTATCTACTTCGCTTGCGAAAATTTGCCAGAGTCCGTGTTAGTGAATTTGCGAAGTTGTGAAATGACGTTACGCTGGTGAATTAGCGCTAGCGTTAGACGCTTCGCGCTTTAGTGAATCTGCCCCTTAATTTCTTGCTCGTGGCTTGGCCCATAGGAAACGCACCTTTAGGGCAGAGACACACAGTTCAATTCAGGGAGATTAGTTGCCCATCGACAAGTTTCCAAAGGCGAATTTTGAAAACAAAGCTCTCTGAGTGCCTTGCCGCCGGCGATTTTCATTCTAGCCAGCGGGGAGGCAGTTTGGGGAGATTAGTCACCCTGAAGAAGAGGAGACTTGTGGGGCAAAACTTCATAAAGGGTCTTATGAAATGACATGCTGTTGAATTGCTGCAATGTTACTTAGAATTGGCCGTTCTATAACATAAAAGTTACCTTAACAGTGCACCGCCCCTTTAAAGATCCAGTGTGCCATGTAGGATTATATTTTCCTTTGTACCAATTTTATGTCATGACCTTTGGGGTCTAGAGCATTTGATTGGTGGTTTTTAGAAAAGGCTTATATTATCAGGTAATAGATCCATTATCTGAAAATCTGTTCTACAAAAAGCTCTGAATTACGTGAAGGTCAGCTCTCATTGATACCATTCATTTTATTCAATTAATTCACATTTTAGTCTTAGTGATTTTAGGCTAGTGCGGGCTGGCCTTTAAGTAATCTATGTTCTTCTTTGTCCAGCAAACAATAATGAAAAATCACTCAAAGATGCTTAAACTATGCATTTCACCCACAGAAAGACAAATAGATAATATCTATATATAACTAGACTTACTTTTTTGAGAAAGATATACCATGTCCTGGGTGAATGAGAACCTTCACAGGCAAATGGATAATGTCTTGGGATGGGGGACAATCCTTCTTTTTTGTCAAAGCCACACCCCCCCAAAATGTGTATGCAATTGAATGATCAGTAGCTTACTAAAGCTACACATGGCTATCTGATCTGGATCAGGACATGAAAGCCTTTTTGCAAATGCTTTATAGTAATATATATATACTGTATGTGTATATATATATATATATATATATATATAATACCAAAACAGGGGGGTTGTGGGAGCACTCTAAAGGCTTTAAAGTATATATAAGTATTATAGATGCTAATGCATATAGACCCAAAACAGGGGTTATTTTGTTACAAAGTTATGATCATAAAATTGATAAGCCACCATACCACGTCAAGGTAAACCCCGAATGGCGGTCCCTAACTTGTTTTATTTATTACGTGCATTCTAGCATTACCTGTATTTAATGTCCATTGAATGCTGTTTTTTCACTGAATATATATATATTTGCATGCCAATAATATGTAAAATGCTATTTAAACCTGTGTTTATTTATTCATTTATTATCTCCATGGAATGTTTGATGGTAGGGAAACTCCGTTTTTAGCAATGTCTCAATTATAAGGGAGTGTTTAATATTTCTATCTGGGACCCTAATTAAGTTTCAGCATTGGCTCAGAAACCTACAAAATTGGTTAGAAACTAGTTAAATGTATTGCTAGTATTCCTGTTTATCTATATAGACAGACCTTTCAAATTCTAAAACGGATTATGGAATCCCATTATGAACAGCATTATTCCACGTGGTCAAAAATGAATTGAAGTAGAGCACACTCGATAATATGAAGAATGTCAGCCTGGTGCCCAGTAGCAGGAGCTCGGCAAAACCCAATGTAGACTGTAGAAAGGAAGATACTGGCACACACGGCGTTCAAATGCAGGGTTCCACCCATAGTCGTTTATTGAGTGCGAACGTGCAACGTTTCGGGGTAACACCCCGAACGTTGCACATTCGACTAAGGGTGGAACCCTGAATTTGAACACAGTGTGTGCCAGTATCTTCCTTTCTACAGCATTATTCCACACCATTATTTCAGCCCACAGGTTAAAAATAGTGAAAGTTGTCTGAATTTGTCTTTCAAACGACATTTAAACTGCATTTTCCCTGACATTTTAAAAATGGAGTAAAGCTCAGTGTAACCATTCTCCATTTGTCAGATTGATTCAGTATTCGGTTTGTAGATTCGGCCTTTTTCAGCAGGATTCGGATTTGGCTAAATCCTTCTGCCCAACAGAACCGAATCAGACCCCTAATTTGCATATGCAAATTAGGGGCAGGGAGGGAAATGGCATGACTTTTTGTCACAAAACAAGGAAGTAAAAAATGTTTTCCCCTTCCTACCCCAAATTTGCATTGGCCGAACCTTTCTTGAAGCATTCGGGGTTCGGCCATGAGGCAAGGTGAGTACCAGAAGTTACCAGGGGCGGCAAATAGCCGTTTACGCTAAACCGGAAATTCTAGCGCAGAGAGCGACATTTCGCACTCTGCGCTAGTGATGCGCCCCCCACCAGACCTCCGTCAGTGTCCTTAAGATAAGTGCGACGGGCAGGTGGGGGGTGGCATTGCGAACGCCGCCTCAGTCGGCGCTGATCCCTGAAGCGCGTCTGCCTATTGGGGATTTATTAGCATATTAATAGGGATTAATATTTTATAGTCAGGGCAGAAATTTATGTCTAACTCTATAGGTGTAAAAGCCTCATTAACAAAACAAGTAAAATGCTGATTACATTATAAATTTTTTTATGCAAAAAGTTTAACACTCACTTGCATTATTTTACTTGTTTTATCTGAACGAATGAAGCAATATTTCAGCAATATTTCAGTGACTATATCATATCTAAAGGTAAAGTAAAGCTTCCCAGGCAATCTTTTAGTTTTAGCAGCACTGATGCCCCTATGTGTTTTATAGATTATCGCATGCTTTTTCTATTACTTTTGCCATGTGTAGCCGACACAAAGCAGGAGAGCATTTTAGTGATGCAGAATTCAGTATCCAATTGCAGTATATATTCATGACAAATCCTCTCCCTTCCAACCAAAGTAAAATTACCCTTCACTGGCATGAAGTGCCTCAATAATTAAAAAATATGGGTCTGTTTCTTCTGCTAAATGTAAATCTTAAAATTTGAGTTAAAATGTATTTCTATGTTTTTTCCACTGAAGCCTGTGTTTATTCTTCTGAATGAGGAAATTACCCAATGCTATTGTAATTGCCAATCCCACACTTAAATCCAGCCAAGGTTGCAGTTGCAACATGTTTTGTTTTCTAATTTTTAGTTGAGGTTTTGTGAACCAGTTGCTGCTAGATTATTGTTGGTTATGACTGACTTCTAGTTACTCATTGCATGAGTAATCAATATCAACCACTTTGTGGGATTTTTTTTTCTTTTTAATATCATGCCCTGTACTTTGTAATTTAGCATTTTACCTACATTTATTTTTAGCTATGCATATGAGGTCATAAAAATTAGATTGAAAATGGGTAAAAAGTGACATTGGAAAGCAGCCAATAGAATATTGCACATGTACACACCACTCTGTTAGAGTTCATAGGTGTTACAGCAGGGGTGCCCAAAAGGTAGATCGGTGATCAGTAGATCTCAAGACTGTCGACAAACAGCTTCTCTAAATCACTCTCCTATTTCATGCTTTTTATTCAGATATTTATTATGTTAAGGTTACATAAGGAATAGTTACTTGTTAAATATAGCAATACAAATTCTCTCATAAATCAATATAATATTTTCCATGGAACAAAATGCTAACAATGGTTTTATAGATGTAGATCATAATGGGACAATATCACTAAATTAGTAAAGTATGGGCACTCCTATTTTAGAGGCTGAAAAAAGATTTGGCTTGATTTAAATAAATTGTAAAACAACTTGCTCATCAAATGCACACTCCTCATAATGATGGGTTTACTGATATGCAATTATCTTATGTTGCATCCACGTTTACACAACACTATGTTGAACCATTTACTTGTGTCCTTGCCTCCGTGCCACTTGCTGCTAAATTCCTCTAGACCAGGGATCCCCAACCTTTTGAACCTGAGAGCAACATTCAGAAGTAAGAGGAGTTGGGGAGCAACACAGTAGCCTTATGTGGATTGTCATCCTACATTGAGGCTCTGTTTGGCAGTGCACCTGGTTTTTATAAAACCAAAACTTGCCTCCAAGCTTGGAATTTAAAAATAAGCACCTGCTTTGAGGCCACTGGGAGCAACATCCAAGAGGTTGGAGAGCAACATGTTGCTCACGAGCTACTGGTTGGGGATCACTGCTCTAGACTATCCTATAGACATGAGCCATTTAACATATGACTGTGGGAGTGACTCATGAGCGGGTGGGACTGATCTTGGAGCTATGGCAGGAGCTTGGGTGAGAATGGTAGTTTGCTATAAATAGTATTACAGTCCATCTAGAATCATGCCAATTAGTGAAAATTACCATTTGCCCTAGATAATATGACAGCCCATCTAAGATCGTCCCAATTTGGCTCATGTGGGGGTGGCCAAATCAGGCAAAGATGGAGGTCCTCAAACAAGTGGCTCTGTAAATGTATAACCCAGCGGTTGCTATGGGTTACTACATACATTTGGCTTTCTATCTTAAACTCTGCCTAAGGCTGGGGACAGACAGGGAGATTCGGGGAGATTCTGTCGCCTGGCGTTTAATAGCAGGCGACAATCTCCCCGAATTTCCTTCTCCCTGTCTGCCGCTAGTATTAATGACAAAGCGCCAGCGCCTGTGCACACACAGCGCGGCGATTTCCGGAATCGCCCGAAGATACCTCGTGAGGAAACTTCGGGCGATTCCGGAAATCGCCGCGTCTGCACAGGCGCTGGCACTTTGTCAGTATACTAGCGGCAGACAGGGAGAAGGAAATTCGGGGAGATTGTCGCCTGCTAAAAACGCCAGGCGACAGAATCTCCCCGAATCTCCCTGTCTGTCCCCAGCCTAAAGGTGGCCATAGATGTGCAGATTTACCTCTAATTTCAGAAGAACAATCGGACCTCCCCATCTCCCGACCTGCTACTAACCATTCAGATCAAATAAAGTAGTAAAACACCAGATCAGTCGATGTTCTTACCCTACAGCAATTGTACTAAAGTTTATGTCCGACAAAGCTGAGGACCATTTCAATGATCTCCCACTGAAAATCCTCAGATCGGCAATACATGCAGAGATATGATTGGCAGCCGACAAATCTTTCAACCTGTCCGATCAACTGAATGACTGGTCGGCATGGCAAGACAAATGTCAGGACACTCCACAGACGATCTGAAAATTGTATGAATTGAGGATTTATACGATCAGATCTTTGCGTCTCTAGCCAGCTTAAGGGCAATAGCAGGCAAGCTGTTTTGTCGTTTCACTAATTCTCCAATATGACTGACAAAACGCCCAAAGATGTAGTTTTCAGTGTTTGAATTCCAAGCAGTAATGTGTGTCATGCAAACTGACCTCAATGCAATCCTAAGTAATGATCACATGAATGCCAAGCACTCTGTACTCTTTGTTGAACAATGTTGCACACACTCAGAAGCATATATGAGCTGGTTCATCTTTATGTTCGGTGTATTCTAAAGAGTGAAGGAGGAGATTTAATGTCAAGCTGTATAGAAAGGTCAAAAAAACGAATTGGCCTTTGGCTACTTTGTATAGTTTGAAATTCACCTGCTGGGTGCTTGAGCTACGGAGAATCGCGTGGCTGCATCTATGAAAAACAGCTCCTCATGGCAGCGGCCATTCCACTCTGGTCACGTGGTCTTGAGCACAAAAACATCACATAAGGCACTTGTCGGCTTGCCGAGGAAACATTGCTGGATTCGAGTGTCACATTTAAAAGATCAAAAACTTTATTTTCAAAAAATGGTTAAAATAACATCATCACCATAAATCCAATTTGTAGGAACAAGGGCAAGGGAGAGCACGGCTTAACGCGTTTCGTGACTAATCTTGTCACTTCAACAGAAGCTCTGCAAGGCTGGAATGGTAACTAATGTGCTACTTTGTGCCGCTCACCTATCTTTAGCCAGTTAGCATACCATTTGAGACAAAAATAGCTTAAAGTGATACTGACTCTAAAAAATGACTTTTTAACAAATGAATGTACATTAAACGTTACCTATAGGTCATGTTGATCATTTTTTGCTGAGAGGTTTGTTTTTGTGAATCTCTGTTTATTGGTTTTAGGCAATAAAATCAAGGGTACAGAAGAGAAAGGGGATATGGGGGAAAGAAAATTATCAACATATATTCGAATATACATTTTGCATTTAGAGAAACAGATTCCCAGTGAGATGATGTTAAACATTGTAACTAAACAAACATGAAGAGGGGAAGGGGAGGAGTTTTCCCAGTAATAGAGGAGTATAAATCACGGGCAGTCTGCTTATATTGGTCAGTTTGTTTGTACGACAGCCACCTGAGCCATTTGTATTATAAGCATGAGAAGTCTTATAGAAGTCGAATAGAGGGAGAGTTCCTCGAATCTATGAATTTCCTCTACTATTTTATACGAGTCTCGTAATGTCAGAGCTGTGTTTTTTGTTTCCGAGAGGCTTGTTTTTGTATAATTGTTGACGTTCCTAAGCCTGACTCTCTGACACTCTGACTTTGCCAACCTGACTGTCCCATCTCAGCCTGTTAGTTACAGTTTCTAATGCTAACGGACTCCTGCTGCACAAATATGGCAGCCCCCTCATACAGGAACATGGGGGATCAGACAGGTAATGTAAAAGCATCATGCAAATACTTTATGGCAAAGTTAGAAGTAGCTTTCAAAGCCAATATTATAATAGATGTAAAAAAAAAAGAGTTTAATTTCAGGTGTCAGTATCTCTTTAAATGAGGTTCCTCTTAAAGGAACAGTTCAGTGTAAAAATAAAAACTGAGTAAATAGGCTGTGTAAAATCAAAAAAGTTCCTAAAATAGTTAATTATACAAAAATGTAATGTATAAAGGCTGGATGTCTAACAGGACACTACTTCCTGCTTTGCAGCTCTCTTGAGTTTTTTTCTACCGAACAATGTATTTAAGGTTAATGGCACAAAAAGATAGTTGTTGCTCACAGGGAATCCTTACTACCTATCCTTACAAATTCTTTACCTATAACTAGCACTGGGAAAGTGTTTTACATGTGGCGATCTTCATATTCGTTAATGTAATTTACTTACAGATATTGTCCTAATTGTATTGACAGGCTGCACCATTTGGTTTGGGTGCTTCTGTTTGTCAGAAAAAATAGCAATATTTTTTTTTATCCAGAACTGCATTTTTAGCCAACATTGCACCTCATTTTCAGGCAAAAGTAGAAACTTGTAAGGGGTTGATGTACTAGTCCCAAAAAATAACAGTGGCTATCCCAAGAATCAAAATGCTACCTCCATATGCTAGTCCAGTTACACCATGATTTATTTTGATTTGGTTGATGCCATCATCTGAGGGCCTGTGTAATGTGAGGATACCAAGTCATGTACATTGTAGATTATAAGATATTTTGTGCAGGTTGGTTACTGGTTGCTATGTATGTAATTCTTTTGTTTAATCCCTTTTATTGTGCAGTGCTGTGGAATTTTGGTGCTTTAAAAAGACATTTTGATACCTGTTTTATTTAAAGAACCAGCATTAATACAGTACCCACAGCCAATGGAGGTAGCACTGAAGTGATTCACTGTATATCATCTACACATGAACACAATGAACTCATTCTGGTTAGATTCCTTCTTGCAGTTATATGGAGACCCCATGCCTTCTATTTTTCTGCTGAGTTGTGCTTACTGCAGGGGAATGCATATGTTTGTATAGACTATGGAAGAACTGAGCTGTGCTTAGAGGTCTGGCCTTGGTCTGCTGAACAGCTGGAAACACTTACACGTTTGGTTTTTGCATATATGTCACACTGAGATCAGTCATGCTACCAGTAGCTGCCTACAAAGGGGATTCATTGTCGCTAATGGTGCAAGTAGTCCACTATGTTCTCTCCCCCACCCCCCCCCCATAAAAAAAATCCTGGGCAATTTCTAGCCTTTTAGGCTAAGGCCAGACGGGGAGATTCGGGGGCATTTTGTCGCCTGGCGACTTGTAGCCCCCGAACCTCCCCGAATAGCAAGTCCTAAGGCACGCCGGTGCCTATTCACACGCAGCGGCGCGATTTTTGAAATCGCTACAAATTGACTCGCGAGGCAATTTGGAGCGATTTCAAAAATCGCGCCGCTGCGTGTGAATAGGCACCGGCGTTTTCAAGTAACGCCGGTGTGCCTCAGGACTTGGCTATTCGGGGAGGTTCGGGGGCTACAAGTCGCGGCTACAAGTCGCCAGGCGACAAAATGCCCCCGAATCTCCCCGTCTGGCCTAGCCCTTAAATGTAGCAGCTGCAATTTTTTATGTGGCATGAGCCAACTAGGCAAATGCATAGCAATAATATAGAGCTTGTTCTTCAGTACAATAAAGAGTATTAAAGAATAAATGGAACGGGGCACAGGTGGGTAAATGCGCAGGCTATGTTGTGCCTTTTAGGGCTAAACTGCACTAGAGACTGTGTGGGATGGTGTTGGATCGAGAGATCACATCATACCAGTCAATTGTAATCACAAAGGCCAAATTACAATGAGACTACTGCAGAAAATTTAATGTGTAAACTAGATGGAAGATTTGCCACACGCCTGTTGGAAGGGAAACTGCATCTGTGTCTTCATCTGATGAGATAAAATGTGTCTGAACGACTTCTTCTCTTTGAAACACAACGGGGCATATTTATGAAAGAGTGAAATTAGAGATCGCCACAGTCCAGTAGGGTTAAAAATTCCACCACTTTCCAAGAGTGTTCATCAATGGATGAAAGTTCACCCTTTGACAAATACTCTTAAGGGCAGGGGCACACGGGAAGATTCGGGGAGATTTCCTTGTGAGGCAACTTCGGAAATCAAAGCACCACAAGTGCATTACCGCAAGCGATTTCTTACTATAGCAGGCGGAAGGCAGTTCGGGGAGATTGTCGCCCAGAATAAGAGGCGATTAGTCGCCAGGCGACTCCCCGAATCTGCCCGTGTGACCTTACCCTACAAATGAATAGAATGGAATTTCACTCTAGTGGACTGTGGGGATGTCTAACTTTACTCTTTGATAAATATACCCCACTGAGTATTGGATGTTGGTGCATGATCAAAACACACCATCCGTCTATATCTGATGCAACTTAACATTGCAGTTATGGTGATCTTATTTTGTACAATCCTATAAAATTGTGTGCTGTTGTGTGCGGATTTTGTGGGTGAGATAAAATGTAATCCATTAAATCTGATCCAAATCTCCTAGTAGTTGAACCCTTCAAAAAGAATTCAACATTTTTTATTAAAAACCCTGACCCCCCTCCCCCCCCCCCCCCCCCCCCCCCCCCCCAGCCTACGTGGTACCCCAGCAAATGCCCCTAATTTTTTACTAACCACTCTGCAGATTCTGTCCTCTGAGTTCATGAGCACCATCTTCTTTTCTTTGGTAATTTGCGGAGTTTTTGCGCATGTGCAGGTGGAGCAGTCTGCCGATCCCGAACAACTGCACATGCTCCAAATTTTTCTGAAAGTTTTGCGAGGTTCGGTGCATTCTGTTTTGTTCGGGATCGGAAGACTGCTTCACCTGCGCATTCAGCGAAACTCCGAAGTTTACCGAAGAAAAGAAGATGGTGCTCATGAATTCCCAAGGACAGAATCTGCACAGAGGGGTAAGTAAAAAATTAGGGGCATTTGCCTGAGGTACCAGGTAGGCTGGGGGGAGGAGAGAGGGGGGTCTATTTAGGGTAGGGGTATTTAATAAAAGGGGTTGAATTCTCTTTTAAAGCCAAAACAAGCTAGCTGCTCTGAAATGCAGACTACAGTTACAATTCTAGGGCATAGGTGGGATGTGTTATGAAATACAGTGTATGGGAATACAAAGATGCAGCCATGAGTATCTTGAAAGGAATTCAGGTTATGTTGAGCCATTTCACTCTGATAGTTAGGAATGCAGTCTTGTAAGTAGCTGCAGAGATATAAACAGGGATGGCACATGCCATTAGTCTGGGCACAGCTGTTCATTGTCCATTGGCTTTCGCATTTTGTTCTTTGACCTACAAAGTTTTGTATATTGATCGTTCATTTCAATGCCACGATCTTAAAGGAGACACGTGGGATAAATGAAAAACCCTCATTTTGTAGGCAGTTAAAGAAATATGTGGTGTTGCTTTTACATGGTGCTAAAAATAGCCCCTTTATTGGAGATGTTCTCTGGTCCCTGTCTGTTTCAAATGAGTGGTTGGCGTGTCCTAATGGTCATGCTAAAAGCAAAGTTGTGACAGCCAATCACAGCCCTGCAGTCACACAAGCACAGACAGGCTTCCCCTGCACAGCCTGGGAATTCATGGAGCAGGAAGTGAAAGGGAGGGACTATTAGGGTTCTTGCAGAAATAGTCAATAAATCAGCTTGCAACACTCATTTTTCAAGCACAATTCTTCTATATCTAAATGAACGTAATGCACTGGTACATTCTTATTTTTTACACAATATGTCTCCTTTAAACTAACCATTCAGATTTAAAGGTTAGGGTTAAAGTAAAAAGAACAAATCATACAATGTTGTGGCCATTAATTGACAGACCACAGTTGTACAAAAGTTGTGTCCCAGAAATATTAGTGATCTAAATATCAATAGGGGCATCAATACATGCAGAGATATTATCATAGTGCACAGAGTTTTTCTAACCTGACCAATCAACTGAATGATCGATCGCCATGGTACAAGAAGTGTTGGGATGACAATAGTACGAAACCTTGTTTCGTGTGACTGTCTGTGGCCAATTTTACTGGATAAAAGGTAAAATATGATTTTTAGCTGTGCTTTACTGCCCATTAAATACCTACTGCATTTTGGATAGGACACATGACTGCAGGTAGAACTGGATACTGGCATGCCATGCATGCTGAGCAGAAATACAATACTTCCCTACAAGGATCATGGGTGGTTGTGATTGGTTGAAGGAGCTGTTGACAAAGACTATTTATTATAGACAGACAGACATAACTCCCAGCTGTATGTGTGTTGGGAACCCTCTGTAAATGCAAAGAGATCGATCCAGATATAGCCTTTGGGAAGAACTTGGGTTGCTTAAATTTAAAAGGCACAGTCCGAAAAATAACGTTTGCTCCCTTGCAATGCAAAGATTTCTCTTGTACTTTGTGCCTACAACTGTCCTGATTGACAGGTACAGAAGGAAGCTTCTCCCATAGACTTAGTCAGAATGACCTCTGCTCTGCTTGGAAATAATTAGGTGCAGCTCCTGTCTTGAGCTGTTTGTATGAGTACATTTTGTGCACACACACTGAAACCAGCTAAAACATGTTTTTAAGCCATATGTAAACTTTTTACCAGTCAGTGCACAGAGTTTTCTCAAGAAAATGGAAGTTGCATAATGAATTCCAAAACAGTGCTCAATGCGTTTTTCCATTTTCTGTGATGCTGTGTCTTGGTTTCAGAAAGTTACATCAGCCTTCTGGCTCATTGGCATTCTTTATCAGTTTTAGTAAAATGGATTTGAAGTACCTAATATTGACTTGTAGTCTTTATTATTATTGATTAGAAACCTGGTTTGTTAAAACAATAAGCTACAACAAAAAATGCTCCATGTTATTTGTTCTATTTTCGCCCATGATGTCTTATGGGAGAATTAAAACTCTTGTTTTTGCTGTGTGTATGGCGTGAGACAAGTAAATAATTTGTGATTTCAGAAGGCTTCACTTTGCACAAAACCATGTGCAATCTAGTCACTGTGCCTCCAGTTGGTCAACTTTGACCTGAAAGCCCATTAGGCTAAGATGATAAAATCTTTTATCTTTCTTTGTATTTGAGGGGATTCATGCATATTCAGCATTAAAGTTAATTTGCTTTTTTCCTCAGAAGCAAAAGTAAAGGTGGCCATAGACGCACAGATAATATCGTACGAAACGAATTTTCGTACGATATTCGGTGCGTGTATGGTGGGAAATGAGCCAACCGACATCGTCAGAGGATTAAGATATCGGTCGGCTGGTTGATCGGACTGGATGGAAAATTTTGATCGGATGCCTTTGAAGGCTCCCTGAACATCGGCCATTGTTAGTGCTGAATCGTCAGATACAAGTAGAATTCTATTGTTTCTACCTGTATATTTGACGATTCAGATCTACACGTGTGTGTTGAAACGAACGATCTTTCTTGGAAAGATCTTTCCCGAGAAAGATCGGAATTGTTACGTCTGTGGCCAGCTTAAGGTCATTTGTTTATACAGTTAGCATTAACTTGATTTCCAATTTAATTTCAGGATCAGCTCTGAGCGGCGTAAAGAAAAATCACGTGATGCTGCCAGGTGTCGGAGGAGTAAGGAGTCTGAGGTTTTTTATGAACTATCTCACGAGTTGCCTCTACCACACAATGTCAGTTCACATCTTGACAAGGCCTCTATCATGAGGCTCGCCATCAGTTACCTGCGGGTAAGAAGGTTGCTTGACGCAGGTGAGTAAATATTCATACTGTTATATGTTCTGAGCAGAATATTTCTAATAGACACGCACTGAATGCAAAATTTGTGTCAAGAATGTAAGATTCAGATTTAGCCTGTTTCTTGGGATGCAGCCAACTGAATTTCTACTCATGCTTTTGGAATATTTATATAATGGTGTCTCCCAAATGCAAACCAGCTGCTTGTCATAGGATGGACAGTAACCTCAATAAATGAAAGTGTTCTAAAGTAATTAAAATATAATGTTGCACTGCACTGGCAAGAACAGGGGTGTTCACTTCATAACCACTGCTGTAGTTTATATAGCGGATTGAAATAAGGCTAAGTTTAGTTCTTACACGGAAGCTTAAACCCATTGTATTTGTTAGAGCCAATCTGGTATCTGTTCTGTACATGTATGCCTTTTCTCCTTTTTCAGATAAATTATTACCCCCCCATGGCTATACAGCAGAGTATTTAAACTAGTAGTCTTTGAAGCAAACACACAAGTTTTACCAGTGTAAGGTAAAGGTACATTGGTGTAGAAATTAGTTTAAACCACTTATTTTTTTTTTTGGTATTATGCTCCTTTACCTTTTTTCTGATCAACAAATGAAGCAAAGCACAATGAGCAAGATCAAGACTTTAACCCTCACCCTATTTAGGGCTTGCTACACTTTTTTATATCTTGCCTTGGATTTCTGTCTGTAAAGAATGTTGATCTCTGTTTTAGGGCTCCTACACACGGGCGTTTTTGACCTGCGCTCCCCTGCGCATGCGTTCGTGTGAGTACAGCCCCATTGAACATAATTGAGTGCGTCTATACCTGCGCAGGGGGAGTGCAGGTAAAAACGCCCGTGTGTTGGAGCCCTTAGAGATTGTGTAGGATGTTGCAATACAGTATAGCTTCATCTTTAGAGTGCCTACTAAGTACGTTGTATCACGCACATAAGAAGCTCTGTTTCACTGTGGATTTTATTTGTTGCTTTGCCATAATTACTTAAAGGTCCAATTGCACCAAAAAGTGCACTACTACTAAACTGTATATATTTTTTAAGGGATAAATGGGTCCAATTCACAAGATGTTATTGTTTCTCAAGCACAGCTTAAAGGATTGGTATTTAAGGAACCATTCATCAAAGTATTTCACAATCATCTTTTAAGTGATTAAAGTGTAAAATAGTGCGATAATTACTGTGAAATTTACAAAGAGTAGGCATTACTAAACTCCTGATGTATGATATTAGCCTTAGAGCTTTGGAAGCACATGCTCTTTGTTATAAGTGACAAGATTCCTCTTCACCATATTTTGTTTTCTTATGTGATTTAAAACATATTGCTTGGTATAAAACTGTGGCTTGTGGGTAAGCATCTACACTTATTCTTCTTAGGGGATTCGGATGGTGAGACCGATTTGGACAAGCAACTCAATTGTTTCTATTTGAAGGCACTGGAAGGGTTTGTCTTGGTTCTAACTGAAGAGGGAGATATGATTTATCTGTCTGAAAATGTCAACAAGTGTATGGGCCTCACACAGGTAAGAGCATTTCCTTGACATGCTTTCTAAGGCTAATTATAAACTGTGTCTGCATAACATTTCTTTCTATTTACAGTTTGAGCTTACTGGACACAGTGTGTTTGATTACACTCATCCTTGTGACCATGAAGAGCTAAGGGAGATGCTAACTTTCAGAAATGGCAAGTACCTGTTCTTTTCTATAAAATCCCACACATTGTTATTGGCAAGTCCTACCCTGCAACTTTATCATTAGTAGTGGTGCTCATTAGGGGATTTTGAGCTTTATTATAAATTGTCAAAACTGGTGTGATATAATGTGGTTGCAGAGGCATTAGGCATATTGGTTATGTTCTTTTAGCTAGATCGTCATTTTCCATTCTTAAATATGTGCCTACTTGTATATCAAAATCTGTTATTATTCCCCCTTCAGTTATTAATATTAGGCAAAGTGTTGCTTTACATGTGTTTTAAAGGATAAGATCCATTTTAAATAAAAACAAAAATCGTCAGTTCTCTGAGAATCTCTTACAATGGTTTGCTCATTATTTGTAGCTGAGGGATGGGATTGGTTTGTTTATACAGAGGGCTTCGCACCAGGAAGTTGACAGTAAAGCCACAATTTGTTTCACAATGTGTCCTGTTTAGTGCAAGAAATAAACAACATATTCTCCATGTTTCAACTAATGTTGACAAAAGTGTTTTCTTCAGGTTGATGCAGAGATTGCTTTTCTAAATCTTTTATATATTGTGCACTTAGGGGCCAATGTACTAAATTCACGTAAATAGATCGAAAATCGATCGAATTCGAACGTAGGATTTATTCGTTTGGTCGAATATGCAAATTTTGGCATATTCAATCATCGAATAGCGAATGGTCGAAAAGGTAGCCTAAAACTATTCGTTTAGCATTCGACGATCAAATGCTAATCGATTATCGAATTTTGTAAATTTTGTAATAATAGTAAATTTGCCCCTTCATTTTTTTATAGCTCGGTAGCAGGTGGACATAGCTTCTGGCATGTGTAGGGTGCTATTCTATTGCCCAGCAGTAAAAAAAAAAAAAAAAAAAGCTACAAAATGCCCGTACTTTATGTTGTAACAAAGTGCTCTGCCCATTGTTTTCAATTTCTGACAGATTTCAGATTAGAATTGAAAATTTGGATTAAAAACAACATTTATTTCTGAGTTAACTAGACAGCTTTTTAGATGTCCACGTCTTTAATTCAAGTTTCTTTTTTGCTTAATAAATAGATATTTTCTGTTTTAGAAACTCCAGTTCGAATTAACGATTTTTGCCACAAAAAAACAATTCTGATGAATCTGCCCCCTAAGTGTATTGGAATGATGCCACAAAAGTAATAAAACTGATATGTATGGATCAGTTACTGTTTATGGTACTCCTGTGTGTTTTATGTCAGAAGAGGGCCTATTTTTTTTTTTTTTCCTTCATGGATTCTCTTGTAAAGTGGATATTGTGTTTTTAATTAAAATTGTATTACTGCCTATTCAAGTTACAAATTAACTATTTGCAGTGTATTTATTTTTTCATTATCTTAAATAAATGTATGAAGATAAAATAGTGTGAACTAGAACTGTACTATCTCATAAAAAGTGGAAAGAAAAACCTTGAAGACCAAATCCATTTAACACCAAAAATAAACAGAACACAAAACCTTACACACAAAAGGGAACACCTGATCCCTCAGGGCAAATTCCATCTAGAACAGAGTTCTACTATACCTCACTATAGGAAATCTCACTAGAGCTGCTGATTTTCCACATGCTTTTGGAATACATTTTAGATTATAATGCATAAACTGATTTTGCACATTGACATACAATGAACATTAAATTGTTTCAAACCTTAAAATCAGGATTTCATTTTAAGGTATATGATGAATTGAATTGATTTGTATGTAACAGTTGCTGTTTTAAACTTCTTAAAGGGCCAGCAAAAAAAGGAAAAGAACAAATCACAGAGCGAAGTTTCTTCCTTCGTATGAAGTGCACATTAACTAGTCGTGGAAGAACAGTGAACATAAAGTCAGCCACATGGAAGGTAGATTTTTTTTTTCTTTCATTGAACATGTCTTTTGTACGGGAATGTTGCTTTCTAAGCATTGTTTCATGAATATATAAGCCTGCTCTCGTCACAAAACACCTGTATGTATTAGACACAAGTAGGGATTAAAGCTTTTAAGCTTATTTGAACTTTCTCAGGCCTCTTTATGAATATCTGCTACCAATACAGAAGGGGAATTCTTCTACGCTGGATGTTAAACAGCCAATAACATCCAATTTTTCATTTGGTCTTCGTTATTAATTTATTATAATTTTTAGATCTACTTTTTCGTCTGCTGGTTTTAGATTTCAGATGGGTGTTACTGACTCCTGCATCCTTCTGCTATTCTGCAGAAGTTCTGTATATAAGGCAATGGTAGAAGATCCCTATCTATTTGGAAGTTTCTGCTCTGAAATGACCATGAAAATCCATTTTTTTTTTTACTTTTTAATAATAATAATAAATAAGGTCCAATCGTGTATTCTAGTTTGTTCAGACTTTTTTAATTTTAAATACTTTTTTTTTTCTAATTCAGAACTTGATCAATAAGGCCCTCAGAGTTTCAACACTTCACTAAAGTATATTTCTCGCAAGATAAAATATTGTCTTGGCTTTCTCCAAATATGACATCGTATTCAGCTCAAAGTATTAATTATTTGCTATCCATGTTTTTACAACCATGAACTTCAGACTGTGACTAGCAGCTGAAATACAGTGGCAGGTTAAATTATATGAGCAGTTCTGCCTCAGCTGGAGAGCCACATGACCGCTAGAAGATCTTTATGCTAGTCTAGACTTTATACTGCAATCTTTGGAGCATTTATTACTTTATTGCCTTTTATTTTCCTCACCACTGTGAAAACAATTACAAGGGGAACTATTAAATGAAAATTTAATATAAGCTTCATCATACTGAAATAAGAAACTTTCAAAATACAATCAATTAAAAATTCTGTACTGTTTCTGAAAAATCAAGTGTATTTTCTCCTTTCTTTTATCAGCATCTGTTTGTCTTTATTCTCTCTTCATGCAGCAGTTCGGTGTCAGGGGGGCTTTCTTTCCTAGCAGATGAATTAACTTAACTTATTCAAATAACTGATTCCAGTATAAAGAATAACAAAATAACTGCCTTTTGCACATATCCTGCATGTAGAGAGACAGCTGGTGATTTAAATAGTGAGCTCTAATACATCTTCTAGGCAAAAAGAGCCCCCTTATAAGATATATTGGATCCTTCATCTGACACCCAACTCCTGAATGAAGACAGAATGAAGAGAAACAGATGCTGAGAGAGGGAGCATGAACATAAACTTGGTGAGCTTTTCTTAGAGAGGATCTGGGTTGCTTTATTTAGAAGGGACAGGAGTTGACTGTCCTTTCTAGGAGTGTATTAGCAGATATTCCAGATGCTGGAGGTGACTAGGTCTGGTTGAAGGATTACATTAATTGTTTAATTACCTGCTGGCCAAAGCCTATTAAAATCACTTGCTATTCCTGAAAGCTATAACGTCCTGTCCAAAAAAAATAAAAATCTTGATACCTGTATAAGGATTGAGTTTTCTTTTAGCAATCGAAGTTATGTAAAATATAAAGGGAGGATGAGTTTTGGAAACCCTAGTGTGCTTTTGATATTGGGTGTGAAACTTCACAGCTCTAAGCAGCACATCATTTCTGTTTTTGTTATTAAAGGCAACTCTAGACCGTAAACAATATTTAATTTTAATCCCTCCAATGACAAAGGGCCCCTGTGACTTTTGCAGCCAGCAGTTTTATGACAGAACCAGTTGAACTGAACTCTGCCTTCTAGCAGCACCATCCTCTTGTATTTCTAGGGTGTCATGCATGTGCATTGTTGGTTTTTGTAGCATACTGTTGCATATGCATGTTAAGGCTATTAGATGCAATGCATATGCGCTATGTCCAGGGGAGGAACCCAAAATGTAAGGGGGATGTTCTAGGGAAGCTGTGATTACAGTGGCATAGAACTCATGATCTTGGGAAACAGCACCTCAGAAGTAATAAAGGAGCCTTGCAGTGTAATGATTCATGCAATAACAAAACTTTTGCTTTTATTCGAGAGTGGGATGAAATTAATAACCGGTAAATAAAAATATTCTCTGTTTTCAGGTACTGCACTGTACAGGACACATGCGTGTATATGATCACACAAACAGCCAGAACCATTGTGGCTACAAGAAGCCTCCCATGACGTGCATGGTTGTAATCTGTGAACCAATTCCTCATCCATCAAATATTGAGTTTCCCTTGGACAGCAAGACCTTCCTCAGTCGCCACAGCCTTGACATGAAGTTTTCCTACTGTGATGAAAGGTATGTTGGGAAAGCTCTTTTGGTTGGTTATGTATTTTATACCACAAGCTAGCAAATCCACATTTATATATTATATATATTATTTTTTTTTTATTTTTTTTTTTAGGGTAACTGAATTAGTAGGATATGAACCAGATGAACTTTTGGGACGTTCTGTGTATGATTATTATCATGCCTTGGACTCTGATCATTTGACCAAAGCTCATCATAATAGTAAGTGCTCATCACAATAAGTAGATGACCTGTTTACTAATTTATTACTTAAAGGACAGCATACCCACTTTTTGAATTGGAATTCACCGAATTTGTTTAGAACTTAAGTTTTGTTTTAATTATAAAACATCCATAATTTTTGGTGTTTATTGCACTAAACAAACCAAAATCGGAAAATGAAAATAGTAATAAAGAACTACTTGTTTGTATGAGTAAACAAAGCAAATATAACCAAATGAGACTGTCTGGCACTGAAAGGAATCCACAGTGCTTGAAAAAAATCAAGTAAAAATATTTATTTGTAGAATTCTAAGCTCACGCATGCCCATAAGCCCTTTGTGTTTAGTTCAGGTACTTAGTCATGGGCTCAAAACCCACCTCAGGAAATGAGAATTTTCTTTTTTGAATTAATTTTTACATTTTACATAATGAAGGAACCAAAGGATAGAAAAGAAAAGGGGGGGGGGGGGAGAAGACTATAGGAGAGGTTTGGAGCTTCGGCTTATTAAAAGGAAGGCCATGTACATTACAGCGTATTACATTTGTCAGTTCAATTTCAAGAAAGAACCTTTGGCAGATAGGAAAGGAGAATTTAAAGAAGATTACAGCCAATTCAAAATCAGTTGAAAAAAGTCAGAGAAGAAGAAAAAAGGTTCTTAGACACAGTGTAGCATTCAAGTCTTAAAAGAATAATGAGACTCCATATATACAAACAGTAACCAATGTGTACAAAAGTAAAAAAAAACTATTCGCAAAACCACACATGACCAATTATAGTGGAAAAAATGCACAAAAAAGATAGAGAATGTACAAATTTACATTTTCACAGTTAATCATTAAAAGCAATTAATAAATGTTAGCAGGTTAACTCTTTCAATACCCTGTATATTAAAATGTCCCCAATCGCTAGAGGTACACAAAGGAAAATGTTTCAATACATGAGTGTTTTTGCGTATATTGACATCTGATAGATGTTCACAAATTCTCTCTTTCAATTTGCGGGATGTCTGTCCTACATATTGGGCTTTGCATTTCAGATTTGTAATCAAATAATCAGCATTTCTAGTATTGCAATTAAACATTGTCCAATGATTTATCACTAGCTGACACTATAATTGTATCGCCTATGCTCATGGCGACAGATAACACATTGTTTTTCTGATATTCCATTTGGATGATAATCAAGTGGGATTTTTTACTTTATTACTTTGAGAACCATACTTTCACCTAGTTTTTTTTAAAAGCATGTCCTTTTTTTTGTAACAAAGGGCTGTCTTCTGGTCTTCCAAAAGCAGTTGATACGGCCATTGGGCTGTATTTTATTTTGTTGTTATCCGATCGCTTGGTCCTAGGGCCAGGGTCAGTTTTGAATGGATCAGTCTGATCTCACCCACCTTAAGATGGGTATATCAGGGGAAGATCCACTTGTTCAGGTACCTCTCCAAATAAGTGGACCTTTCGGTGTATAACAAGCTTAAGATTAAAGGAAGTGAGGGGGGGGGGGTGTTTGATCCAGTCCCTGCAGTTTCCTTTCAATCTGTGGAAGTTCTGATTGTTTATGCTCCCCTTCTACTTGAGTAACCTGTGAATCTTTTTCTGTATAGAGGGAATCACACTTGGGTAGCCTATGTGCATATACATATATAGTGGATAAAGTATCCCCTATTGTAAAATATAAGGATATTATAAGTCACAGAGGTTTTCCAATGAACATAAAAGCACAAGGCCAGTGGCTTTTAAACAGGTCATGGAACTCTGAGGAACAAGGGATATTTTTATTTATTAAAAGATACCCATTTTATGTGACAAAAATGACATCACTACTCACCTTTTATAACTGATGACCTCACTAGCCACCCTTTTTAAGGATATAATTTACAAGATATTTATGGCTTTTGTGTATTATAATATATTGTGCATGTTTTTTGTTCTCCCTCACAGTGTTCACAAAGGGACAGGTGACTACTGGGCAGTACAGAATGCTGGCAAAAAAAGGCGGTTATGTCTGGGTTGAAACACAAGCCACTGTTATATACAATTCTAAGAACTCCCAACCACAGTGCATTGTTTGTGTAAACTATGTACTCAGGTAAGCGTTATGAAGATAATTTTTCTATCAAATGGATTATTTATTTACTGTGTCATCCAACCTGGGTTTAACATTAACAGTGCATTTTTTTTCCTTCTGTCCAGTGAGGTGGTGGAGAAAGATTTGATCTTGTCCCTGGGCCAGACAGCGTGTGTTTTGATCCCAGCGGAATCCCAAGAGATGAAGATGCCAGAAATCTTCACAGAACTGAGTGATGAGAACAATACAGAGTGTTTGTTTGAAAAACTGAAGCAGGAGCCAGAATCTCTTACAGTTCTTGCACCAGATGCTGGGGATGAAATTATTTCCCTGGATTTCAGTTCAGGTGGTAAGTGTCTTTTGAGGCAATATACTACTTTTAAAATCTTTCAATACTTGTTTCACTTTTATGAACTTGTTTCACTTTTACCTCCAGGTATTAATTTGCCAGTTTCTCACTCCCAGCCCACACCTTCATAAATATTTGCCTCTTCATAATGTCTCCAACATCTGTGCTTAATGACATCATCCAGCCAATTGCCTACCTCTTTACCTCTATTGTTCCTCCCCAATATTCTCTCATTTGCACTTTTTGTTGCCCCTTTTTTTCTTGGCTAGTATTCTCCCTCTAGAATTACAGTACCCACATAAAATGCTGTTTATAGTATTGTTTAGATTGATACCTTTGTATGGATACAGTTAAATGTTCGTTTTTTAAATGCCCAGGCATTGCTTTTAAATAGCTTTACTTTATTTTCACAGATTCTAACAAGCCATATGAAGATGTTCCAATTTACAATGATGTAATGCTTCACCCTACCAGTAAGAACCTGGAAAATACACCCACCACTCCTCTCCCAGACTCAGAAATGCCTTTGCGTAGCAATGTTGACCCTGCACTTAATCGGGAAGTTGTGATAAAGATGGAATCAAATCCTGAACAACTTGAGCTGGCATTCACCATTCCACAACTATCCAAGCCAGACAGCCCTTCAGATATCAGTTCCAGTCAGAGCTCAACAGAGGTCAGTATTGGACATCCCTAAACATATAAGGAATACACAGGAAAAAATGTTGGTGGTGAACTATAGGGGGAAACAAATGCAAATGTACAAGCATGGCAGTCTCCTGTGTGTTCAACAGCAGGTACTTTCTTAAGCTTGCTTTTAAATGTGTTGTGAAGTCAGCTGATCTTTACATGGCATGTGCTCAGAGGACAGAAAGGGATATAGACTTGCTCTGAAAAATAGAACTTAAATTGGTTTTGCGGATTTCACTTCTGTTTATCATCTTTACATAACATTTGATTGTAAATGCACCAGTTTACTGTAAAGGGTAAGGTCACACCTGGCGATTCTGGGAGATAAGTTGGCAGGCGACTCATCGCTTCCTCTTTGGGGCGACTAATCTCCCCAAACCGCTTCCCCCTGTCTTGCGACAGTGGCATGACACACGCGTTGCATCGTTTTCCAAAGTCGCCCGATGTTTCCTCGTGAGGCAACTTCGGACGACTTTGGAAAATTAAGCTATGCGCCAGGTGTGACCTTACCCTAAAGCAGTTCTTGATTGAGTTGTAAGTGGGATAACCAGAAAATGACTTTGCCCCTCTCCTTCTGTAGCCTAGTACACCTCCAGAATATTGCTTTGATGTTGACAGCGAAATTGCAAGTGAGTTCAAGCTGGATTTGGTGGAAAAATTGTTTGCAATAAATACAGAAGCAAAAGCACCTTTTACTACCCAGGTTTGTAAATTATAAATACTTTATATGAAACAATATTAAAGTAAATGCAGTTATAAGTACAGTAAATGTACGAATATGTAAATGTTTATCATCACAAATGCAAAAGTGAAGAAAAAAAAATGGTTAGACTCTTGGAAAATACTGCATGCAAGGGCACAGGGAGGGCTCATGTTCACTAGGCAAATGGCTAAAAGGTTTTAGGCAAGGTTACTTGGATATGTAGAAGAATATTTTTTTTTTTTTTGTGAGGCATCTTACAACTATGTAATAGGTGAGGGTCTGGGTGGATTGAAGAGCCGCTCAGAATACACTCATGAGGGCTGGTAGAAGAAAGGACTCGTGTACTGTGCAGCTTGAAGATTCCACACATCCAGACGGCGCTGCACAGCTTACTCAGGGCTCCTGCTCTTCTACAGTGTGCTTACTGGTGAGTGTACTTTTGGCACAATAAAATGTTTCATATGTGCATATCTGGTGTTTGGGAGAGCATATACTTTTGTACAAAAGCAGTATTTCTGTACTGTGCATGTGCATTGTATATGCGAGTTAACGCAATTTTTTTTTATATGCTTGTGTAGCCATTGCTTTTGGAGCCTGAGTAAATGCTTAGAAATTTACTGAGGCTGGGTCATGAGCTTGATCTACTACAGTGGTTAAAATTGTCACCTGTTAACTGGGGCAAATGCTTTACCACTCGCCTCACACCCTCATCCCCATGTCCCCACCACAGCAGACCAATCAGATAATTTTATAAACTATGTGGTATGTTGGTCTAAGTACCAAAGTCTGGTGTACACAAACTACATTCTTGCCTTAGCTAAAAATGAATGCAGCGCCTCTCTGCCATCTTACTTAAATAACTTTGGTCCAGCTTCAGACTTAGGTTTGTATATACACAGTAAAACGTTTCTGTACTATGCAGCACATTTTCAAACCAAGTCTCTGCTAGGGATTGCAAGGAACAGTAAGTAAGTGGTGGTATGGCTTTGTATTTTCTTCCTAAAAGGAGTACCAGCCTGGGGGCAGATGCTCCTTTAAGGCTACAGCATAAAATAAAATTGCCAATTTGGTGCTTACTTGTGGCAACCGTTTGGTAATGGCTTTTTTATGTTTCTGCACGATCATGAACACATGCACAAAAAGAGATTTTAATGTTATTGGAAGAACTTGACCTCCCTATGTAGTGCCCTGACCTTAAAGAGGTTGTTCATCTCTGTGTTAACTTTTAGTATGACATAGAGAGGGATATTCTGAGACAATTTGCAGTTTTTTTTTTATTATTTATGTTTTTTTAATTATGTAGCTTTTTTTCAGCAGTTCTTCAGTTTGCAATTCTAGCACTCGGGTTTCTACGGTCAACATTACCCTGCATTTATTTAATTAAAAACCATTAATATGAACAGGAGAGGATCGAATAGAAAGAGGAGTATAAAAGTAGCAATAGCAATACATTTGTAGCCTTAGGGTTGGGGCAGATGGGGAGATTTAGTCGATTGGCAATTGATCGCCTCTTCTGCGAGGCGACAATCTCCTCGAACTGCCTGCCCGCTGTCTGTTTGAATGAAGAAACGCCAGCGTCAATGCACTCACGGAGTTTCGATTTCCGGAATTGCCCGAAGTTTCCTCCTGAGGCAACTTTGTGCGATTCCGGAAGTCGAAGTGCCACGAGTGCATTGGCGCTGGCGTTTCTTCATTCAAGCAGGCGGCGGGCAGGGAGCAGGCAGTTTGGGGAGATTGTCGCCTCGCAGAAGAGATGATTAATTGCTAGGCGACTAAATCTCCCCGAATCTGCCTGTATGTCTTCTGCCTTACAGAGCATCTGGGGGTCAGTGACCCCCCCCCTCAACCCCCCATTTGAAAGCTGGAAAGAGTCAGACGAAGAAGGGAAATAGTTTAAAAACTATAAGAAAAAATACATAATGAGGACCAGTTCAAACATTACTTAGAACTGCCCATTCTATAACATACTAAAAGTTAACGTAAAGGTGAACCACCCCTTTAACCCTACTGACTAGCGATTGGATGAATCAGGCCTGATTCCCACTGTCAGTACCTTATCTCACTTGTAGCAGAATGGAGCATCGTTGGAGGTATTCACTTCCAGAGTCTAGTAGAAAGGGAGGACCAACTTGTATTACGAGAATAAGATGCTGGACACGCAGGGGTCTGGTTATTCTTGGCAATATCAAGTACCTGTTTAGAGGAGTACAGTAAAATGTAGCTGTGCAATTGTTTTCTGATGATGTTCACCCATTTTGGGTGTTCATGCCATTTTGGTTTTTAATGGATTTATTTCTGCTGGCTTGTTCTAAATAATCAAAAATATGTGCTGAAAAAGTGTGGGGCTTTGGCTCTGTAATGATTGCTTCACATGCTGCTTCCATTGTCATTCCTTTGCAGTCTGGTGCATGGTTTTTGGTTTGATCTTCTCTGACCCTTAAACCCGGTACCATTTCTTGTTTGGTTGTCTCTCTTTATTTGCTTCACTTATAGAATAGCCAAGCCTCGCTTTTATTTTCATAGCCCATTTAGATCAGATTTTTTTATGAGCTCATTTATGGAAGATGTCTGTAGTACATAACTGCTATTATGATTTATTTACTCTCCTACATTTGAACATGTTGCTGCACCCTCTTTGTCTTAACTATGCTCTTTTGTATGTAACTCTTTCAGGAAACTGATTTAGATTTGGAGATGTTGGCACCATATATTCCTATGGATGATGATTTCCAGTTGAGAACCTTTGACCAACTTTCATCTTTGGAATGCGATTCATCAAATCTGCAAACCTTAGGAAGCATGACCACTCTATTTCAGCATTCTATTTTACCATCCACCAATGATTTCAAGCCTGAGGATGCCATGAACGACCTTAAAACCATTATTCAGTCACCTGTTCCTATGATGAAAGAGTCCACAAGTGCTCCAACGTCACCATACAATGGAAACAGAAGCCGCACAAGTTCGCCGGTAAGGCCAGCCAAAGCAGCGGTGGATAAAACCGAAAAGTCGCGTCCAGGAACTCCAAATTTACCTGTTCAGTTAAATAAAAGGTAAATAAATGAACGTGCCATATGAATTAATTGATAAATGATTTCAGGATGGGTAGCTGAAAACAGAAATGATGTTTGTGGGCAATTGGATACTTGTATATTCTAGTGTACAATCCTGTTCCTGTAGTCAAATATTGGGGGAAAATTCACTAAAGGGCGAATTTTGGCCAACAAACGCTCCACCACACTTCGTGCCTTTTTGCCAGGCGTAAATTCTTTACCACTATTCGCAGTCTTTCAGTAGTTTTCAACTCTGCCTAGCGAAACTGCGTTAGTACTTTTACGCTTAGATCCGTTTGTATAAGGCAGGTACATATAGTTCATATATATGTCTTTATTAGAGATGTAGAGGTGCAAATGCTTGAAGTGGCCACTTGTTATTACAAATGTCCAAGGAAGCTAAATAAAGACAAAAGAGATCCTCTAATGTGCTAGACATGACACTGACATAAAATTCAGGAGGATGAAGCTTCATCTTATCCGTTCGCCAGGTCTAAGGTGGTGAAGGAACTCTGGTGAAAGAGGGAACATTCTGTAAAATTTGCACTTTAGTGAATTTGCAGAGATGATTGTTTGCTTGAGCAAAAATAGGCCTCACGATAGGGTGCGAAACTGCGCTGCACTGTGATGGTCTCTTTCACTAGTGAATTGTCCTCTACGCCTGTTGGTAAATTGGCGATGTCCCTGCGGATTTGATTTCTGGTGAAATTTCACTAGCGATCACCACTTCACCCTGTAGTGAATTTGCCCCATTGTATCTTCTGCTCTGGAGATTGGTTGCACTTGCATCAGTGAATTCACTGAAATGTGGCAAGACCTTACATTTTTTGCCTTGTATAAGCCAGTAAAAAAATCCACACATTTAACAGTAATTTTTTATACAATGATGTTCATTTTTAGGTGTACAGTATTGGATGAAGAACTGAATCCAAAGATGATTGCGTTACACAATGTGCAGAGAAAGCGTAAAATGGAAAGCGATGGCCCACTTTTCCAGGCTATTGGAATGGTAAGTTTGCACATCTTAATGTATAAATAATGGAACAAGTCTCAACCAATTTTTTTTTCTAACAATTTAAGGGATTTAAATAGGAAAGAGAAATTAATTCTAAGCAACTTTTCAATATATATATTAAAGTTGTTTCAATGTGTGAATTGGTTAATTAGCTCATTACAATCATTTTCACTTCTCTGGTAAAGATCATTTCTCCCTGAAATAAAACAAGAAGCCTGTCAATTCTGGAAATGCTGTATTAAAGGATAACCTAACCTGTAATAAAAAAAATGTAGATTTGCCATTAACGCTTTATAATCTAACCTATTTCAAAACCAGGGTACAGTCTTCCAAACAAATGTTGATCCTGGGCCAAACTCATCTCTCCTATGGAAACGTGTAAAAGGATCAGACTCGGACAAGCTAAGTAGTGCAGAGAAAAGAACAATCCTCTTGCTGTCAACAGGTAAATATATATCCCTACTTGTGTCCTTTGGGAAGTAGATTACATTGAATTACTTTTAATTCTTACACACACATCTACTAAATCACAGTACTCTGGAAAATAGGGTAGGGTTAAAGCACAGTAGTTAAGTTTTCCATAGTACAGTAAATCTGTTCTGAGAGAATAGAGGGACATCATAATTCTTAAAGCTTTTAATCGAGGATTTTGGAATTGTTTTCCACAAAGCCCCCTTGCATAAGGTGTCCCCTTTCCCTTTTTTAAATAAATAAAGTTGCATTTTTATAAGGGGCTAGCAGCATAAAGTTATTAAAAACCCCTTATGTTAAAATAGGAAATAGAAAGTTGCATCATGAGTATACTGTAAATGCAACATTAAAGTATATAGTGCAGATAAAATGCTTCCATGCCATGACAGACCCTAAATGGTTTGTGACTTTATAGCCCTTATTTTATTCTGAACAGCTATGTCTGCTTAATTGGTTTATATGTGACCAGCAAGGGCAGTCATGTTGTTGTGTCTTTGCCAAATTAAGTTTAATGTTGACCAGACATCAGGAATGTTATTGCAAACAAGATTGTGCACACTGCATTGCATGGGGTCCACTCTTGTCTTCTGGTTTTTAGGATGGAAGATGAATTATGCAAGCTATCATTATTTGGAAATATTTAGCCATAAATCAACTCATTATAATGAGACTTGTACTTGTATGAGCATCTTATTTGAATACAGGGAAGAAAATGCAAGTTTTAAAATAAAGGGGGTCATTTTATTAAAATCCGAATGCCAAAAAACCAGAAAAATTTGTTTTTGTTTTTTTTGTATAATCTCGAATTTTTAGTGGGGGGAAAAAAACTTTATTTTTATGGGATTTATTATAGCTCAAGTATGGAAAGGGTCAGAATCCAAAAATCTGGCATCTCAGACCTTCTGAGGTTGTATATAAATCAATGGGAGAAGTCCTGAAGATAACTTGATCTGTGCTGGGTTTCGTGCAAAAATCCAAATATTTTGTGGTTTTCGTTTTTTTCAGGTTTTTTCTCCAGCACAGGAAATTTTCTGGAAAATCTATTCATAAATGAGGCGAAAAAACCTGTGTGAATTTGGTAGGAGTGTTTTTCAGAAAATACTGAGATAAATTCAGACTTTGATAAAAGGGCCTTGTAATGTAGTGGCTGTAATTTTTCTGTTTCACCAATACACCCCTAATACATCCTTCATGCTTTTTTTTTTTCACTTTCAGATATGGCAAGTCATTTGATTGGACAGTCGTTGGATCGAACTGTTCTTCCTCAGCTGACTGGCTATGATTGCGAAGTGAATGCTCCTGTTCATGGCAACAGAAACTTGCTCCAAGGTGAAGAGCTACTAAGAGCTCTAGATCAAGCTAACTGATTCCATATCTCTTCATCTTTTGGACACTGGTGAAGCTCCATCACCCGAATCAGTGTATTTATATTTTGTAGATCTAATATTAGAAGCCTGTCTACAGTACCGCACTACTCCTCCAGTTTGCTTCATTTTTTATCTCTTTTCTTCTTCCTCGTCTGTCTTATTTCAACGTTTGTTAAGGGGGGACAAAACATGCAAGAACATCTATCCACATGCATAAGCTTCAAACTATATACCAACAGGACCTTCTGTTGTACTTTTTACTTTTTTCTGCTTTGGAGATTTACAAAGTTATGTCGGCAGTTTTTAGCACACAAGAAATACAGATTATGTTCAGTCCAACCAAGTGTACCATTGCATTGTCATTTTATTAGTCGTCAAATATAAAGTTTTCTTTCTTTTTAAGCTCAGCAAACAATGCTTATCCAGCGGTGCATTGTAGTCGCAATCGCACAATTTTCTTAAAGAAACCACAAATGAAATACCAGCAGTTCTTCGTGCAATATATATATGATGCATTTTTAAAACTAATTTCTAAAATGTTTTGGATTCTTTTCAGTTATTTCGAATCATGTCAGGCCTGAGACTGACCATTGTTGTAAGTCCTACTTGTCTGTTGCAGATTATTGGCTGAAGCTTCAATGTAAAACTTTAATTACAACTGGGTTTAAGAGGGACACAAACTAGAGTGATTAAGATCATTTAGTTAGACATTTTTCTTTCAATAGGACATCTTTAAAAATGTATGTAGACTGTGTAACAGCCTAGAATTGCTGCTTGTAGTTCAAGGCTTTGATGCTAATTGTATAAGCGTTTATAACCGAAATGTTCTGCCTACAATTTTGGGATAGAATAGCCACCAGAGATGCAGCATTGTTAGCAGAACTGCATAGTGCATAGAGTTGCTTGGTATTTGATTTTATGCACCTTCCCCACTATTAACATCTTTATTTTTTTCATTCAAAAGTTTAATTCTTGTGACTTTTAGAATTTTTTTTTTTATTAAAAAAAATGTCCATAAAATAGCATTGAATAACTTTTCAGTGTGATTGTAAGTTCCAGGTTTGTGCAGATTGTTTTCCATTGATCCTCTTTGCTGTTTGCGGTTGGCTCTAACACTAACTGTATTGTTTTATTACATCAATAAACATTATATGTGGACCAGGCCACACATGGCAGCAATTTTGTCAAAATATTTTCAAAAGAAAAAAGAAATGTTTAGTGAATCAATTCTTCACAACGTTTCATTGTGCCTTATAATTTGAAAAAAAATATATAGATCATTTCAAACCTTTTCTGTTGTCTATAACAAATATTTAATTGCAAGAGACACTTTATTTCATTTTGTGTGGGTATTGGAACTATTAAGTTGCATATAAAAAGGTTGTTTTTAATTCTTTATGTATTTTCAGCTATATGGAGTACAGAAAAGGAAAGAGGGGGAAATTCACAGGCAGTCATATACCAGCGACGACATACTGTTCTTTATACAGAAGGAAGCATACACTGACCCCATGTGTATTCTTTGTTAGAGACAAGAACAGTATTAATAAAATAATTTACAGCGAGTATATAAACAGTTATAGAAAATATCAAAGTATTTTACCAGAAAAATAGGAAGAGACAATTAAGTAAAGGGAAGCCTACATCTAGCCTATGCCCTTAATAAAATCTAGCCAAGGAGACCATATTTCCCAGTATTCTGAACTATTGTTTTGCAAAATGAACTTCCGTTCTTCAAGACCCCTAATTTCTTCCACTTTTGCCAGCCAATCACTACCATGTGGAAGGAACAGTCTGTCTACTTTCCTCAGCCAGCATTCATGTCTGCATTCACAAGTTGCTGCGCTTGCCTGCACTCCCCCTAATAATTTAACCCCCCAGGCCTCGCCACAAATCCGGGCCTGGCCTTAGGGGACCCAGGAACTGCTGGATATAGCGTAACCCGCTTGAGGCAGGACACTATAGAAGCTTCTCAGGGGAGTCTTCTCTAGTTGTTCACAGAATAATCTCTTCCTCACCATATCACACAACATACAGTAAGAGTTCGCAAAGGATAAAAAAGACCCAGCATGTTTCTTAGGACCAGGCCCAGACTGTCAATCTGTGGGTTCTGGCAAATGCCGGAGGGGCTGCTATAAGGTGCCATAGAAAGTCGGTATTTAGTGGGCTGGTGGGGCTGTTTGGGCCTCTATGTACCTGAAATGCCAGGGCCTATTTTAATTCTCAGTCCAGACCTGCTTAGGACTAAACGGTTCCACTTTATTTTATGTATATATTATTTTTAAATCCGTCGGGAGGAAAACATATTACAATACACAAACACCACCAGCCAAAACAGCATGTTTAGTTAATTTTGTAAGCGTAAAGTAGGAAAGAACTATTGCAGGAATCTGTTAATGCACTATTACATTTTATTTCATGAATGTGCAGAGACATACAGTTGCATCCATCCACTTGTCCCAGTCTCCAAATTCACCTTACAATTACTTTTAATCCTATTTCTCCTAAATAAATGCTTGATTTGTCCTTAGACTGCGATAATGAAATAGAGAGCACCCACCATTCTCCTAAATGTGGCCCTATGTAATATTCTGGGTCCCAAGTCGAGTTCTAATCCGTGTCCGAGACAAAGAAAAATGTTTGCAGTGTAGATTCTGTGGATGGCAGGTATTGATGGCAACTGCCAGGACTATAAAGTAGTTGTTGCCTTTTCCCTGGCACAAGCAGTAGCTGTAAGCAGAAACAATAATTAGCTGTTAAAGGAGAAGGAATGCCTATAAATGAATAGGACTAAAAATGCCATATTTTATATACTGAGCTTATTGAACCAGCCTAAAGTTTCAGCTTGTCAATAGCAGCAATGATCCAGGACTTCAAACTCGTCACAGGGGGTCACCATCTTGTAAAGTGTCTGTGACACTCACACGCTCAGTGGGCTCTGAGCAGCTGTTGAGAAGCTAAGCTTAGGGATCATAGCAAATTATCCAGCAGAAAATGAGGTTGGTCTGTAATATAAGCTGATGCTACAGGGCTGATTATTAAATTCTGGTGCTAGTTGCACTGGTTTCTGTTCTGCCATGTAGTAATTATCTGTATTTATTACTAATCAGCCTTATATTGTGACATTTCTATTCAACATTTACATTTGTAGAAAATTCTGTCTCTTTAAATAATTTGTGTAAGTTCTATGGTCAACAAACACCACTCACCAAGGTGATTTTTAAGTATATTTAATGTGTATAAATGCGTTACAAAAGATATACAAATTATTATATATTTAACCAGTCAAATACTCTGACAGCCTACCAAAATGAATACTAAAATGTATGTTTATAAATTATGTTTCATAAAATCTGTGTATATCTGTATTCAGGGATATATTTAAACAACTGTGGGATACACCTCCCCCAGCCTACCCATACACATTCCATATGTTACTTGAAACCTAATCACATTCCAGACTTAAAGGGGTTGTTCACCTTTGAGATAACTTTTAGTATGATGTAGAGAGTGATATTCTGAGACAATTTGCAATTGGTCTTCATTTTTTTATTGTTTGTGGTTTTTGAGATATTTAGCTTATTATTCAGCAACTCTATAATTTGCAGTGTCAGCAATTTGGTTTCTATGGTACAAATTACTCTAGCAACCCTGCATTGATTTGAATAAGACCAAGGAATATTAATAGGAGAGGGACTGAATAGAATGATAAGAAATAAAAAGTAACAATAACAATACATTTGTAGCCTTACAGAGCATTTTTAGATGGTGTCAGTGACCCCCATTTGAAAGCTGCAAAGAAACTGAAGAAAATTGCAAATCATTAAAAAACGATGAAAAATAAATAATGAAGACCAATTGAAAAGTTTCTTAGAATTGGCCCTTCTACAATATACTAAAAGTTAACTTGAAGGTGAACCACCCCTTTAAGGAACCATGTATGGAAATGGACGTGTAGAAGGATGTGTGGATGACAAGTCAAGAGTGCACAAATGAAACATATTTTAACTTAATCAATATTAGAGTATAATACATTTTACATTAACCAATAATTAACACATCTATTATAATAACTGGCTTTGAAAGCTACTTCTAACTTTGCCATAAAGTATTTGCATGATGCTTTTACATTACCTGTCTGATCCCCCATGTTCCTGTATGAGGGGGCTGCCATATTTGTGCACCCGGCATCTGTTATCATTAGAAACTGTAACTAACAGGCTGAGATGGGACAGTCAGGTTGGCAAAGTCAGAGTGTCAGAGAGTCAGGCTTAGGAACTTCAACTAACAATTATATACAAAAACAAACCTCTCAGCAAAAAATTATCATAGGTAACATTTAATGTACATCCTTATGTTAAAATTTATTTTTTAGTATCAGAATCACTTTGTCTGATCAAAAAACATTGGAACAAACAGGTTCGTAAAGATAACAAAGAATAAAAAGGAGATTGATAAAAGAATATGATGTATTTGATTAAAATGAAATCCGTATCAGATGGCTTTCCTATAATTCAAAGTTTTCTGGGTATCTGGTTTTCTTGAAAATGGATCCCATACTTGTAATGGCTTTAAGGGTTCCAAAATTGGCCACCAATTAACACCCATAAATCCTGTAAATCAGGTGATTCCATCTTGGATGGCCCCTAACTGCAGTACCCCCTGCATACTCCTGATGGCAGTCCTTTATCAGATAACCATCGTTCATTTCTTTCAAAGTTACTCTCTCTTTTTCTGGATCTTTGTTGCTTCTAACTGTCCTGCTACTGGACACTACATTACACTACACAAGCCCAGGAAACCTTTAATAAATAAAATAAAGTTGTCCTATTGCCCTACATGTGCCCCCTGTATAGTTGTGTTGCCATATGTTAGGAAATGTAGGGGGGAAGGAGGGTAACCCCCCCCCAACAATCTATTGTATTGAACTTCGCCTGGTCGAAGTAACATCTAACGTAAGTGCTAACGTTCAGGAAAATGTTCATCTTCGTGGATTTGCGAATTTTCGATCCTTCGTCAGTGCGCAACTTCGCCTGGCATAAGGGTGTGAAGTTGCGCAAGTCTATCTACTTCACTAGCGTAAATTCGCCAGAGCCGGTGAATTTCCGTAGTTGCAAATTGACGTCACGCTGGCGAATTAGCGCTAGCACTAGACACTTCGCGCAGTAATGAATGTCTCCTGAATGCGGCAATACCAAATATATATGGTTTTAGGGAGATCTCTCACTTGTATATATCCAAATCTCTAAACAGTACACTAGCAAATTTCCAAAGCACCAACATTAGGTTTTACCCTAGAAAACTACCCACTATTAGAAAGATCAGATTCTAGTGAATCAAAATGGGTAACTATTTCTATGTACTCCAAACAAGCAAGCTGCAATTTTCTCCTAAAGTTATATATAAGGTTTTATAGAAATTGGTGATTTTTTTTGAAAAATTACCTTAAAGCATTCACTCTACAGCATCATATTTCCCACACATCATTAGGTATCAATGTAAAACAACCCAAATATGAAAGCCACTGAACAATTTGATGCCCAATATATATAGATTTACTTAAGTATGTGGTATATAGGGGCCCTAAAATGTGGACACCCCATTTGAGCTATCATCATCATCATTTATTTATATAGCGCTGGCAGGATACGCAGTGCTTTACCTTTGTTATAACAAACAGGGAAAATATAATGGATAACAATCAAGGGTTTACAAAATACAATAGGATTAGAGGGCCCTACAGAATAGAGTTTACAAATTTAAGGTTAGGATACAATTGAGACATTAGGATTTCAGACACAATTTTGGGATTTATGATACAGTAGTGATTGATTATTTAAGGTACATTGAATACACTTCTCTAAACAGGAGGGTCTTTAAGGAGTGTTTTAAAGTTAGGAAAGAAGGAGAAAGCCTGACAGCTCGAGGCAGAGAGTTCCAGAGAAAAGCAGAAGCCCGAGAGAAGTCTTGTAGACGAGAATGGGCAGAAGTGATTAGAGGAGAAGCGAGGCGAAGGTCAGAAGCAGAGCGAAGGTTGCGTGTAGGAGTGTATTTGGAGATCAGAGATGAAATATCGGGAGGGACTTCATTGTTAAGGGCCTTGCATGTGAGGGTTAGTAATTTGAATTTGATTCTAGAGGAGATTGGGAGCCAGTGAAGAAACATGCATATGGGAGCAGCGGATGTTGAGCGGTGAGATAGATGAATGAGTCTAGCAGCCACATTTAGAACAGATTGGAGTTGCGAAAGGCGACTTGTTGGAATACCTGCAAGGAATAGGTTGCAGTAATAGGTTCAAAATTTGGTGTATACAAAGATACATACAGTCATATGAAAAAGTTTGGGAACCTCTCTCGCCCTGCATAATTATTTACTCCACTTTCAACATAAAAAAAAAGATAAAAGTGGTATGTCTTTTATTTCCAAGGAACATCTGAGTACTGTACTATGCAAAAGCTTATTTAGACAACACAGTAATTTTGGATTAAAGAGCTTTGGACTGATGAGACAAAAATTTAGTTTGGTCATAACAAAAATCGCTTTGCTTGGTTGAAAGAGTACATCTCATTCCAAGCAAAACACCTGCTACCTACTGTAAAATTTGTTGAGGAGGTTCCATCATGCTGTGGGGCTGTGTGACTAGTTCAGGTACTGGGGCCCTTGTTAAAGTTGAGGGTCAGATGAATTCAACCCAGTGTCAACAAATTCTTCAGGATAATGTTCAAGCATCAGTCACAAAGTTGAAGTTACACTGGGGTTGGATATTCCAACAAGACAATGACCCTAAACACACTTGAAAATCTTTGCAGAGGGAGAAGTACAATATTCTGGAATGGCCGTCACAGTCCCGACTTGAATATCATAGAAAATCTATGGTATGATTTGATGCAGGCTTTCCATGCTCAGCAGCCATCAAATTTAACAGAACTGGAGAGATTTTGTATGGACGAATGGTCAAAAATCCCACCATCCAGAATCCAGACACTTATTAAAGATTATAGAAGGCATCTAGAGGCTGTTACATTTGCAAAAGGAGGCTCAACTAAGTATTTATATAATATCTCTGTTGGGGTGTCCACATTTGGATTTCTGTTGATCCAATAAACTTTATGCCACTGCTGAAATATTACTTTTTCCATAAGGTATGTTATATATTAACTGTTTAACCGCCAAGCACATACGCCATACGTGCTGGCGGTTAAATGCTCAAGCCGCCAAGAACGTACTTTGCATGTTCTTTAGCAGCTGAGCTTTCTCTCTGCTTCGGTGGCTTTTGCTGCATCCGCAGAGAGAGGGGAAGGAGGACAGCCCCTAGGCAACAATGCTAGGGGGCTGTCAAGTCGGATCTGCGACTTGATTGTCGCAGATCCAACTTCAATGGAGGTAAATGCAGTAGCAGACGCTCCATGCAATGCATCTGCTACTGCATTTACCTCCTTCCCTGCAGGGCCACCCACGCAATTCTTGCTGCGCAGCAACTTTGCATACACGTTGTCCAAGCCCCTCCACGGATTTCTCTGATCCTCCTGCAACAAAAAAGGTAAGTGCTCGTTTTTTATACACTTACCTGCACTTACAGTACATTTGGTACTGGTATTTTTTATTTATTTTTTTAGCACACTTTTCTCATTTTTCACACTTAATTACATATATTTACACACTTAGACAACTTTTAGAAGTGCGCAAACATGTATACGGATGTATACACAAAAACTCACAGAGGTCTTTTATTTTTAACTTATGAATTGTTTGGTTTTATTTACCTAAAAACTGTTTATTTTCACAGCATGACTATTGGGTAATTGATTTCAGCCACTAATTACGCTGTCAGATCAGTTATTTTGTCATTTCATTGATTTACGCTATTTTTGTGGGGTTTTTTTCAATTTTATCCTTGCATTATTGTTCCTTATGTATATTTAGTATAGTTTTGCTGTTTGGTGCTTTGGTATAGAATGGTATATTTTACTTAGTTTGACCCGTCAGAATATATGTGTAAGACCTCCCGTCGCCTCTCTCCCCGATTGGCGCTGTGCAGGGTTCCCGCTCTGAAATGCCAGCGTCTTCACGCTGGGCATTGTGACGTCAACTGGGGCGCCAGTTTTGCATTTTGGCACCAAAACGCCTTTAAAGCTCCAGTCATTCATTTTGAAGATGCCCAAGCTGGTTCCTGTTATACTGTTCCTGCCTAAGTGTATTTTCTGATTTGAATTCCTGGTTTTTGACTCCTGCCTGATTTATTGACTTCGATTATTGACGCCTGCTTTGAACTCTACGCCTGACTCCAACTACTCCTTCTCTTCATCCTACTGATACCTTGTTTTCGGATTTGTATTCCACCACCTGTTTGGTTTCCACAGCAGAAAGCCCGGGGCCTCAAAAGGGTGTCGGTGAACATGGGAAACCACAGGTTACCCCTGTGGGTCCAAAAAGGTATTATCACCACACAAGGTCCCTGAACGAGATTGTTACAATATTCTTTCCAAAAATACAAGGTTATCTGAGGGTCTTTTTACAGTTTTGTGGTCTTACAACACATAACATGCAGTCGGGGTACTGTTTTCATCATCTGAGTTGGTTAGCGTGAAAATTCAGATGCATGCTTTTCATTTGGAGTCTATATATACTTTGGTATATCTATGCATTTTGGGCATTACACTGTTCCATAGACAACAATTATTGTGTTTTAAAATTGTATGTAAGAAATTGGGTGAGATAAATATGGCCAATTGCAATATTTTTAGAACTGTCATAAAAACCGCTGCGTTTAGCTTAGCATTGGAGTTTGTTAGTTTGGAGTAGAAAGACATAATTACTTATTTTTGATTCTTCAGAGTGTGTACTTTCCAAAGATATATGGCTCTGTTGGGAGGGTCTTTTGGCAGACAATGCTCAGTCACTGGTCTTTTTATATTTTCATGTAGTAAAGTATTTATATTTTTTATATTTTATATATATATATATATATATATATATTATATTTTCATGTAGTAAAGTAATTTGTATGACTGCTGGCCTTGCCATCTAATGTGTGATTATTTCTAGTGATGGGTGAATTTGTCCCGTTTTGCTTCCCAGAAAAATATGCAAATTTCCTGCGAAATTCAAGTAACGCGAAAAATTCGTCAAAATTATTTTGACAAGCGTAAATATTTATGCGCACGCCTATTTTGTACGACTGCATTAAAGTCAATGGGCTTCCAAATAACTTTGACAAGTGACAATGTTTATGTGTGCAACTATCCCTTACGCACACCCAATTGTTTTTGACGCAGTGAAACGCATCTGGCAAATTTATTCTCCCATAACTAATTATTTCTTTTGGCCTTTGAAAATACTCCTGTGTGATTTGGTTTATTTAAATCCAAAATGTTCATAGATGTTTTTTCCATGCATATAAAAGAATGATATAAAAGAATGTCCACATTGTATTTCAGTCTTTTTCTTGTTTTTTTTTTTTTTTTT
>CM044446.1:77031712-77223947 GCA_024363595.1 Xenopus borealis | reverse complement strand
TTTTTTTTTTTTTTTTTTTTTTTAAATCTTATTCATGGTTGCAGGTACAGTGTTTGTGTTGAGTTGGGGATCAAAACATTAACCAGATATTTGGCAAAATAGAAAACCGAATCAGAACCTCAGTTTCCTTATTCAAATGAGCGCACCCTGAATGGTTCTGATTCAGTTCACATAGGTATGCAAATTTGACTATTCAGAAATGAATACTGGATCTTAAAGGGATACTGTCATAGGAAAACATGTTAACACATCTGTTAATAGTGCTGCTCCAGTAGACTTCTACACTGAAATCCATTTCTCAAAAGAGCAAACAGATTTTTGTATTCATGTCAGTTTTGAAATCTGACATGGGGCTAGATATTTTGTCAATTCTCCAGCTGCCCCTGGTCATGTGACTTGTGCCAGCACTTTAGGAGGGAACTGCTTTCTGGCAGGCTGTTGTTTTTCCTTCTCAATGTATAGTACACAGTGGGACATGGGTTTTACTATTGAGTGCTGTTCTTAGATCTACCATGGTTACCTCCCATTGTTCTGTTGTTAGGCTGCTGGGGGGAAAAAGGGAGGGGTTGATATCACTCCAACTTGAAGTACAGCGGTAAAGAGTGATTGAAGTTTATCAGAGCACAAGTCACATGACTTGGGATAGCTGGGAAATTTACAATATGTCTAGCTTCATGTCAGATTTCAAAATGAAATATAAAAAAATCTGTTTGCTCCTTTGAGAAATGGATTTCAATGCAGAATTCTGCTTCCGCCACGACAGATGAAGCATATGCGCATTAAGAAAAGCCGCCCGAAATAGTGGGAGCTTTTCACTATGCGCATGCGCGTGACGTTGCATGCGCATAAATGCTCATGCGCTTGAACTCTCATGGCGGCTGGAGCTAGCTCCTTTTTCCCTCCAAATTTGCCTGCGCTGGCAGGGGCATTTTTTAAAGAAAAAGTACTGGTACCCCCAACCAGAATGCGGGCTCTATCAGCCCCCACCTTTGGTTGGGGGTACATTTATTTTGTGATAGGTGCCCTTTAAAGGGGAATCCAACCCCCTGGTGTTAACCCCATTTCTCTTTAGTCGAGTCAATGTGTTATTTGCCAAAACCTGTAACCTCTTCAGTACATCTTTTTTTCAAAAATGGGACTTTGAGGGTGGTGTCTTGCCAGACCTGATTAAATGTCATACTCTTGCTAGCAGTATACATGTGTTAATTGTGCACCAGGCAAGAATTGAATTGGAACAGCACCAGTTAATCTTAAAGGGCAAGGAAAGGCAAAGAAATAAAATCACATTTTTACTTTATTTAATGAAAAATAAATCTCTCCAATATACTTTAATAAAAAAATGTGTACCATTTTTATAAGAAACCTGACTGTATGCAGTGAAATTCTCCCTTCATTTACTGCTGAGGATAGGAATTGTTCATACTTATGAACAGCAGGGGGAGTCCCTGCCTTACTTACAGCCATGCATAACTCAAACAGCTTTGTTTTTTGATCATTTATGATGATCCCTAAGCAGCACAGACCATACTGAGCATGTGCAGTGCCAGTGTCAGGTAAAGATGTATAACAAAGTTACAAGATGACAGCCCCCTGTGGCCAACTTTGAAAGCATAAATCATTTGTTTGATTAGGCTTGTGGTGCAGTAAGTTCATGTTTAGGTTTAGTATACAAAATACAGCATTTCTAGCCCTATTCTATTTTACACTTTCCTTGTCCTTTAAAACAAAAATGCCTTTATTGCAGACTTCTGGGGCATTACAACATTTCAGGCCTCACATGGCCATTAAAAGGGCTGCAAAAGGCAAAGGGCATTTTTATTTTAAGAAGATTAGCTGGTGCTGTTCCAATTCAATTCTTGTTACATTTGCCAGTGGTATGTGCCCACTGGGGAACCTGCACTTCGACACAGGAGAAAAGAAAAGGTTCTACAAGGTTGTGCTGACTGTCTTGCTCCCATAATACTTGTGCCCCAGGCACCAGTAATGTTGCCACCTGGCAAGTATTTTACCAGCCTGGCCAGTAAAATTGATGGTTGAGCCCAATGTTATTAATAGGGGAAAAAAATAAATATATAGGAAGGCCAGTATTTATTTCCAGCAGAGTTGGCAACCCTAGGCACCAGACATGTAGCAACCCTATCCAGGGATTGGGGGTTTTCTTTGTACTTTAAAGGGGTGGTTCACCTTCAAGTTAACTTTTAGTATATTGCAGAAGGGCCAATTCTAAGAAACTTTTCAATTGGTATTCATTATTTATTTTTCATAGTTTTTTTATGATTTGCAATTTTCCTCTGTTTCTTTGCAGCTTTCAAATGGGGGTCACTGACACCATCTAAAAACAAATGCTCTGTAAGGCTACAAATGTATTGTTATTGCCACTTTTTATTTCTTATTCTATTCAGTCCCTCTCCTATTCATATTCCAGTCTCTTATTCAAATCAGTGCAGGGTTGCTAGGGGAATTTGTACCCTAGAAACAAATTGCTGACACTGCAAACTACAGAGTTGTTGAATAAAAAGCTAAATAACTATAAAACCACAAACAATAAAAAATGAAAACCAATTGCAAATTGTCTCAGAATTTCACTCTCTACATTATACTAAAAGTTAATTCAAAGGTGAACAACCCCTTTAATTTTATGATGTTCAGTTATGTTGATACTCTCCAGAATGTGTCAATCTTAGTGTGTCAGATGTAACACAATCGGTACTGAATTACAAAGGCAGGATAACAAGTGTGGAGTTTATATTTGTAATGCTTGATCTCTCACCTTTCATTTTTAAACACAAATAAGCTGTCAGTACAGCCAGCACTTTAGTGGGTTGTGTAAAGAGAGGAAGGGATACATGATCAGGAACAGCCATGAAGACAGGCTATTGCTGCCTTGTGGAAAGCTTGACTACAAAAACAGCGAAAACAAAGATTTTGTTCTACAACCACCAAAAAAAAAAACAGAAACCTTTCAGATGTCACTGTAATTGTACCCATTCATTCTGATGGGAACATACACATTTTGGCACAGGAATAAAGATTCTATAGCTTCTGTGCTGCTATAACTGCTTTTCCTAGCAGATAGACATGGTTGATTTCTACACTGTATGTTACTGCCTAACCTCCCAGTTATTCTGAGCTGGATCACAGCTGAGCTCACTGGCCTTTGATGTGCACCTGCTGCAAACGAAGCCATACATCTTGTACAGAGCAGACCCCCCAACCCCCCCCCCCCCCCCCCGGTTTTCGTATTACAAATTTGTAAACACGGACTATGGAAATATACATTTTCCAATTACTTTCTATTTTCTATGTGACTGTTTTTCTAATGTTTCCTTTCCAAAGCAGCTCTGAGAGGGGTGGGAGTCACACACTCTCTAAACTGTTCTAAATTGATAAATCATTTCTTATCTTTGTCCCTGCTGAGCAGAATCTCTGGGTTTCATTACATGCAGATGATAGAACTGATACAATAGTTATTAATGTTCCACAGATGCTGCTGAGAAATGTATCCACTAAATGTTGCAAAATAGTTCTGAATCTGCACCTGGATTACTGAGCTGCCAGACTCAAGCAACAGAGACAGGAACATTCAACTTTGCACCTAGATTTTGGAAAAATGGTAAAAAAAAAAAAAAAATGGAAAGTAATTGAAAAAAGTCTTTTTCTGGGGAACAATCTGAAAACAACTTAACCGAAGGTGTTTGGAAGGTGAACAGCCCCTTTAATAATTTAGAAGTCTAATACCTTTGTACCCAAACACACACTCAATCCTTTGGTATGACGTTTTGAAAGAAAGACACTAAAGATGCAGTAAGACTTTAATAATATCAAGTTGACAGCCTTAGGGGCAGTGGCATAACAAGATGTTAATGGTCCCTACTGTTACTGCAGCTGCAGGGTCTGCTTCATCAGTAGTTATGCCCTATCTGATATATAGTACACACACTGCAGCTGCTGCTGGTTGATTCTTTGGTTGAGTCTGATGCTGATGCTTGTTTTGCGCAGGACTATTAATTACTGAGCTCTTGATGCCCCTTGGGTTAGCCAAAATCTCAAAGTAACAACTCGTGTCTGCCTTACCTGTGTGTTGTTCAATACCAGGTGCAACTCAGTGCACAACATACCAGATGCCTAGAGATAAGCACCTAGCAGTCGCAGGGGCAAGGGAGATTTTTGCTCTCATCTTTAAGTAAACCCTTGTGTTGTCTTGAACCCCAATATGTAATAAAAGGCACATAATTTGCCCAGGAACAGTAACCCATAGCTAGGGATGTAGCGAACGTCGGAAAAAATGTTCGCGAACATGTTCGCGAACTTCCGGACAAAAATGCGAACGGTTCGCGAACTTCGCGAACCCCATAGACTTCAATGGGAAGGCGAATTTTAAAAGCTAGAAAAGACATTTCTGGCCAGAAAAATGATTTTAAAGTTGTTTAAAGGGTGCAACGACCTGGACAGTGGCATGCCAGAGGGGGATCAAGGGCAAAAATGTTTCTAAAAAATACATTGTTGACACAGCGCTGCGTTTTGTGCTGTAAAGGGCAGAAATCACACTATGTCACTCAGGTGATGTTTCTGGACACGGAATGTGAAAAAGCTCACACAGCTACGTGGCACTTGGTTAAAGACTGGGCAAACAATGCCTACAAGGTCAACGTATACACTACTACAGCGGTGGATACGGATTACGGAAAATATTATTGCTGCTTGAAAAACGTCACTCAGGATGGTGTTTCTGGAGACGGTAATATTATTGATATTTAGACAGAATGTGAACAAGCTCACACAGCTAGATGGCAGTTGTTTGAAGAACAGTAGATTACTAGCCAGCAAACTTACTATCAACTGTCCCTCAAATCACTAACAGCTCTCTCCCTACACTATCTCTTCCAAGCACACACAGGCAGAATGAAAAAACGCTGCAGGGCTTCAGTTTATATATGGAAGGGGAGTGGTCCAGGGGGTGTGGGGGTGGTCCAGGAGGGAGAACTTCCTGATTGGCTGCCATGTATCTGCTGGTCTGGGGGAGAAATGGCAACAAAAAAGCGCCAGCTAAGGCGAACCCAAATTGGCGAACGTCGCGCGACGTTCGCGAACATTCGGCGAGCGCGAACAGGCGATGTTCGCGCGAACAAGTTCAGTTGTGCTGATCACCTGCTGATTGTTTGTTATGAATTACTAGGGAAAACTTGGTGCCTTTTATTACATAAACCCATGTATCACTTAATACGTATGAAGGGGCTAGGTCTGGCTGATGTAGGGAACTTTATGGTATAAATATACTGTATATATATATATATACTGCTATTTTCAATCACCAGGTTGTGGTGCTGGGTAGGAGAAGTCCCCAGGAGAGCAGGGGTACACATCCTATTTGGCTGATGAGATGGGATAGTAGATGATGCCAGGGAGCCTGAGGTAAGCAACTTTAGATACTTTTTAGGTACAAAGAAGTATTAGTTAGGTTAGTTAGTGTTAATGTTCATGGAGCTCACTGCAGGTGGTGATAGATAGTAGTTTAGTTGTAGTTTAGCAGCAGAGGCTCAAATGAGCAGAGAGGGAGGGACCAGTGTCCTGTCATTACCTTGCCCAGTTAGGGACTCAATGGAAAAGGGTTAGATGTAGGGTCCTTCTCTAATCTGGCAGCAAAGCTGGGTGGTGGTGATGTGTGTGTTTGTGTGTGTGTGGGGGGGGTACCTGAGGGCATGAATGCAACTGGAAGTGATGTAATGTGCCTCACTTCTGCTCATGCACATTCCCCCATACTGTACATCCTGCACATGCACCAATGGGGTGCTCTAAGGTCTGGTGCTTAGAGTGTCATTGGACAAAAAAACTCAACTGGTTTGGTACGAAAGAGCGTAGTGTAATAAACACAAGACCCTTGCGCTGAAAGTCCATGAAGCAACATTGTCTCTGACTTGAAAAAGGAAGCAGGGAAGGTAGGCAGCAGGATGGGGTCTTATTTTCTGAGTACATTGTTAGGTGATAAATGTGCCAGCTATAGAGTTTTCCTGTATTCAACAACAGTTCTGTTTTGTGCTGTGACACTGGTGTGTTAGTTCGCTCTCTCTCTCTGGAAACCCTATTCCTTAGAAATGGTAATTGTGATACTGTCAACAGATTATTACCTGGCAGAAAGGGTCAAACCTTTACCTCCAAGAGAACATATCTGTCAGTATTGTTCAACTAAGAAATATAGTATTGGTATTGAGCAGGTCTCAATTTACCTTTGTCTTGAGCTGGCCATACATGTGAACATCCGTTTGTATTGGCAAATGAGCAGCTCTTTCATTGGAACAATATGGGACTCTCCTTATCATATGACCCTTGGACCAACAACTGGTTAATATTTAGAGCTATGTAGGCTGTTAGGATAGGGACGCATCCATGTACAGATATGATCCTCAATCTGGACGAAAAATCAAATCTGACAATCAATATCTGCCTTATTTTTGGGTTGTTAGATGGCATCATACACAGGGCAATAATCTGCAAAACAAACAAGTCTCCATCCACCCATGTATGGCCACCTTTAGTGTTTGTATGTTTCATTTACATACTCTTGTATCATACAGGCTGTGGAATGTAGTGGTGCTTTTCACATGTTAACAGTACTGCTATTACTAATAGTAAATGTTTTTGAAACACTCAGGCTTCCAACTGCTATCTGGTTGTCAGGGCAAATATACCTAGCAGCCAGCAGTTTGGAGGATCAATAGGAGAGGACATGAGAATAAATAATAGCAACAAAAATAAAACTAAAATTATGCGCTCATAGGAAACAAAATAAAAAGTATTTATGATTTTCCCAATGCTATAAAAATTGCATATAATGTGAGGTCTAATAAAAGGTAACTTGCATGTATCACTTGTTCTTGATTCACTGTAATCGTATATAGCACCGTATTTGAATACAGAGCTGGAAAGCTTGCTCTTTGTATCCCCCTGCATTCCCTGCCTCTGAATCTGCTGTTGATTGCTCAGCTCTGAACATTAAAGGGAAACACAGCAAGCAACTCCCATGACTGATGGTACTCAGAGCCTCACCTGAGCTAAAGGATGCTGCTGCTGCTGCTGTTATTGTGTAGGTGTTGAGATCTGAGAGGATGATCTCAGTTGTGTTGATGGTTCATATAAACAATAGTAGCAGCTGCAGCTGTTCCTGCGAGCACTGGCTAAATGGAAGCTGCAGCTTCTGCACATCACTGCACAGTCGTTAACCCCTGCTACTTATGTAACATGCCTGACCGAAGTCTGCACCCTGCTAGAAGAGAACAGAGCAGCTAAACAGGCTGTTTGGAATCATGGCCACAGACAGTAAGTGTTTGGGGAGAGGGTATCAAAGGAATAGATTGTTGCTGTTTGCTGTTTTGCATTTAATCTCAATGAGACTACTAGCATGGCCTTGTAGTGCTGACTGCAGGGAAAGCAGAAGAGCATGGTGTGAGAGTTATTCAATAATACAGCTTGAAGGCTAAACTTTCTGCTCCAATACAGGCAGAGCAGTGAAGATGTGGAATTCTCTCCCTGAATTGGTTGTACAGACTGATACATTAGATAGCTTTAAGAAGGGGTTGGATGGCTTTTTAGCAAGTGAGGGAACACAGGTTATGGAAGATAGCTCATTATACAAGTTGATCCAGGGACTAGTCCCATTGCCTTTTGGAGTCAGGAAGGATTTTTTCCCCCTCTGAGGCAAATTGGAGAGGCTTCAGATGGGGTTGTTTTGCCTTCCTCTGTATCAACTAGCAGCTAGGCAGTTTATAAAAGAAAAGTCAAAAGGTTGAACTTGATGGAAGTATGTCTTTTTTTCAGTCTAACTTACTATGTTACTACACGATAGTGTATTAGATAATATGCAAAAACACATAATGTTTCACTGTGCGCAATGATATAAACGAGCAGTGCATGCATGATGTTGCTCTGTATATTTATTGCTCCTATCATTTGGCTGCTGAAGGGTTTTGCTAGTAGGGATCTTTGCAGTGGTACCTGAGATATGGTTGGCACGGTAGATGTTTTCTGAATGTTGAAATCGAGAAAACCCAGCTTGTCAAAACCACCGGGTTATACGTTATGCTGTGTTTGGCCAAGAGTCAGAGAAATAATTCCAACTGGATCTCTAACTCCCAGGTTGCTTTTCAGGGACCCCTTCTTACTGTTGCAGCGTCTTTTCACAGCCATATTTTAAGTACTATATTGTGACACAAGTCTAAAAATGTTTTTATTGGAACAGTAATACTCCAAATACAACAAATACTCCAAGTCCAGAGTGTTCTATTGGCATCTAAATGGGAAGGGCACAACAAAGTTGTAGCATCCTTCAGCTTTTGCTGCTATTCTGATGCATGTCCTTTCATTAAGTTACCTTATAGACACTCAATCTGACTGCAGTAAGGCCAAAGTCTGTAGAGACTTCAGTTCTTATAGGTGGCCATATACATACCGACCCCATGTAATATCTGTCCACTAGGTCTAGGGGCCATGGTGTTCCATTTCTTTGGGCCAATATTCAAAACAGCTAATTGTAAAGCGCAGCTGTTGCTTCCGTATCTGCTGATGCACTAGCCAAGATGTAATTTTCAAACCTGCATAAGAAATGAACTGACCAATATCCATAGCTCTTAGATATTGATTAGGATGCTGAGACCATACGTGTATCAGTATGCGCTAACTTTTTTCTGGTCTAATGTGTTTCCTCCAGACTTTTCTCTTTAGAGATCCTTCTCTCTGAAACTTCTCTTAGCAGGTCTAACTCCAAAGGGATTAAAAGTATAACTGGGTATATAAAACAACAAGGGGCAGATTTATCAAGTTCACATGAAGGATTTGAAATTCGATCGAATTTCCAAAAAGATTTGAATTTTCAATTGTTTTTGAAGACCACTTCAACCAGTGAATTTTTAAAATTCGATTGAACCGATTGGTTCGAATAAAAATCTATTCGAATATTTGACTATTCGACAGTCGAATAACTTCCCCTTTAAATTTTTATTTGACTGCCTAGTTCACCAGATTAAAGCTACGGAATTGGCTTTTATTAATTCTGATCGGATAAAAAACTTCGATCGAATGTTCACTATCGTTTGACCAATCAAATAGCGGTAAAATTCTTCGGATTCGATATTCGAATTTGAAGGATTTTCATTCTCCAACAATTCCAATGGTCGACCCTTAGTAAATCTGCCCCCAAGTGTTCGCTTATTTCAGTATATGGATTCCAAGCGCTACAGCTTCTAGGAAATGAAGAAATTCAGAAATGTATTTAAATAATTAATCCCATTTCCCTATGTTCCTAGTGCTGCTTCCTTTTCATTATCATTCTTCCGAGATTGTAAGCCTAGGCCTGTATTCCATTATTTGAATAGTGTAAACAGTTCCAGAAACTGTGAGATGTTCTACTGTCCTCCAGTTAATGTGTTAATGCATTAGAAGCATAATTCATTATTAAACACCCAGCAGTGTATAAATGCAATGCTTAGCCCAGTCCCAAGAAGCGTAATGGCTACTGAAAAAAAAAAGTCTCCAGGTGAATATGAAACAAGGATTTACATCTCTTCCCAACCCTTCTGGAAATAAGAGTTTTATGTGTCCGGCTGTGTTTATGTTTATGCAGTGTCATGAATTTAGAAAATATTCAGAATTAATATCACAAATGTAATAGGCCTTGATTGTCCTGATTTTCCGCCATCTCTTTCTCAGAATATTCAAGTAGAATATATACGGGTATATATAACTTTTGATTGTAGCATTTCCTATACACACTTGTTTTAGATGTAATCCTCCTTCTGTTGGTATAGTATTGCATGCACTTTCCCTGTGTGTCTTAAATCTGACATAGATCTGCTCTGACATCTAGAGACATGTAGAGAGCAAGGCATTGACACAGTCTGATGGGCATAAGAAGTATTATCATTAAATGTGTATGTATTTTTCTGTTTAATTCTCAGCAAAAAGACCATGGGGCGAGCCTGTGCAATTAACAACTGACCATAGATGCCAACAAGCACAGCTGTTTAAAATCTGACAATGGCAATACTGTGCATGGGGATTTAGATACCCAGCATTCAACCTTAGTTTGCCTTTGGGCTTTTAGGCATTAAGGTTTGGCTGCTCACTGGTTCGAATAGTATAAGGATGGGTAATTAGATCATTTAAAATGCACTATAGTGGTGCTTTTGTTGGAACGGTATGCATTTAAATTGATTTCATTCTGCTTGCTTGGCTTCTTATGACTTTAAAGCCTCCATAGTCAGTTACGAGCTGTAAATGCAAGTCCCTGGAGAGCTGCAGGCAGCACGGTGAGTGCATGTTGATTTGTGTTTTTTCAAATAACATGAACATAACTGCGGCCAAGTGTGGCAGGAACGATAAGAGAACACAGGATTGCTTGATTTGTATTGCTTTCTGCCTTTTTTAGTGTGCACTCCTTTGTCATATAGTTCCCTAAGGGTAATGGCACACGATGCTATTGGGGGAGATTAGACGCCCAGCGATAAATCGCCTCTTCTTCAGGTGACTTGAGCCTTTTCTCCTTTGAACAGCTGCCCCCATTGCTACGCAGCAGCTTATTTATAAAAACAATAAAGAATATGCCTTTGCTTTTGGTTTGACAATGTGTGTACCCTACATTAATGGCTATATTCAGATACTCTTTGTGAAATGTAACATTGACAATACAGAATGGTTTGGCCATTCTTGACACTGTAGGAAAAGGTTCAGTAAACCAGATGCAGTTTTCATAGGATTGCGAATGTCTGAATCCCACATTTTTAACCTGTACATCTGAACCCTTGGTCTGATGCTTAACCAAACAGTCCCATGAGTCGTGTGGCTTAACCCTGTCCCACATGTATTCTGTGGTTTCATTTGCAAAAATGTGTTTTGTTTCTGCTTATCTGCACGTTACAGTTCCCTAAGCAGACTGGGCAACGGTCTCAATGGGCAGCATCAACAATAAACAGGACAAGGGGCAACTCTGTCACATAAATCTTATTAGCCTCCACACTTTTGCAAGGGTTCATTCCTGAGTAGAGTTGCCAACTTTCAAAAAAATTTCTACCAGCACTGGTGGGTGTGCCGTGATGTCAAAGGGGCTTAGCCATGAAGCGCGATTGGGCAGACGCAGGAAAAAGGTACGTTTTTGAGCAGGGAGGGCCATGGTATTACAGATTTACCGGCAGCTACATAAATTTGTAATTTGCCCCAGCCTTGGCTGTTATAGGCATACCAATGTAATTGTATTGACTTACCTGAAACCCCGGGCCGCTGCAGTTTTCTTCTGATAGGAGCACTGGCCTGGGGTTTCAAGTAAGTCAATAAAATCACTTGCGCCTATAACATTTGGGGTTTTTTCTAGTGAACACCAGAGAGAAATCTTCTTCATTGTTCAGATTTCCCAGTGCAAATGTATTCGTTGAAATGAAATAGCTGACTTTTAAGTTAAAGTTCGCTCTACTGCGCATGCACAGCCGCGCGAAGAAAGACATTTTTAGAATAGCATAAAGAGTTTGAAATTGTTGATAGCCCATTACCAAACATTGTTTAGATTAGAAAGATACTGGGGCAGATTGATATTCTGCTTCATAATTTTGAGTCTGTTGGACAGCTGGTGATTCCTGCAGCCATCGGGAGCTGTGACAGATACAGATGTATCTCTTCTCACATTATGACTGATAACAAATGCAACAATCACTTCACTAAACAGCAGGTAGCTCACACTTGTTCTCATTATAGAATTTAATTTTAATTTCCCTCCTGCTCTGTTTGGTACAATGCATGGGGCACTTGGGTTGTGATACTTCCCCAGGTAATTCTTGTTCTGCTGTTGCTGTGTGAAATACTCAAGGCTTCTGCACAGAAGTTGCCATGTCATACATTACATTACACACTTGCACATGTAATTGGTATGTGACTAAGGATTTGTACAGCTGGGTCTGACTGAATGTAGCTTGCATGCATTTTTAGAACTCACTGGAAATTTGTTATATTTATATTTGTTTAGTTGCATATTTCTCTGACTGTTATATGGCAGATGCTGTTTTCTCCATAAGTAATAAAAGGTAGAAAATATCACCAGGCACACTATCTTGTAGCAACCGGTAAAGTGTAAGCTTTTAGACAGAATACCTGTAAATGCTTCCTGCTGATTGGTTGCCAAAGGTGACGAGAAAACCAGAAGCAAACGTTTAACCTTTTTTTTAAAGAACACCATCTAACAGTCTGTTTCAGATCTGGACTGGCAATCTGTAGATTGTTGTTGTGTTTGGTAGCCGAGGATGAGGAGAGTATGGCCTTTTTGCTTTTTTCAAAAAAGGTTAACTCCAAAGAGTCCCATTTAGAATGTTAAAAAATTTTCAATATTTATTCATCATATATATCAGTAAAAAATACATATACAGACCCCTTGATCTTTCGCCTTACGCGTTTCGTACCCCCTGGTACTTAATCATAGGCATAGGCGTACTAGGGGGTACGAAACGCGTAAGGCGAAGGATCAAGGGGTCTGTATATGTATTTTTTACTGATATATATGATGAATAAATATTGAAAAATTTTTAACATTCTAAATGGGACTCTTTGGAGTTAACCTTTTTTGAAACTGTTGCATGTGCCCTTGTGGACTGGGGGCTGTACTCTGAGGAGCCCGTGACCATTTAGAGACTGGTCTTGGCAGCTGCTGTTCTGAATATGGGACTTTTTGCTTTTTTAGCAGGTTCATGCAGCCATTAAACAACAGCAGTAACTTCTTACTTTCACTTTCAAGCTGTACAGAAAGTCCTGTGTATGCACAGTGACACCCACAGGCCATTTGTATAAACACCACATATTCCCCCTATAGTAGGAAAGCATTTGGGCAAATGGAATAAAAAACAACAATGCATCTTAAAGCAATAATATACATTATTTACATTACATAGTCCTGGGTCCATGCAGGTAGTTTTCTTTTCTCTCAGTGCGCCTTATAGGTTCATTTTCTTCAGGCCTATTGCAGTTGGCATTAGGAGTAAGAAAATGTCCTTCATCAAATGGAATGTCTGCAAAGTCATATCTAGCAGGAGCAAGACGACTTGCATTCCATATGCGTCCATCAGACAGTTCATGTGTGTATGGTCCTTGCTGGCGTCTCACTTCAAGTGGTGTAGTAAATTTAGATTGTCCTTGTTTCAGTAGTCCTGGTTTCTTAATTCTGACTAAAGATCCAAGCTGAAAGTGCACTTCTCTTGCACCACGTTTACTCTTGGCACGAAAAAGTTCTTTATAGTAGTATGAGCAGTTTCATAAGTTTCATCATGTGATGGTAATGTATAGAATATACGCTGTCCCTCTGCTCCCAAGCAGTGAATAAGTAAAGCACACTTTCTAGCAGCAGCAATAATGTAATTATCAAACAAATGGATCCAAGCAGTAAAAGGTAGTGATGGGCGAATCTATCCAGTTTCACTTTGCTGAAAAATTCACGAAATGAGTCGTGGCACGTTTTTTCACCCACGACTTGTTTTTTTTTACGTCTGTGAATTTTCGGCAGGCGAATTTTCGCTGACGTTTCACAAATTTATTCGCCGCCGGCGAATCGTGGGAATTCGCCGCGAATAAATTCGCCCATCACTAGTAAAAGGTATGGTAGGCTCACCAGGGTTTGGTAAAAAAGGTGCAGGCTGCTGCAGAGGTAGAAAAGACAGCCATGTCGCCATTTGTTGTGTTTGGAAAGTATAATAGTGCTTTATTAGCAGGTTCATGCAGCCATTACATAACAGAAGTAAGTCTTACTTTCACTTTCAAGCTGTAGAGAAAGTCCTGTGTATGCACAGTGACACCCGCAGGCCATTTGTATAAACACCACAATTGCATGTTGTCATAGAACTGCCTCATTCTGCATGTTTCTCCTCCAATCGGCCTTGAATAGATTGGTCTCCATTAAATACATTTTTAATATGACATAAATCGTGATAACCACAGTACAAAAAAAAAAATTAGGCCGCTCCAAACTCGCCCCCTGTATGTTCTTTTTAGTGAATCTCCATTTTGAATGTAATAGTCCGGGTGCTCTGCCATCAGCGTCCCCACTGAAATCACAAAAGATGAAAGATGAAAAAGGTGGCACTCCAGTGAGATAAAAGGGTGGTTTATTCCAACAGGTCACTGACCAACATCACCTGACGCGTTTCCCTCATAGGCTTAAGGGAATCCTTTCAGAATCATATACTTTCACATATATTAATTATACACATTAGTTATACTTAACAAATATAATTCTCACTCCAATAAGGTGAAAATTTGGCTCCCAAAAAAAAAAAGATTTCCACTACTACTATATACCTATGGGTATCTATATACATTCACAAATACCATAACCGTAATTGTGTATATTAAGGATATAGTAATTAAGGATATAGTAAGGATTTTTAAGCTTTATAAGAAAAAAGAAAGAGAAAAAATATACATAAAATGGGCTTCCTAAAATTACTTTCTGGCACATTACTCAGCTTGTGGTAAAATAAGGCTCCATGTGGAGCATGGTTTCTTTTATATACATATGTGATTTTAATTGTTTAAATACATTTTTTTTATAGTCAAGACTACCTATAGGGTTAACCTGTATACATGTAGTATTTTTATATGCAGACCTGTAGAGGTCACTGTTGTATGACCTATTTAAGGAGGTGACACACTTGTGCCTGTATGCCTATGATTAAGGGAGTCATTCCCGAAACGCGTCAGGCAATGTTGGTCAGTGACCTGTTGGAATAAACCATCCTTTTATCTAACTGGAGTGCCACCTTTTTCATCTATAAACCATGATATCTTGAGACAATTCACTGTTGGTTTTCCTTTATTTAGTTGTGGTTTTGAAGTTATTTAGCTTTTAAATAGAATTTCAGCATATATCTGGTTGCTAGGGTCTTGTTTACCTTAGCAACCAGGCAGTGGTTTGATTGAATAGGAGAGGTACTGTTTAAAAAGATAAGGAATAAAAAGTAACAATAATTATAACACTGCAAGCTCACACAGCAATATTTTATTTATTAGCTGTTATGGGCAGTGACCCCCATTTCAAAGCTGGAGCCAATGTAGATGAGAAAGACAAATAATTAAAAACCTATAACAAATAAATAATGAAGACAAATTGCAAAGTTGCTAGGAACACAACATTCTATAGCATACTAATAGTTAATGTAAAGGTGAACTGCCCCTTTAAACTGCATCCTGTCACATTTCAGCACTGTAGGGTGCAAGATTTTAGAGCAATCTCATATAAATTGCTCAGTCGCTGAGCAGAAAGTGTGGCCTGTAGGCAATCCTGGATGTGGCCAAGTCCTAGATGTTGTTGAACTTTGATAGCTGGAGCAATGCAGCTTGGGCATGCCTAAATTATAGAGAAAACCTCAATTTTACGTCCCCTGATTTTAAGGTTTCCTTTATTTTACATTGTTCTTTTTTTGTGATCCCACTGATTTATAATCTATTTCAGTGGGTGTTTTTCCCTGATTTTACATGATCTTTTTACATATTTTACATAATGTTTAAATGTCCGGACTAAAACGTTGTCCTGATGTTCCCAGAAAATTGCTCTTTGTCCTCTGTGAATGCTGTTATTAAAGGACAAGGAAAGTCTGAAATAGAATAAGGCTAGAAATGCTGTATTTTGTATACTAAACATAAACATAAACTTACTGCACCACAAGCCTAATCAAACAAATGATTTATGCTTTCAAAGTTGGCCACAGGGGGCTGTCATCTTGTAAGTTTGTTATACATCTTTGCAAGACCAAGACTGTGCACATGCTCAGTGTGGCCTTGGCTGCTTAGGGATTGTCATAAATGATCAAAACAGCACAAGTCAAATAATATCTGCCAGAAGCCGATACAGCAAGACTAATTAATAATCAGAATATACAGACTGCACTGGGTCATGTGTTGTCATATAATCTAATGTGGATTTTATAGTTTTTGTATTGTTTTACAAGCTTTCTCCAACTCTGCAGAACCAGTGGCTGCAGCAAAATATCATCCAAATAGAATCCCAGTTTATCTGTTTCAATCTGGCTCCATGATCTTTGTCCCTTCAACTGGAGTTGGAAAATGTAAAGGCAAAAATAAAATCCAATACAAATCTCTACACTGTCACTGACTGCAAGCGGCTGGCTGGTAAGTAAGGCAAGGACTCCCCCTGCTGTTCATAAGTAAGATTTTTTCCCTGCCCAGCATTAAGGGACCGTCTGACAATTCCTATCCACAGCAGTAAATGAAGGGAGAATTTCACTGAATACAGTCAGGTTTCTTATAAAAAATGGTACACATTTTTTAATTAAAGTATATTTGAGATAGGTTTCTTTTTTTATTAAAAAAAAGTAAAAATGGGATTTTATTTGTTTGCCTTTCCTTGTCCTTTAATGTCTTTACGGGCTGAACTGTGTGGGCGTCTTTCGTCGGCTCTCCTCAGATGAACAAAACGCAGGAGACAAGTTGAATGAATTCGCAGCCAGCAAAATATAATTGGACTGAACGAAAAGTAGCAGGTAAGAACTACACTCTATCTGAACTGACACAACTCTTGGATGTCTTATCATGTAGTTCTTACCTGTTACTTTTTTTAAAGCTGCGGATTCATCCGACTTGTCTCTTGCATTTTGTTGATCCGAGAAGAGTCGATGAAAGACGGCCGTGGAGTTCAACCCTAAGCTGCTTATTTTGCCACAGTTCTGTCTGTAAATAGTCAAGTCTAATTAGTCTGCTCCAATCACTTATTTAGTGTTTAGGATGTGTATGTGACTGACAGAGAGGCCTTGCACTTGCCCCTCATAGTGTAAAACTAATGCTGTAATGCCGTGGAATTCAGCCCTAAGAGGTTCAAACAGAGGTGTTCCAGGGGCTGACGATCCACGCTTCTAACTTTTAGCGTTGGAGCAGGTCAAGTGCATTGCTAGTGCAGTGAGCACCATTGCGCTCCCTGCACTAGAAGAGCTGAATTTCCATTTAAAAAACGGAAATTCAGTTCTTAACATTACTAAAGTCGGCCTTTTTGCCACCCCTGGTAACTGGCCACTCCCTGCTGCCTGAGGCAAGATTCTTACATTGCCTCATGGCTGGAGCGGCCCTGGGTTCAAAGTACTAACCAGCTGCTTATTTTGCCATTGTTCTGTCTGTAAATAGTCAAGTCTAATTAGTCTGCACCAATCATTTATTTAGTGTTTAGGTTATGTATGTGAAAGAGGCCTTGCCCTTGCCCCCCATAGTGTAACGTTAATGCTGCAATGCTTAATCCTTGTCATTAAAATATAAATATTATGCTTAAAAGAAACACTGAATCCTGTGCTTATATTGCTTTGAGTATATGAAGAATAATTTAATGAAGAATAACATTTCCCTTATTTTACTTTTTGTCCTGGATCTTTCACAATTTTTTCCTGGTCCCTTGAAATATATAAACATTGTGGTTCTACTGTACATGCATTTCAGTTTTAAATCTATCTGACCCTGACAATAAACATTTTGCCAAAGCAGCATCTCTCATTTTTTGGCAACATTTATCCCAATCTTATATTCAGGTTGTTTTATTGCCTATGAACCAGTTCTTCATTCTCTCTTTTTAACCTTTAAAGCCAAACAGTTAAACAAGTAATATTGAAAGGGTTGTTCACCTTTAAATTGATATTCTGAGACCATTTGCACTTTGTTTATTAGTACAGGTATGGGATCTGTTATCTGGAAACCCGGTATCCAGAAAGCTCTGAATTCCGGATTTATTGAATGTTTACATGATTTTCTAGTAGACTTCTGGCATGAAGATCCAAATGACAACAAACCCCAGGTCCCAAGCATTCTGGATAATAGGTCCCATACCTGCAGTGGTTTATGAGTTATTTAGCTTTTAATTCAACAGCTCTCTAGTTTGGATTTTAAGCAATCTGGTTGCTATGTTCCCAATTACCACAGCAACCATTCATTGATAAGAGACTAGAATATGAATAGAAGAGGATGTGAACAGAAAGATGAGTAATAAAAAGTAGCAATAACAATAAATGTGTATGGAGCATTTGCTTTTTAGATGGGGTCAGTGACCCCCATTCAGAGGCTGGAAACATTCGGGAAGGCTGTAGCAAATAATTTAAAAAAATTATAAAAAAGATAAATTTGCTTAAAATTAGCCGTTCTATACATACTAAACTAAACTTAAAAGTGAACCACCCCTTTAAGAGGTTTTCCGGTGAAAAGCTGATGAAATATAATTATAGGTGATAACATGATTGGTTGCCATAGTGTATCTGTGCCAAGAGCCTGATGGAATTCCCACGGGGGGGGGGGGGGGGGGGGGGGGGGGGGGAACAGGTTCTGCTGTGCATGAGTGGAGATGCTCTGCCTCTAACTGCAACACACAAGGTATTTCCTGCACTCTGCTGAGTGCTCCACTAGATGGCGTCCCTTGTACAGGATTGACCGTCAGACTGACTTGCTCACAGTTCCTGTACAAATTTTAGTTTAGAGGCCAGTTTACTAATCTCTTCATTTTCTGCATTCATCAACCTTTCTGTTGTGTTTGGTAGCCGAGGATAAGGAGAGTAGAACAGTGCTTTATTAGCAGGTCATGCAGCCATTACATAACAGCAGTAAGTCTTACTTTCACTTTCAAGTTGTACAGACAGTCCTATGTATGCACAGTGCCACCTGCAGGCCATTTGTATAAACACCACATAGTCCCCCTATGTAGGAAAGCATTTGGACAAATATATAAACAGTAACAATTAAACCACATGTATCTTAAAGCAATATATACATTCTTTACATGACATAGTCCTTGGTCCATGCAGGTAGTTTCCTGATTCTCTCAGTATGCCTTATAGGTTCACTTTCCTCTGCCCTATTGCAGTTGGCATCAGGAGTAGGGAAATGTCCTTCATCAAATGGAACATCTCCAAAGTCATATCTAGCAGGAGCAAGACGACTTGTATTCCATATGCGTCCATCAGACAGTTCATATGTGTATGGTCCTCGCTGGCGTCTCACTTCAAGTGGTGTAGTAAATTTAGATTGTCCTTGTTTCAGTATTCCTGGTTTCTTAATTCTGACTAAAGATCCAGGCTGAAAGTGCACTTCTCTTGCACCGCGTTTTCTATCAGTATAAGCCTTGCATTTGGCTTGGTGATGTTTCACAATGTCAGCAGTAGATGATTTTGTAGGAATAGTCTTTGGTGGAAGTTTGACGTCTGCAACATGTAACCTAGTGTGCATCTGTCTGCCATGTAATAATTCAGCTGGAGATGATTGGATTGTTGCATGGCATGTTGCTCTGTAGTTATGTAGTTCCTGTGGGACAGTCTCCCTTCTAGAGTAGGGCAATCGCCTCATTTTCTGGTGTACTGGTTTTACATCTGGTCTCAACTTAACTTTGTGTACAAAGTTCTTTGCACAACCCTGTGATGTGTTGCTTTGTGGTGAAATTGTAGACACTGGGTGTGTGGCAGGTACTGGTGCTGTAGTAATGAGACCATCAACTAATTGTAGGTTCAATGCAGCAAAGAGATCCCTTCCAAGTATAGCAGTACCCTTATTCACAATGTAAAAGTCACATTTTGCAGTATTTGATTCAAATTGTACAGTCATTGGCAAGCAACCAAGCACAGTATTTCAAGAAAATATCCTTTGGTAGTATAGAAACAGCTGAACCTGTATCAAGCATCAGGTTAATGGTGTGTCCCTTGTCAGCAGAAGCAGTATTGACATTGACAGTGCATATAAACTTGTCTGGAATAAATGTACCAGCTTTATCCACACGTAACACTGTAACATTTGTAGTAGTAAGTTCATGAACATATTTAGTAGAACTATGGCAGACTGTAGCAAAGTGACCTGGCTTTAAAAATTTGCGGCACTGTATAGCTTTTGCTGGACATTTAGTATAGTTTGCAAGGTGTTGTGTTGAACCACAGCGAAAGCAGTATTTTCTATTTGTATTCACTGCACGGTTTTGCAGTGAATACCTTTCCTTAGCACTGTATTTTGCCTGTGACTGCGCATTATTAGGCCACAGTTTTGAATTCACAATCTGTACATTCCCAGCAGTTTTAGCCTCTGCCACAGCTGTTTCAATTTGGCTAGCAACTGTAATAGCCTTTGCAAGGGTTAAATCTTGCTCTAGGAGCAGTCTCTCTCTAATGCGTGGTGAGTTTGTTTTTTCCACTATTTGGTCTCTTAGCATTTCATCTGTTAGATTCCCAAACTCAGAGGTAACAACCAGCTCTCTCAGAGCTGTTCTGTGGACTCACCATTACGCTGTCCATGTTGGCGGAAATTGTATCTTTCAGCAACCACATTTACTTTTGGCACAAAAAAGTTTATAGCAGTAAGAGCAGTTTCATAAGTATCATCAGGTAATGGTAATGTATAGAATATACGCTGTCCCTCTGCTCCCAGGCAGTGAATAAGTAAAGCACGCTTTCTAGCTGCAGAAATCTCCCCTTGGTCAGCAGCAATAGTGTAATTATCAAACATACGGATCCAAGCAGTAAAAGGTATGGTAGGCTCACCAGGGTTTGGTAGAAAAGGTGCAGGCTGCTGCAGAGGTAGAAAAGACATCCTTGTCGCCATTTGTTGTGTTTGGTAGCCGAGGATAAGGAGAGTAGAACAGTGCTTTATTAGAAGGTCATGCAGCCATTACATAACAGCAGTAAGTCTTACTTTCACATTCAAGTTGTACAGAAAGTCCTATGTATGCACAGTGCCACCTGCAGGCCATTTGTATAAACACCACACTTTCCTATTATCCAGATTCCAGAAAACAAGTTCACATTGTATTGGAAATACCTGTAAATCATCTGTATTCTTAAGGACATTCTTTTGTTCACCCTTTGCTGTGAACTATTTGAAATAAATAAAGCATTTACCCTCAAATCTCACACTTTGGAATATATTACCACTTTATAAATACCTGTTAACATATATGTATATATTTGGGAGGGGAGGTCAGGGGTCGGCGTCAAAATCTGGTCATCATCGTCTAATTCAGGCATGCCTGCATTCAATTCGGATGCGTTGGTGTCCAATGTGGGTGCACTGGCGTCAAATTAGGGCACATCGGTGTCACATTTGGACGTGCAGCATCAAATTCGGACACGTGTCGTCAAATTCAGAATCCCATAGGGGCTCTTTTGATAAATGAATTTCAGTGCATAATTCTGCTGGAGCAGCACTATTAACTGATGCATTTTGGAAAAAAAATTCCTGTGGCAGTATCCCTTAAGTATAACAAGTTCCATTCCCTTTACTGGTATCTACAGTATAACTCTTATTTGAAGTCACTCTATTGTTAAAATAGCAGCACTCCGGTAATATTGAAGAAATGTGAAACTTTACAGTGTAAAGAGGCAATGTTTCGGGCTGTTGAAGTTTGCCCTGGCAGGGGGTACAGCTTGTACCTGGGACTGCAAAGAGTCTGTTCCGCTTTGGAAGCACACAGAAACTAAATCTATGGTTAAAATACCTCCTATGGATTGATTGTATTAAGCAAGTGTTATGTTATAGTTAAGAAAAAATGTGCCTTTTATTTCTTCCATAATATCCTTTAGGTAGTAGTTCAACTACATCAATACCATCCCTTTCTCCAATCACCACCACGAGGGCCCATCTGAGAGGTCTTCTGCCAGGGAGCAGCTTGAAATAAGAACTGGGTCAAAAAATGTTTATATTGTTTTCTATTACTAATGAAGAGGAATTACTGAGGAAGGCTTAAAAGTACAGCAGTTGTAGCTGAGCAACAGCAGAAGAGGCATACATTGCACACTCATCATATAGATATTGGGGGCTCCACATGTGCTGTTTTGTTCCTTGGGGATTATCTGGCCTGATCGCCTTCACCTCTTTCAAAAGAATTCAACAGATTCCATTTCGGACTTCTCTGTGATATATGTTATATTGCTGGCACTTTCCCAAAAGGGAACACAGAGGACTATAGTACCCAAAAGCTGGAAACTTTCATTGAACAATTCAACTGCCCTTATTAGCACTTGTCTTAAGCATTTGTGTGTTTGTCTTCTTTTCCCCCTTTCATGTATCCATAGCCAATGTACAGGTGTGTCCCAGTTAGTGCATACCGTATAGTCAATGGAAACAAGCAGCGTTGGACTGGCCCACCAGAATACCAGGAAAACTCCTGGTGGGCCAAGGTGTCAGTGGGCCCTCATGTTGCTAAACATTTGGCCTATTTCATGGCTATTCCCTATTTCTATGAGAACAAAGAGGCTAAATAGATGGAATAGAGAGATTTTTGTACTCACCGTTAAATCTTTTTCTCTTGTCCTATATTGGGGGACACAGGCACCATGGGGATGAAGATCCTGCAGTTGGAGATTGGACACTAAACTGTTAAACTTCATCAGCTGTTGTCAGCTTCATCCCCTGCCTCCTCCTACATTCTCCAGTTTCGACTGAAGAAGGAGCAGCCAAAACCCAAACCAGACGAGGAGTACCTTACCTTATAAAAACTTTTTGAACCATTTAACTATGGATAACTGTACTCAACATATAGTATCAGAATAAATCAGAAAAAATCAGTGTAGATACAGGGAGGGAAGGCCTGTGTCCCCCAATATAGGACAAGAGAAAAAGATTTAACGGTGAGTACAAAAATCTCTCTTTCTCTTGCCTAATTGGGGGACACAGGCACCATGGGGATGTCCCAAAGCACCCCTGAGGGTGGGACACTGATACCCCAGTTGTGTTTTAACTTAAGACAGTCTGTAACACCTTCCTCCCGAAGCTGGCCTCAGCTGAGGACTGTGTGTGAAGCCTGTAAAAGCATGTAAAGGTATGTGGCGATGCCCAGTTGCCGCTCTACAAACTTGTTCTGCCGTTGCTTGGTGCCGAACTGCCCAAGATGTGCTGATTGATCTGGTAGAGTGAGCCCTTACTTTAAGTGGAGGCTTTTTATTTTTTTCCTTAACTGCATACGCTCTGATGATGGTTGCCCTGATCCACTTGGCTAACGTGCTTTTAGCTGCCTTGTAGCCGCATTTGAGTCCATTGGGAATGATGAATAGGGAGTCTGTCTTCCGTACTTCTGTGGTAGCTTGAAGGTAGGCCTTTAAGGCTCATACAACATCTAGATTATGTAGTCTGTGCTCTATAGGATTTTTAGGGTCCGGACACAAGGAAGGCACTACAATATCTTGGTTGAGGTGGAATTCCGAGACCACCTTTGGTAAAAAGTCTGGAGTCGGTCTGAGTACAACCTTGTCCTTGTGAAAGATGGTAAACGGTGACTTGCTTGAGAGCGCCGCCAATTCCGAGACACTCCTGGCCGATGTAATGGCTAGGAGGAAGACCACCTTTTCTGTCAGGGTAGAAAGTGGGATTTTGTCTATTGGCTCATATGGGTCCTCCTGAAGGACTGATAACACTAGATTAAGGTCCCATGGTGGTACTGGGCAACGATAGGGTGGCAGCAACCGGGTTGCTCCCTGTAGGAAAGTTTTGATGTTACTCCGCAGTGCTAGCCTTTCTTGAAAAAGTATAGACAGAGCTGAAACTTGTACCTTTAGCGAACTCAGTGCCAAACCCTTCCGTATTTCATCTTGGAGAAAGGATAGAATGTCTCTTTCTTTTGCCATCTGTGGGTTTGTGTGTCTATCTTCGCACCACTTGATGAAGGTTTTCCACACTCTATGGTATGCCTTAGCAGAGACTGGCTTGTGTGCTCTCAGCATGGTGGGTAGTGCTTCCTCTGGAACTCCTGCCTTTGATAGTATTAGGGCCTCAAGAGCCATGCCGTTAAAGCCCACTGTTGTGAATTCGGGTGGGCAACTGGCCCCTGAGTTAGGAGGTCGGCTCTCTGAGGTAGGTGGAAAGGTTCTTCTCTCGATAGGGTCACTATGTCTGTAAACCACGCTCTCCTGGGCCAGTATGGTGCCACCAGTATCGTGGGTATGCCCTCTCTCTTGATCTTTTTGACGACCTTTGGCAGCAGAGCCAGAGGTGGGAATATGTAAGACATGGAGAATCGCCAAGTGGTCACCAGTGCGTCCACTGCCTGCGCTAGTGGGTCTCTGCTTCTTGCCATGAACTTTTGTACTTTGCGGTTGGTTCTGGATGCCATTAGATCGATTTCTGGTATTCCCCACCTTTCTACGAGCAGCTGGAAGACTTCCTGGTGTAGGCTTCATTCTCCGTGGTCTAGCGTTTCCCTGCTTAAGTAGTCCGCTATCCAGTTGTCTATCCCTGGTATGTGGACTGCCGATATTGCTGGTACATTGTTTTCTGCCCACTGTAGAATGGCTTGTGCTTCCTCGAGTGCCGCTGGGCTCCTTGTGCCTCCTTGGTGGTTTATGTATGCGACCGCTGTTACGTTGTCGGACTGTATGCGTATTGCTTGACCCTGAAGTGACCGTGTGAGTCACTCCAGAGCGTATCGAATCGCTCTTGGCTCTAGGAGGTTGATGGGCAGCAATCTCTCCTCCCGATCCCAGATGCCCTGTACTGCTTTTTGCTCTAGTACGGCTCCCCATCCCCTCAGGCTGGCGTCTGTAGTGATTACTGTCCAGTGGTGGGGAGGAAAGGGCTTTCCCTTTTCTGTCCTGTGAGGTTCTGTCCACCAGTTGAGGGAGAGTGTCACTTGTGCTGGAAGGGTTATCTGGCGATCCAGATCGTTCCGGTCTTTGCGTTGGTAACGCAGGATGGCTTGTTGCAGTGGTCTGGTGTGGCCTTGTGCATATGGAATTGCTGGGAAGGAAGCTACCGAGGGTCTGCATGGCTATTCGGAGGGAAACTGTGGGGAGGCTCTGGAGCCTCTGAACTCTCCGCTGTAACATGCTGACCTTGTCTGGAGGGAGAAGGGCTCTCCCCTTCGTGGAGTCCAATATCACTCCTAGGTATTCTATCCTCTGGGTCGGATCGAGCTTGGACTTGTTGACATTGATTATCCATCCCATGTCTGTCAAGGTTCGTAGTACTAGGGAGGTGTGGAGACGAGTTGTCTCTATGGATTGACCCTTTACTAGCAGGTCGTCCAGATAAGGAATGACCTGTATGCCTTTGAATCTCAGTTCTTCTAATGCTGCTGCCAGCACCTTGGTGAACGTGCGAGGGGCTGACGATAGTCCGAAGGGCAGTGCTACGAATTGCCAGTGGTGTCCGTTTACCAGGAACCTTAGAAACCTGTGGTGTGAGGGGTGAATGGGTATATGGAGATAGGCGTCTTTGATGTCTATGACTGTCATATACTCTCCTTCTTCCATAGACGCCAAAACTGATGGAATTGATTCCATTTTGAAGTGGCACCTTCGGATATAAAGGTTGAGATCCTTGAGATCCAACACCGGCTTCAGGGATCCGTCTTTCTTGGGAACCATGAAGAGGTTTGAGTAGTACCCCCTTCCGCACTGTGATTGTGGGACTGGTTGTATGGTTCCAGAGCTGGCAAGGTCTCTGATGACTGCTAGGAACTTTTCTCTTTTGTGCGTTAGGCTGGGTAGTCTGGATGTGAAAAGTCTCTGGGGTGGGTGTTGTGTAAAGTCTATGAGTAGGCCCTGAGAGACTACCTGCAGGACCCAATGATCTCGCACCCTTAATTCCCAAACCTTCCGAAAGGATTTGAGGCATCCTCCTAGAGGAATCCCTTCGGGGGTGTGCACGCCTTCATGCTGTATTGGATTTGTCCTGTGGGGGCTTTGTTGGTGCCTTGTTGGATGGCCAACTAGACCTTTGTTTGCCCTGGTATCTCGATCAGAAATTTGCACTAGGCTTGTCGGGCTGAGTCCTTGTCCCCTGCCCCTGCTGAAAGGGCCGAAAAAATGGACGTCTCTTGAAGGTTGGTTTCCTGGTTCTGGCCTGTGGAAGGAGGGTGCTTTTGCCTCCCGTTGCCTGGGCTATTATCTTGTCAAGCTCTGAGCCGAAGAGTAGTTTGCCCTGGAATGGTATGCTAACTAGGGAGCGTTTGGATGTTAGGTCAGCTGACCACGTCTTCAGCCATAGGAAACGTCTTGCCGCGACTGATTATGCGGAGGCCTGTGCCACCATTTTAGCTGCATCGATAGCAGCGTCTCCAATGTAGTTGGTGGCGTCCGCTATCTGGGATAGGAGGTTGTCCGTAGAAGGGTCGTCTGATCCAATCAGCTGTGCTTCTTGTTCTACCCAGACCTCCATGGCCTTTGCCACCCATGCGATGGCGAAAATGGGTCTGAATGCGAAGCCTGCTGCCGTGAAGGTTGACTTGCAGAACCCTTCTAGGCGTTTATCTATCGGGTCTTTGAATGCTGCCGCATCCGCCACTGGGATAGTAGTATTTCTAGACAGCCTGGAAACCGGTGGGTCAACCGCAGGAGGTGACGCCCAAAGTTCCGTGCACTCTTCAGGGAAGGGGTATGACTGTGAGAAGCGTCTGGACAGCTGTACCCTGTGGTCAGGGTGTTTCCATTGGGTCTTGATTATGTCATCTAGCTGTTCATATGCCGGGAATACACATGAGGCTTTCTTTTGTCTCTTGAAAATATTCTTTGTGGGTTCCGCCGAGACGACGGAGTCTTCTATGTTAAGGGTACTGAGGACAGCTTGTACAAGACCCTCTACCTCCTTTTGAGTTCTAGGAGTGTCTGGGTCAAAGTCCTGGTACTCCTGATCCGAGTCCTGTTTTGACCGGAGTTGCCCTTCCTCATCAGAAAGTTGCTCTGGGGAATCTGGAGGAGAATGAGTTAGGCGTTTGAGGTTTGAGGAGCGATTAGTTGACCTACTGGGTTGTGACAGGCGTTCTAGGACCTTGTCTAGGGTCTCAGGGATGCGGGCCAGGTTCTGGATGCCTGCAAGTGAGAGGGACAAGGCCCTAAGTAGTTCTGAGTCGGAACTAGCGGGGGTTGGAGGAGAGGGGTCTGTAGGGTTACAGGCCGCACACACAGGGTCAGGCGAAGCCACAGTGAATTTAGCCTTGCATCTAGAACAGGCCAGGTAAGATATCTGAGCCTGGGAGCGCGATTGAGCTGAGGACTTGGAGGTCCTGGGCTCATCATTCTTTTCTGCCATGCTGCTCCTATAAAAAATTTTTTTTTTTCTTTTTTGGGGTTGGGGTACCCCCCTCTGGCACGGGTGACCGTTAATGAGGCAGGGAATGAGGCAGGGATGCTTCATGGACAGCCTGTGGAGATATGATAGGGAGGTTTATTATATGTCCCTACTCCATTGTGCAGGGGCTGCAAGTAAAAAACCACTTGCCTGAGTGCTGGGTACTCTCGAGTGTAATGGCAGCCTGCTGGGTCCCTCAGACGCGTGGTCTGTAGAAGGAACCGGTGCGCCTTCTAACCGCTAGCTGAGAAGTTCGCGGCCCGAATGAGAGAGGCGCAGGTTCGGCGCCAAGCTAGTGCGCGTCGGAGACCGGAAGTGATGCGTTCCAGAGTGGAACGCATAGCGTGGCGCGGAAAACAAAAAGTCGCTGAGAAGAAAAACTGAGAGAATAAAGAGTACCGATAAGAGAGTGAGAGAGAGAGAGGCCCCAGGGGGGTAAGAAAAAAGATGTTGAGTACTTACATGAGTAGCCAGCTATATTATGACCCAAATGTTGAGAAGGAACTCCCTCTAGCCCACACAGACATTAATATATAACTGGATACCCACATATATTAAAAACCTGTGCAGGAATTATACACCCGGGTAGGGTGTATGGCACCGATGCAGACCTCCGGAGAGCGGGAAAACGGCGCAGGGAGGTGAGAGCCAGCCTGCAGACCTCCATAGAGCGGGAAGGCTAAGGGTCTATTAGGTAGCTGGAGGGGCTCTTGAACCAGTCAGTGGCCCCTGGTGTGGCATGATCTTAAACCAGAGTTCTGACCATTTGCTCGAGCCACAAAATATTTGTCTTCTCCTTCTGAGGACACTAACGAAACTGGAGAATGTAGGAGGAGGCAGGGGATGAAGCCCAGAGCAGGAGGAGGAGTCAAGTTTAACAGTTTAGTGTCCAATCTCCAACTGCAGGATCTTCATCCCCATGGTGCCTGTGTCCCCCAATTAGGCAAGAGAAAACTGATTATAATATGTAACGAAAACAAATTAGGAGAATAGAGGTTGATTGAGGAGATGAAAAATATTAGTACTGAGAGTGGCCCCCTGGTCTAAGGTTTTATGGTGGGCCCCTGGTGTCCCAGTCCGACACTGGAAACAAGAGTAAAAGCCAGTTAGCTATTAATAAAGGAGAACTGAATATTTCATTGAGACCCTGGCAGCAGGTCCAGTACTTGGCTCCATCAGTGGCTCCCATCACCCATATACTTGTGTTTGCTCCCTCTGGTATAATAAAACCTTGGCACACTGCTCAGCAATCTGGATAGATATTGTGTTGTCACAGAAACAGTGGGCTTTCTGTGAAATTCAGGTGAAAGGATGTTTGATCTGCTGATGGAAGAGCAAAGGTTTCCCACAAACCTATCACCTATGGGGTGTAAAAAATAACCTGAAATCATGCAATAAAAGCCACTAACCAGATGGGCAGGGAAGCACCTAGGGAACATATTGATAGCTGAAAAGCAAATAGTTTAATTTACTCTCCTAATTGCAGAGTGAAAGTACCCTTTTTATGGCTGAATGGTCACAGGGCAGATTAAAAAGCCTTAAAAACCCATTCTGAGTTTCTTTTATTGTACCTGCATTAAAACTGTTTTTAAAGGTATACAATTTATATATAGATAAAGTCTGTACAATGAGTGCACTCCATCCGGATTTGCAATTAAATGTCGGGTGCGTTGGTCAATTGTGTGTAATATAATCATATGACTGGACCCGCACGCCTTTCTTTGTGAAAAAATCAACGTGTCTTTATTTACAGTGCAATATGTATATATATATATATATATATATATATATATATATATATATATATATATATATATATATGTAAATGATTGTATAACTAATACAGGAATAAACTGAAAGAAAAATATCCTTGTTCTAATATCAGAATGCTACCAAGTAACATATATTTTATAGATTACTTAGAATACCTGGAAATTACAAAAATGCAGCAAAACTGGTAAATCAAGTCAGTTGATTTGAAAGAAACAATTAACATCAACACACATCTTTCAACGGATATGTCAGTGCTACAAAATATGTTGGCGCTATAGAAATACTACATAATAATACGAATGTATAAGAAAGAGCTGGAGAAATAAGGATGCACAAAATACTCTTTAGAAAACACAGAAATACATTTTTATAAATTGAAAAAATATTTAATACAACAACAGCTCTGGGGGCAGCTCCAACTTTTAAATGGAAAATATACCTACTCTTTTTGAGCTTGTGTAAAAGAAATTCCAGAAATAAATATGTAGTGTAAATGTGTGTTTTTACACACACTTGGTTCCAAGTAAACCATTATAAAGTGTCTAAATGTAGACACTTTATGAACAGAGAACTAGCCACTAGTAGAACTACTCAGCTCTGTAAATATGCATAATGTGGGCATTTCACTGGGCAGTACAATACTTTGCTCCTGGCTGATGTGTTGGTAGTTTCATTGACAGAATGATTTCTAAGCTCAAATCTAAACAGAGAACAGTTCAAAACTCTGTTTATACTAATTTTGTATTTGGCTTATTTGCACTGTTAAGAAGCTTGTTTTATTGAAAACTACACCTTATAAATGAACACTTAACCAAAAGATTATTTGTATCCTTATAAGTGACTTAGAAAATGTCAGTGAATATTTCCCTTTTACATCTTTTCCTTTCATCAACCATTTTGTAATAGTCTGTGTGTTCCCTCAGAGATCACCTGAGGCAGTTCTAACTTTAAATGAAAACTTTACCCCCAAAATGAATATTTAAGCAACAGGTTAATATCATATTAAGTGGCATATTAAAGACTCAAACTGGTATATATATTTAAGTAAATATTGCCCTTTTACATCTCTTGCCTTGAACCACCATTTTGTGATGGTCTGTGTGCTGCCTCAGAGATCACCTGACCAGAAATACTACAGTTCTAACTGTAACAGGAAGAACAGGAAGAAGTGTGGAAGCAAAAGACAGAACTCTGTCTGTTAATTGGCTCATGCGACCTAAATTTCTGTGCACCGTGAATCATAAAATTCCATGGCAGTTTTCAATTTATGATTACCCAGTGGCACATGCTACTAAAGATGAAAATGGTTTATTTACATATGAGCATTATCTTTTTACAGAGACCTACATTGTTCGGGGGTATAGTTTTCCTTTGACAGGCATAAGTGTAGAAATAAGAAGACCGTTCTGTCCATCCATTGGCTCAATATAACTGTTTAATATATTTTATTCAAACAGAAACGTGCAGCAATCAGGATTATAATTTAGTTTTATGTATTTAGCTTGCTGTTTATGGGTGAAGTGCCTGCTCTTTGCAGTAGTGAAAGCACAGGACTACTGTTTAGTCCCACAGAATATGCACACACCATTTTTAGCTGTTACCAGGTGAGTTATATATAAATATAGACATTCATACTCAGGTACACCATCAGTGGGATACAGGGATTACTGTTGTCAGGGCCCCAAGCCAAAAGGGGGCCCAAGAGATGTGAAAATTTCATTTAGTCTGAAAGGGTTGGGGGGACCCATTGTACTTGACAATGAGTAAATTACCGGGAGGGGGGAGGCCTGGCAAATGTAAGAGTATGGGCTCTATAATTCTTGATGTTGGCCCTGTTCATACTTTCTATACTTTAGGTAGTTCGTTTCTTTCCCTTAGTTAATCTCAAAAGCTCAAATGTTTACAAAACTTTAATGGTAAGTACACAACTTTGAATGCTTTGTATACCTGCCAGTTCAGCCACTAGGCTATCTCTGTATATCTGTAATTGCCTTACTTACTTTATGATTGCCTGTGGTGATTTCCTTTGCCTGTATGTAGTGATCGTTCTTTATTGTCCTTCCTCAGAATTAGCTTTTATCGGGTTTAAATCTCTCATTGGCTTTGTCAAACATCTATGCTAAAAGAAAACATCTAATTACAGAAGGATCAGTGTTTGCTGTCTGTTACGCACACATGACTGCAACGGATGGAGAAACCTGAAGAAAATAATTGCTTTGGGATTAAACCTACCGCTTCAATCTGTGAAAGCTTTTTTTCAGCTTTACCTACTCTGTTCCATAATTCTGGTGAAATCTATACAGGTTTCAGTATGGAAACTCCTTGTGGCCATAAATGACTGCAAATACTGTTTTCTTTTTGATTGTACCACCATGTTTTCATCATCCCCAGAAACCTTCTTTTGTAATTTTGGCCCTAATTAGAAATCTTTGGGGAGAAATAAATGTTTGCTGATTCAATAGATTTAGTGAGCCACCCCCCCAATCAATGACTACTCACCTTTCTGCTTCTAAATGTACCAGTCAATAGATGTTTCTAATAAAACAAACTTCCTTTTGAGTACTTCTGCTGTGTATGGATGTATCAGTGTGTGTATGTATGGATGCCGGGTTTCATTTGGAGGGGTTGAACTTAATGGACTTTTGTCTTTTTTCAAGCCAATGTAAATATGTAACCTCCATGTGTCTTCAAATAAGGCCATAATATAGCCATAGAATAGACTATTGAGTTTTAGCACAAATGTCTTTTTAGAGGAAACAAGTTTTGTCAGTTTTTGCTGCACCAGTTAGGTAACATTCCCTAAGTAAATTACACCTCTGCTATGCAAACATATGTGCTGTTCTACTAGGTGGTGCCTTGTGTAAAGTAAAGTACCACTCCCCTTTTACAGACTATAGTCCTAATAGTCCAGAACATGAGTTCAGGTCAGTCTGTGGAACTTTACTTTTAACTGCTACATGTCGATAGGAAGGGAATGACAGTAATGTCTATCATGGGGGTCTTTGGAAGTGTCTGCTTGTCTTAGCCCACATTATTTAAAAATGGAGGTGAGCTTGTGTCAGATCTTCTTTTTTAGTCCTTTACTTTGAATACTAAATATACAGACTATGTGTGTATTTCATTTTCTTCTTTCACTGGGTACTATTATTATTGTGTTATAATTAGGATTTTATTATTACAGTTTATGCAGGACATAGTACAGCACCTGGAGCTCCAATCACAGCCTTTTCCTACTGTATTTAGTAAGGTATGGGACCTGTTATACAGAATGCTTGGGATAAGGGATCTTTCTGTAATTTGATCTTAACTCAACTAGAAAATCATTTAAGCCTTAAATAAACCCAAAATAATTGTTTTGCTTCCAATAAGGAGTAATTATTTCTTAGTTTTGATCAAATACAAGGTGCTATTCTATTATTATGGAGGAAAAAGGGAAATCAGTTTGAAAATTTGGGATTTTTTGATAATCTGTAAACTTTCTGGATAACTGGTTTCTGGATAACTCATCCCATACCAGTAGTATATCAGGTGTCTGAGGTTTCATCTGTTCTTAAAGAGATACTGAAACCTGAGATGAAACTCTTTTTTACATCTATTATAATAACTGGCTTTGAAAGCTACTTCTAACTTTGCATGATGCTTTTACATTACCTGTCTGTTGCCCCATGTTCCTGTATGAGGGGGCTGCCATATTTGTGCAGGAGGAGACCATTAGCATTAGAAACTGTAACTAACAGACTGAGATGGGACAGTCCGGTTGGCAAAGTCAGAGTGTCAGAGAGTCAGGCTTAGGAAATTCAAATAACAATTATACATAAAAACAAAGCTCTCAACAAAAAATGATCTCCATGACCTATAGGTAACATGTAATGTACATTCATATGTTAAAATGTATTTTTTTGTGTCAGAATCACTTTAAAGGACTGTGGATATTTGATTAGAACTTAGGGATGTTAAACCGTTTTGTGCATTGAATGTCTGCTGTTTAATGTTTTCCTATCATATCTTTATCAATATCTCTGTAAAATGTAAGGATAATATAAGTGACTGAGGAATTCCAGGAGTATACTAATAAGAAAAATATTACACTTTATTCACTTCATATTAAAATAACAGGCCAATGTTGGATCTTTTTCTAACACCTACTTGATACAGAGAAAGGTTTCTTAAGATTTTTTTAATATTATAAAAGTTCTGGGTGTGCATCCATATATATGGAATTTTTTGGTGCTTTCCCAAAATAATTACTGCCACTTTAATATCTGAAGAGGCTGCATGAACACAAAGAATATAACACCACAAGCTATGCAGTGCAAATCGGTTTATAAAGTCAGAAGCATACGATTACATAGGGCAGGATGAAGAAGTTGATAATGGGTAACAATTTGGCAAAATTGGGATCCTAGCCCAAAACCTGCCTAATACCTGCAGCTTTGTAGTTCTACTTGGCCTTGGAGCACCCAGCTCCTCTGAAAACACAAACTTTTAGACAGAATTTAAATACATTGTCAATTATATACTTACACCTTGTTGAAAGGGAAAGCAAATTACTATTGTAATATAATCTGACATTTTACACAGCACATTACAGATCAGTCAGCCTTATTTTTCACTATTCCACTCAGAGATAAAATACCATTTAATGAACCAAATAATATAGCTGGCTAAAAGTTGATGAAATATGAGAAACTTATTTAGGGTTGCCACCTGGCCGGTATTTTACCGGCCTGGCCGGTATTTTTGCTGGTTGATCCCAATGTTATTAATAGGAAAAAAGATAAATATATAGGAAGGCCAGCAAGATAAGGTGGCAACCCTAATGGTGGTACAGAAGGCCATGCCTCAAAGCTATCTTTAGCCTGGACTCAGATGAAAGGTGGGTGGGAAACAAAGAAATGTTTGCTATAAAAAAAAAAAATCCATCAGAGAGCTAGAACATCCAAACACACTTACAGTACATACAGTGACTTATGCCATACATAAATATAGAATCATTAATACCAATTTTGAGAAAATATATGTAGAAACAAGTGATGGACATACTGCTGGAAAAATGAACACAATGGCTGTTCAAGAAAGATAAACTGCCCAGTGTAGTTGTCCACAGTAACCTTTGTTTTAATGTTTTATCTTACAGTAGACTGATCTGATCAAAACTAGTTCTGGTTGTTTGCTATGGGCAACTGCACTCTGTAAATCAGCCCTAATGGCTCTATATCAGAGCGTACAGGCAATGGGTGAATTAACAGTTGCCATACAGAAGCAGATGTCAAGACTGTGGACCAAAAATGTGGGAACAATAACAGAGAGTGGGATCAGTACCAGTTAGGTGTACCTCCTAATATATATTTTTTTAGGAAATAATTTAAAGGGATACTGTCATGGGTAAGCTTGTTTTTTCCCCAAAATGCAACAGTTAATAGTGCTGCTCCAGCAGACTTCTGCACTGAAATTTATTCCTCAAAAGGTCAAACAGATGTTTTTATATTTAATTTTGAAATTTCAGTTTCCCAAGTGCCCCAGTCATGTGACTTCTGCCAGCACTTTAGGATGGAACTGCTTTCTGGCAGGCTGTTATTTACTCTACTTAATGTAACTGAATGCGTCTCAGTGGGACTTGAGTGCTGTTCTTAGATCTACCCGGCAGCTGTTATCTTATGCTAAGGAGCTGCTATCTGGTTACCTTGATCTTCTGTTAGGCTGCTTGGGGGAGGAAAGGGAGGGGGTGATATCACTCCAACTTGCAGTACAGCATTAAAGAGTGAATTGAGTTTATCAGAGCACAAGTTACATAACTGGGGACACCTGGGAAATTGATAATATGTCTAGCCCCATGTACAGCACTGTGAAATATGTTACAGCACTACAAAATATCAACTTTGCATTGATTTATTGGGTGCCAGGACAGAGCACCAGTGGGACAGTAATAGGACCAGCTGCACTTCGCCTTGTGTATAAACTTTCTTGAAAAAAGAGCTACAAAATATGTTGGCGCCATAGAAATATGTTAATAATAAAATGTCAAATTTCAAAATTAAATAAAAAAATCTCTTTGCTTACTGAAAAAATGGATTTCAGTACAGAATTCTGCTGGAGCAACACTATTAACTGTTGTGTTTTTAAAACAAAACTCCTGGAAGGTATGTGATTAAGGGATTGAAGATCTTAAGATAATGTAATAAAAATGTCAGAGTTTTCCAACTCTAACCTCAATCAACCAATCAGGAGGCAGCATTTACTAGTCGCCTTTTTGAAAGAAAACATCTGATTGGTGGCTAGACATAGTACACAAGTCAGTATGTTTATTACATTAACCTACTTGACACAGCTAAAGTGACTAATCGTTTCTATCCATGGACCACAATAGGCTTTGCTGTTGATTTATTATTTTCTAAGAAACAGAAGTTAATCACATGTAAAGATATTCACTATTGGTCTATATTGTAAGGTGTGCTGAAGGTCTCACTTGAAATGAGAAGAACACATGTTCTTATAGAGTTTGATAATTTGGCAATTAACACAAATAGGATGTCTCTGTGGGAAACTCAATTAAAATCATGGCACAATGTGTAGCGTGGGATAAATTATATGCAAGCATTGTGAGCGCTGATGAGAGCGTAGTTGCTTAATTACCACTATTCTCAATCACTACTTTATTTACAGTCAAAAGACACAAAGAAAGAAAATCAGACATAATTGTTGAAATTATAGCTGCTGGCATTTCTAGATAATACCCTGTTTGAATGAGGAAGAAAGGAGAATTTGCTAGTAACACTGTTTGCTATTTATTACAAATGACATGCATCAAAGCAAAATTAGTTATTAGTTGCCGTGTTCTAGCAGTGGACTCCTTGCTATCCGGATATGCCACATGTACACCTGCTCTCTGATGATAGCTGCAATAATTCCTGCTAATTCCTTTCACCTTTATGCACCGGTGCAAAGGATTGTCCCACATCCTCCAAAGACATACAGTACGTCACGCACTCTTCAAAACAATGTTTTTGTTCTAATTGTAGTTTGCCCAAATGTAATTAATGCTGCATGCTGATCTGATGGTCACTTTTAAAGAAAAACTTTACCCCCAAAATGAATAGATACAGAAAGTTTATATAACATTACGTGGCATATTGAAGAATTGTACCAAACTGGTGTATATATTTATAAGTAAATAACTTATTTTGCCTTGAACCACCAGTTTGTGATGGTCTGTGTGCTTCCTCAGAGATCAGCTGACCAGAAATACTGCAGCTCTAACTGTAACAGGAAGAAGTAGAGAAGCAAAAGACAGAATTCTATCTGTTAATTGGCTCATGTGACCTAACATATATGGTTTGTGTGCACCGTGAATCAGACGATACCAGGGGGCGGCCCTTAATTTTTAAAATGGCAATTTTCTATTAAAGGACATGTCAACCCAAAAAAAAAACTTTCTGCCTAACACAATTATAAGCAACTTTCCAAAATAAATGTATTAAAAATTGTTGGTGCTTTAAAAGTTTGTAAATGTAATTGCTATTGAAAGCAACATTTGCATAATTCCTGGTTGTTACATTTTTAAACAATGTTGCTAAAGCCAGTCTCCTCCAGCAAGTCAGGTCTGTTAATCGGTTGGCTTATGTTACATTGTTTCAAAAGCCAGAGCCACCAGTACAGAGAATAGAAAGGGACAAACACTGCTTTCAGTAGCAATACATGTACAAATAACTTAAAAAACAATAGAAAATGTGTAATGAATGTATAATGCAAAGTTGCTTAGCATCATGTTTTCTTTTATAATGCAAAAAAACAAAACATTTTTGGGGTTGACATGTCCTTCTAGGAGTACCCAATGGCACATGAAACAGTGTTTTACATCTGAGCTGTTTTATGCAATATATTTTTATAGAGACCTACATTGCTCAGGATGGTATGTATTTCCTTTAAATAACAGTCTGAACTTACATTTCAAGAGCAGTCAATTAGCATGAGTTCTGTGTATTTTAAGGTATTGAACCTGTTATCCAGAATGCTTGGGACCTGGGGCTTTCCAGTAGGATGGTTCTGCTTCCAAATGGATTAATTTGAAGTTTTTTTGGAACATGTACAATGCACAAGGTACTATCTATGGAAGATGGCCTTTCCATAACATAAAGATGTTCAGTTAGCAAGAGTTCTGTGTATTTTAAGGTATGGAACCTGTTATCCAGAATGTTTGGGGCCTGGGGCTTTCCAGATAAGGGATATTTCCATAAATTTGGATCTTCATACCATAAGTCTACTTGAAAATCATTTAAACATGAAATAATCCCAGTAGGATGGTTCTGCTTCCAAAAAGGATTAATTAGAAGTTAGTTTGCAACACAATATACAAGGTACTATCTATGTGAGATGGCCTTTCCATAACTCCAAGCTTTCTGCATAATGGTTTTTTTTACATACCAGATCCAATCCCATCCCATAGAGTACTGAGTTGGGCATAGGAATTAGGTTCTGTGCCTGTGGAATTTTGCTTGTATTTGCCATGCAGTTGAGGGTTACAAAAGTGTTAATTTTGCCAGCTTGGACCTAGGATGGCAAAAATTTAGGGGGCATGCCTCCCATAGTACACTTGTACCAGATATTTGGCAGCTAATTCAATTTACAGTGTTTATTTGGAGTCCTAGGGACCGTTTCCATGCTTCTGTTGCTCTCCAACTCTTTTGGAATGTGAATGTGGTTCACAGGTAAAAAAAAGTTGTGGACCTTTGCCTTATAATCTTTAAGACCCTTGTATATTTAACTGAGTACATTTTATGCTGAAAGAACCAAAGGGGTCTGCTCTCAGTGAATTCTACTTTAGATATTTCATTTAAGCAAAGAGCTGCCACGCATGTGTAATTCTGTTAAATGAATATTTTTTTTGCAGAATAGCCATCTCTTGCTAGCTACTGATAATTGTCAGGAATACAGCACATTGCAGATGGTCTAGTATGCTTCAATGCCCCACTACTTTGTTCAGATTGATACATTGTAACACAGTGTGTGGGCAAAAGAGTGGGTGGGAATAATCAAACAAGGCACTATAGTAATCAGGCACACTTACGTACACTTGTTTCATGAATTCCTTTAGAACTTCGACCTACGCATCAGCCTACATCCCAGCCCTTACTCAACATGAGATAATTAGAAGCTGCTTATAACAAAGATCCCATGAACCAGCAGGAAATGAATATTTATCTTGTGTTTGTAGGAGAGGCTATATGAGGCTACACACAAATAATAGTTGGTTTCTCTCAGATGAAATATTTTTATCAGCGTATCCAGTGTTCATTTTATACATGAGCTCTGTTTTATTCAGAGCTCTGTTAATCAGTATGTACTTTCACACTATTGGATGATGAACTGTTGGCATTCTAAATATCTGGGTGGCTTCAGAACGGGTCCAGTCTTAGCCCTACTTACTCTTAAGTTGGTTATTCAAAGGTGTCTACAAAGTAGTGCTAGGGAAATGCAGAACAATATCAGCAAGAAAGACATTCCTTAATTTAGGAAGTGAGTTGGCTTTCAATAGCAACTAAGCAACAGCAAGTTTCTATCAAACTGGTATTGTCACTTTACTGTCCCTACATGTATCCACATTGACACTGGCACCAGCCTACCACAAGCCTCCAAACATTTGAAAAACTAAAAGAAGGCCAAAAACTTGTGCACAGCAAACATTTTTGGTCACACTTGTTTTATGGCCACACACCATGCCAATTTTAGAAAATTTATCAGGTTCTGAAAGTTTTAACTCATTTCTGGGAGTTTTATTGCCATGTTTTATGTGTTAAAACAGTTTTGTGAAAGTGAATTGCCCTTTAAGCTGCAAGATACAAAAGTATCTAACTGCAGCTGCTGAATGTTCTGGCCTGTCTGCCAAAAAGGGCACCTATGGGCCAAAAAAATTGGCCCCAAACAAAATTCCGGGCTGATAGAGCCCGCATTCCAGTTTGGGGTTCGAGCATCTTTTTTTTAAAAAAAAAAAAAGCCAGCCGCAAGCGCTGGCTTACTCGCACCGGGAGGGATCCATGTCTGGGGAAGTGCATGCGCAGTATGAAAAAGTGGCCCCGGACGTGTGGTTGCTTTTCACGTGTGTATGACGTCACACGCGCATACTGCGCATGCGCTTTAAAAAAAAAAAGATACTGGAACCCCACACCGGAATGTGGGCTCTATCAGCCCGTACCTTCGGTTGGGGCAAATTTTTTGGGCCATAGATGCCCTTTAAGTTTCAGAAACTTTGTATATTTTTCTTGAGTCAGTACAGGAGATCAAAGAGAAACTCAGGACATTTCAGTAAGAAACTGCAGGCTGAGCTGTCAATATCAGGATTGTCCTGCAGAAAAAGGGACAGTTGGCAATTATGCTATTAGTGTGCACAGAGATGTCAGAGCTTGATCTGGACTCATAGGCAAGGTTGCAGCTTTACAATTCAGACTTAAGGTCAATTTTTATAAGACTTTTACAGTGTGCCAGCTGTCACTTAATGCTGTGTACCAATTTCCTGCAGTGGGTTGGGTACCAGCAAAAAAATCAGCTACCCTGCGGAATGAGAGTAGGATTTTCAGGTGCGAGTATAGATGCAGGTCTGCGGGTCGCGGGTCTGTGGGTCAGGTTGTGGGTCTCATCTAAATTTCCTGTTATATTGTTTATATGTTTACGCTTTTGAAATTTTTTTTTCATTTAAAATTTTTTTTCAGTACTTATTTCTGTCCCTGTCCCCGTTTGCAGCAACATCTCTTCCTTTTTGATGGTGTTTGGCGGGTTGCGGACAAGGCAATTGCGGGTCTAGGTCAGATAGCGGATCAAAGTGGATAAATATGCGGGTTGCAGTTCAGGTTGTAGGCTGTGGGTTCGGGTCAGTCCGGGTCTTAGAAAGGAGACAAGGGCAGACACTTAAGACTCAAAATGCTTGGACATATCAGGTGGGCTATTGATTCAGACAGGTTGTTGGCGGAGGCAAGCCCCTTAACTAGGCTAAATCCTGCAGCTGGCTTGTAGGTGGAGAAAAACCAAACGCATCTCCTTAAATTTTAAAAGTGATTAAGAAAGGATGAAGTTTTAACCATAAACTACACAAGGCTATTATTTTTTTGTTAGTGCAGTTCAGGAGGCACTGAATTAATTCCTAATCTGGAACACAAGGACTGGATCTACATATTCAGTTACCATACTGTTGCCTTGTCTTTTATTTTTCCTTAAATCCATAATACCAGTTTTGGCCCTTAAACCCCTAGCTGCCATCACATTGCATTAAAAAAGCGCTGAAAGCATAAAGATACACTGCAATATTAATACTGCATGAAGCTTATACAACAGTTTCTATAGTAACCTAATAGTGCTATACATGTTCTGCAGAATCCTATAGAAAGAATTTTTTCACACCACTTATTTACTTATATTGTCCATAGCCCATCATCAATCACAGCTCTAATATTGTATAAAGATGATCCTCCGGAAGTGCCTAGGACTCAGTTAAGTAATTTCCCGAAATATGTCCCTATGGAACCGAATATTAATGTACAAAAATTCTCCAATGACAACGTTTGATGCAACAAATAAAAAGTATACTTCTTAGCTAATACAATAGCCAGAGCATAGCTTTACACAGTGGTTCTCAACCTTCCTAATGCCTTGACCCCTTAATACAGTTCCTCATGTTGTGGTGACCCCCAACCAAAATAATTTTCATTGCTACTTCATAACTGTCATTTTGCTACTGTCATGAATCATAATCTAGGAGTCTGGCAAAAGAAAAAAAAAGCAAAAATTCACTAATCAGAGGAAGCCCATCAGGAGACGTTGCATTCAGTCTTCAGCTCCCTCTACTCGGCTTGGAGTACTCTCTCTCTTACTACCTGGAAGCAGCCGATAGCATTACTTGCTCCCGGCATTGTCAGCTACTGCACATTCCCTTAATAATAAATGGCAGCCACAACACTATTCTTTATCCCACCCTGTCCAGACAATGTTTTTGTAGTTTGGACACCCCTTAGGCGACCCCTGTAAAAGGGTTGTTTGACCCCCAAAGTGGTCGCGACCCCCAGGTTGAGAAACACTGCTTTACATGAAATATTGTATCCATCACTCCTTTTATGCAGCTGCCTACAGTCCAGGTGTGTTCTAGTGCAGTGTCTAGTGGGTTCCATTTCGTTATAGAAACCAGTCTAAAATACTGTATAGAAACCTAGAATCTGGTATATTTCTCTGTGAAAAGGTACAGGTAGTTCACTAAGGGGCAAATTTACTATTATTCGATCATTTGAATGATTCGTACGATTCGAACGATCGAAGACTTCGATCGTACGAATCCTATTCGATCAGGACTTAGTCTATTGCAATTCGGTAGGTCCAATCTGCCGAAGTAGGCAATCGAATAAACGTTAAAATTAAAATCCTTCGCTGGTCGAATGATGGAATGATCGAATTTATTTGATCATTCGATCATTCCCTATTCGATGATCGAATATGCCAAAATTCACATATTCGACCAAACGAAAAAATCCTACGTTCGAAATTCGATCGAATTCATTCGAACTTCGAATCCTTCACGTGAATTTAGTAAATCGGCCCCTAACTGTGCAAGACTGGAGCATGTTTTCCACAACACAAGTATTTAGCAAAGTAGCTGTGTTTTCACATCAATTTATCACAGTGAAGTTTTTAAGTTTTTTTCTTAATACTGGCAAAACTAGAAAAAAACTGTATGCTGTGTGTTATTCTTAGCACTGTGCCCAAACTGAAGCCTTTTAAAGATATGACAAACCATCATCTGATCTTCTAGTTTTCACCTCAAATGCGTGCAAGTAGGTGTGAAGAAACAGGGAACACAAATATTGTCATGTGGCATGAATCCATCCCATCAGGATGTTCCAGACACTGATGCAATGGTTGTCTTCATTTTACTCCTACTACTTTTAATTACAGTCATCATGGAGGACATAAGGCATTTTGTGTTCGGCTTTCGGGATATGATTCCTAGATGCTAACAAACATTGTTGGGAGATCTCAAGATCAAGTACCACACAGAGGGTTACTAATTAAATTAAGGTATTTTGGCAAGGAACCTAATATTTCAACAGGTATGGGGGCTGTTTTCCAGAATGCTTGGGACCTGGGGTTTTCCAGGGATAACAAATGATTCCATAATTTGCATCTTCTTACCTTAAATCTACTAGAAAATCATGTAAACATTACATAAACCGATCCGGCTGGTTGTGCTTTCATTAAGGATTAATTATATCTTAGTTTGGATCAAGTACAAGATTCTGTATTATTATTACAGAGTAAAAGGAATTTTTTTTTTTTTTTAAAAAACATGGATTATTTGAATGAAATGGAGTCTAGAGGACTCTGCCTTTCCATAATTTGGAGCTTTCTGGGTAACAAGTTTCCAGATAACAAATCCCATAACTGTACATGAATAGAGAACTGGCTGAAGGAGATGTAAATAGATGTCAATTTTAAAAATATTAAAAAATGCTCCAAACAACAGTAACAATGATATTGCCGTTTGGGCAGAAGTCAGGCTAGAAGGAAATGTTGAATGTTGCATGTTGGATCTTGAGAGCATGTCGCCCCATTAGACTGAGTTGAGCATTGAAAACAGTAAACTTTGTGCAGGCTACAGTTTGTATTAGTGCAGGGTAGAATTCATTTTTTACTTAAAGTGGTACTGGCACAAAAAAATTAATCTTAACATATGAATGTACATTAAGGGGCAGATTTACAAAATTTGTGTGAAGAATTCGAAGTTCGATTGAATTTGCATAAAATTCGAATTCAAATCTTCGAATATGCCAATTAGGCAAATCTGAATATTCGAATAATTTGAATATTTAAATACATTTTATTCGAATATTCGACGGTCAAAGTACTTCCCCTATTCGACCACCTAGTTCGCCAGATCCAAGATGGCTAATTGGGGACCAGTATTTTTGATCGAATAAAAAAATCGATCGATAGATTCGAACGATTAATTGTTTGATAAAAAATTTTCTATTCGATCGATCGAATTGCGGTAAAATCCTTCAAATTTGATATTCGAATTTGAAGGATTTTACTTCACATGGTCGAATTTTTAATTTTTTTTAAATTCAAACTTCGACCCATAGTAAATCTGCCCCTAAATGTTACCTATAGGTCATGTTGATCGTGTGTTTTTGTATATAATTGTTAGTTGAAGTTCCTAAGCCTGACTCTGACACTCTGACTTTGCCAACCTGACTGTCCCATCTCAGCCTGTTAGTTACAGTTTCTAATGATAACAGACTCCTGCTGCACAAATATGGTTAGAAGTAGCTTTCAAAGCCATAGATGTAAAAAGGAGTTTAATTGCAGGTGTCAGTATTAGTGATGGGCGAATCTCCCGAAAAATTGGCGAAAAATTCGCGAAACGAGTCGCGGCATGCTTTTGACGTGCGTTGCGTCAACTTCGACGCGTCACGTCGTTTTCGACAATGTGCATTCATCAGCTTGGATTAAAGAGGAGGAGAGAGAGCAATTTTCAGGTCTTAACATCCAAACAGTTACTGTCCCACCAGCAAAGGAAACTGGGAGAGAAGGAAAGAGTGCTCTGAAATATTTCTGGCAGGGAATGGGAGCAGGTTGGATATGGCATTGCACACATCTTGATTATTATGTCTACATTTACATAACAACACTTTTAGCAGCAATATGTTCCTGTTTTTCTTGCTGAGTGAAAAACCCCATATGTCATAATAACTATACTGCATTTTTGGACCAATCGAAAAGCACATGGTTGTGTGACTGGTTCACCGCAACCATTTCCTTCAGGCTAGAATTATGGAATCATTGTAACATTTGTACTACAAATTGAGCATAAAAAAAGCAACATTAAGCATAGTGAAAGTCAACAGGAAAACATAAATGATCATTTACATAGCAGAAGGCAGTCGGCCGTTATTTGCACTGTGCACAATGCCTTCTAGTCCTGACAAATTTGCTGCAGGTCTCTCTGCTCTCTTCAGAGACCCATGGCCACCCCAACAAATACAACACTGATGTGTTTGTCAGGGGGGGACACCTATGCGCCCCCCCCATCCCCTAACTTGCATGTCGTACAGCAAAAATCTTTACCAGCTGCCTTATGGCATGCAATAAAAACAGGCCTGACTTGTGCCTGCTAATGCTGAATTCTGCTCCTCGCCTTAAATGTTCAATCCAGCACTAGGAGCAAAGTGCATAATTTACCAGGGTACAAGTGCTTATTAGATAAGCATTAAGGGGCATACTCTCTGTAAAATTGCCTTTATAACGTCAGTTTATTTTCCCTATGCATTTGTCTCATGTCTACATATTTTTTTCTTTTTGCTTTATTCACTCAGGCTTCTTGGAAGATATTACTGGCTCAGCCTGTAGTTGTAGCCTTGTCTATATGGCCATTTGATATGTGGCTGCAAACTTTATTAACATGTATTTCTATAGCGCCAACTTGTTGCGTAGCGCTGTCAAACTTCCTTATTGTTTAACATAGGTCTCTTATTATATTACAGTGCCATTACCTATTGCTTACCATCAGTGGCTTAACTACCAGGGGTGCAGAGGGTGCAATGGCACCAGGGCCCCCACCCCCTTGGGGCCCATCGGAGCCACGATAATGGTTATGGCCGGTGGTTATCTAGGGGGACATTTTACAGCACACATGCTATTAGCACTTCAGCATGGGATTTATAGAGGTAAGGGCCTGACAGGGGGGCCGAGGTGCCCACCCTGTACCAGGGCCCGCCAGGGAGTAGTTATGCCCAGTGGCATAACTACCAGGGGTGCAATTGCACCAGGGCCCCCATCCCCTTGGGGCCAATCAGAGCCACGAAAATGGTTATGGCAGGCAGTTATCTAGGGGGAGATTATACATCACACATGCCATCAACACTCCAGCATGCGATTTATAGAGGTAAGGGCCCCACAGGGGGGCCCCGGTGCCCAACCTGTCCCAGGGTCCACCAGGGAGTAGTAACGCCACTGGTTATGCCACTGCTTCCCATATGTCTCTTGTTGTATTTTAATGCCATTACATGTAGCAGTCAAGGGAACACATGACATAATATGATCAGTGGAACCAACTGAATTATATGCATGATACAGATACCAAATGATAGTATGTGGAGAGCAGGCAATATAAATATAGCTATTGTATTCATCTGGAAAATATTTGGGTATAGCAACTTTTTTATTAAAAGGTGTATTTATATGATATAGTGACACTGTAGGAATGCTAAAATGGGTTTTATAGTAGGATATGGTTAAGGATGCTCTCAATAATGAAGAAACATAAATGCATTCTATATATGTAGTTTTGTATTTTATTCTAGTTTTCAATGACACGGGAAATTACACAGCAAGGAATAAGAATATAAAGTAGGAAACAGATTTATGATATAGCAGTTGCATAATACCATTCCGTACTATTGTGATGTCAAATAATCCAGTGCCAGATAAAAATAAGCTATTCATGCATTTTCCTACTCTGCAAAATATCAGGTTTCTGGTATGTCCTGCTAGTTTAGTTCTTCACTGGTTAAGTTTTCTCGCAGATATTATCACATCAACAACAAAGAGAGGCCTTGATGGGGGTTTCCAGTCTGGGATCTTCACTCACCAGCAATATCAAGTGCAAACAATCCCAAAATGAACTCATGCTAAATCCACACAACAATAATGAAACCATTTTTGTTATTGTATTGAAGAGGTATAGGTGATTATTACATTATGTTCCTTTTATCATGTGTAATATGGAGGGTTTCATAACTCCTTGCATATTTAAATGGGTCAGGCAGGAAGCCATGCCCTTAGCAGTTGTGTAACTTAGAGAGATATTATGGAAAGCAGAATGACATTAAGGGGCAGATTTACTAAGGTTCGAATTGATTCGAAGTGAAAATTCGAATCAAATTAAAAAAAATTTGACATTCGAATTTATTTTGGGCTTATTCAACTATTGAATAGCCCAAAATTCGATTTGAATTTGCCAAATTTGAACATTTTAATTCAAATTCGATTGTCAAAGTACTGGCCCTTTAAAAAAATTTTATATAATAATTTGGCAGATAAAACCTAACAAATTACCATATATCCCTATGGGAAGCGCCCATAGGTTTTTCACAAGTTTTTTTGGTCGAATATAAAAAATTCGACGGAATGGTTAAAATCAATCGATTTTATCGATCGATCAAATTTTTTATATTCAATCTTTGAGAATTCAAATTGTGTTAAAACCCCTCGAATTTGAATTCAAGGGGTTTTCATTCAAATTTAATTGGTAAATCTGCCCCTAGTAAATCTAGTATCTAGTACATTAGGGGGCACATTTACTAAGGGTCAAAGTGAATATTCAAATAAAATTTTCAAAGTAATTTTGGGCTACTTCAACTATCGATAGCCCAAAATTTGATTCGAATGGAAAAAATTTGAAAATTCGAATTTTCGAATTTCAAAGTACTGGCCCTTTAAAAACCCTCCAAATTCAACTATTTGCCATCTTAAAGCTGCTGAATTGCCATTTTAGCATATGGGGGACCTCCTAGAACCTGTCCTGAAAATTTCTAGGAATTCGAGGATTTAGCACAAAATCGTTCAAATCGTTCGATTCAAATGATGTGATCAAACGAAATTTTACCATTAGTAAATCTGCCCCATAGTGTTTGGTTCCAGACCTTGCTAAGAGCACTGTGGAATAAACAAAGTACAAAGTACAGGTATACAGTAGGACCTGTTATCTAGAATGCTTGGGACCTGGGGTTTTCAGGAAAATGGATCTTTCCATAATTAAGATATTCATACCTTACTTCTAAAAGAAACTCATGTAAACATTAAATAAACCCTATAGGCTAATTTTGCTTCCAATAAGGATTCGTTATATCTTAGTTTGGATCTAGTACAAGGTACTGTTTTATTATTACTGGTATTACAGAAAAAAGTAAATAATGTTTAATGATTATTTTTATTTGTATAAAATGGAGTCTAAGGGAGACAGCCTATTAGTAACTCATAATTTTGGATAACAGGTTTCCAGATACCAGCAGTATCTTAGCTTTTGACCTCTGATAATTAACTGCAGATTGCTCTCTTATCTTCCATTACATGTGTAGTGCCTTTTGAAGGTTGAGGTCCCATGTAAAAGTAGGCTCTGCCTGGTGGAAATAAGCATTCTTTGGAGCCAGACATTCTGGTTATAGACAAAATACACAGCGTCTTTGTTATTATTTACACAACTGTATATTTGTGGTACCATATAAGTTAACTACTACCTAAATTATTTTCTACAAAGATATATATATATATATATATATATATATATAATGCATGTATCTGTTGCACACAAAGAATTTCTTTAGTTAAATCTTGCTATGTCTAAAATGCTATATATTGTTATTCCAGTAACACCAGAGGTAATCTGCTTTTTATCAGCTGTTGGAGTCTTGATTGTCCTGCTAGCTGTTCTTTTCCTCATCATCAACAAAAAGCTCTGTTTTGAAAATATTGGGGACCTTCCATGTCTAGACCAAAGAGCCAAAAAAAAGCAACACTCTAAAGAGAAATCAGGGGTTCTGCAAAGCCTTGGTAAGTACCTTTCTAGCGTAACACTTAAAGGAACAGTTCAGGGTAAAATTAAAATCTGGTTAAATAGAAAGGCTGTGCAAAATAAAAAATATTTCTAATATAGTTAGTCAGAGAAAAATGCAAACTGTAAAAGTTGGAGTGACTGGATGTCTAATTTAATAGCCAGAATCCAACATCCTGCTTTTCAGCTCTCTAAATCTGAGTAAGTCAGCGACTTGAAGGGGGGCCACATGGGACATAATTGTTCAGTGAGTCTGCAATTGATCCTCAGCGTTCAGCTCAGATTCAAAAACAACAGTTATGACCCATGTGGCCCTCCCTCAAGTCACTGATTGGTTACTGCCTGGTCACCAGGGTAACCATTCAGTGTAAACAAAAGAGAGCTGAAAAGCAAGTAGTAGTGTCCTGTTCTTTTAGGTTAGACTTACAGTCACTCCAGCCTTTATACATTACATTTTTGGCTAACTAACTATATTGAAAACATTTTTTATTTTGCACAGCCTATCTATTTACCCAGTTTTTATTTTTATACTGAACAATTCCTTTAAGTTAGGTTATTAATATGCTGTGCATATATCAGCTGTGAGAATACAACCTGGGTGTTTGGCTGGTGGTGTTTCATAAGTGTTTAAACATCTGCACTGATGAAGGTAGGGGCTACATGGGTTAAAAATGTAGCCGCTACCTTGGTCAGTGCATTTGTTTAAATACTCCTGAACATTCTCATGTATGCTTTGTATATAAGTCCAACAATATGCAGAGCTGCAGGTTGCCTTTACCTGCTTTAATAAAACTTGTGTCTTTAAAACTGCTTTTCCATTCTAATCATTTTTGAGATACTGTGTCTCCACTGTGCTTCTGTCCTGCATGTTTATATTACATGTGAGTTTTTGAGGGATCCTATGAAACCATTGGCTTATTGAATTTCCTTTTGAAAAAACAATGCTCTACACACAATTAGATTATAGCATTGCATATCCTAAATACAATAACATTAAGGCTGTGTGAGGGGAGACATAGAGATAAACAAATTGTGATTTGCACCCGTTTCCCCCTACATAGGGTTTTTTTCAGCTATATAGCCTTGCAACTTTGAGAATGCAGGCATATGACCATGAGACCTCAAAACAGAGTAGAATATTGGTTGCTGCTGTTTGTCTCAGTATAATTAATAAATATATAATATCAGGTGCATGTAAAAAATGAAACATAATAGATAAAAGCACCTTGCAGTTTGTATCTAGTAAAAGGATGTAATTAAATATTTCTTGAGGACATCAGTTATAGCATGCAAAATGGACCATCCATTCTACTATATACCATGTAGAATAAGAGGAAAACGATCAATGAGTCTTATGAATATATATATACATAATTATAAAATATTTTTTTCACTGTGAAATTCATCTAGATATGCACCATATCCATAATTTTTGGACTCCTCTTGAAAAGATTTGGTCAAATACCAAACTGAGTACCAACAAAAAAAAAATGCAAACATTTTTCATTTTCTGTAGGACTAAAGTCAAAGGACATAAAATTATATCTTATTCTTGGGGAAAAAAGTTCTTGGATTTGGCCAAACTCTGAACTAAAGTCTGCATTTGGTGTATCCCTAAACTAAATTAATTTGTCATTAATAGTGAGACACTTAAGCCATTAAATGTTAACACTGCTTATTCTATAGCCCCTAGAAATATAACTGTGGTGTGCTGGCAAAAGTGAAATACTGGTGTGTCCTCCGTCACCTGAAACTGGTCATGGTCCAACCCATGGCTTCTCAGAGTTTCTTCCAGCCAGTCTCTTCATGGATATCTCGTATGTATGATGCTGTTAGCCTTGCAGGTGATTCAACATCGGGTTCTCTCAACAACTTAAACAAAGCTCAGCCCAGTGTGGCTAGCAACCAAGACTCCCAATACCAAGAATACCAAGAGCAGTTTGAGTACCACATTGAAGAGTTTCCTGAAGAGAAGCAATGTTTTTCTGACAATGATTTTGAGAATAATGAGGTCACATCTGAACATGATGAAAATAATGACCAATCCTTATGTACAACGGGCAACAATGAATTGCCAAGAGATGCAGCAAGAAGTTCAATTGCTGAAACATCAATGGTGTGTAGATCAGGCACAATTGTGGATGAGGATGATGGTGCACTGGATACTCTTTCCACAATTACCAGTGAAGGGGACTTAGATCAAATTAGGATTCTTTTGAGGAACATTGACAGTCCAACTTTTAGCTCTTTAGGAATAACTAATGGTAAGGAGTTTTGCGAAGGTAAGGTTTGTGTTGTTGTTAAAAAACTTTCTGAAAGCTCTTCAGCTTTTCTATTCTTTAACTTCTAACATAAAGTACAGTTCAATCTAGCCTATGCAGTTACTTTAGAGGATCATTCATGGAGAAAAGTCTCATAATAAATATATATGCTGCAGATTCAAAGTAAACTTTACTACAGAGTTCTTGAGTTACAAAAACTGTGTTTCCAACTGCATATATGGTACCCACTATGTTCCAGCATAATGTTTATATAAATATCAGAAGTAGTGTTTGCACATAGTGTACTGCAACAATTCCATTGGAGCACCAATGGCATTTAAGTAGTAACTGTGGCAAGGTGCATATATTTATGGGGGAATGATGTCACTCCAACTAGCAGTACAGCAGTAAAGAGTTTCTGAAGTTCATCAGAGCACAAGTCACATGACTTGGGGCAGCTGGGAAACTGACATTATGTTTCGCCCCATGTCAGACTTCAAAATGAAATATAAAACAATCTGCTCTTTTGAGAAACGTATTTCAGAGCAGAATTCTGCTGGAGATTATTTTATATTAAAGCTGAAATATTTTGGTTACAGGCATACATGAAAAACCAAAAGTGCTTAATGATATATTTACAGAGCTGCTCAATTTGTCGGAGCTCTAAAAATACATGTAAATAATAATACAGATATGACGCATTCTGTAGTACAGACACAGGTCATGGTTACAGTCAAAATTATGTTGATTAAAGGTTGGAGAATAAGCTTTATAAGTAGTAATTAGCATGTGACGAAAGAGTGTATCAAACAAATATCTCTTTTTATCACATGAGAATCTAGACAGTGGTGTTGTGTTCGTTGATGTTTTCAAGGCATTTAATACAGGGCCAAACAATATTTCTCTATTCTTGAAAGTTTATTGGTTTCAGTGATGTTGTGTGTACCTGGATAAAGTAAGAACTCTAGTATTGTGTACAGAAAGTTGTCAATTTTGTATTGTCTTATTAAGGCTTAAAGTGATAATCTGTAGGAATTGGAGAAGTTCATAGAAGACAGTATGAGACATCTCATCTATGAAGATGGGCTTGCCAAATAATAACAGATGCAAGCAACATCATATATACCATATACATCCAATGCAATCCCACACTGTCTTCTAAGCAGATACCTATTGCATGGGTCTGGATGTAATGACAGTGCTAGTAGCAAACATCATTTGATAGTAGCTTCATCAACCCAACAGACGTGGTAGACATGTCAGATATTACCCAAGTTAAGTGGCTGGAATGCCAAAAGGAACTCAAAGCAGTGGCTAGGTGTGTTCAGCCTATGCATTAAGTTTGAGTATGATGATGATTTATCTTTCTGGACGTTTTTTCAAAGTTATTTTTGGCAGTGTTTTTATATAGGCCACATCCCAGTTATGAGCACCGCCACAATGCTTGTTGATCAAGGCATTGTGGTGATGCACAAATACTTGTCAACATCATCTAACACAATGCATTGCATGCAATACAATAACAATGCAAATGGCAGGGTTTCCTCCATAAGAAAACTCCCACAATATTAAAAGTCCAGAGTCAGTGTTCGAGGCACTGTAGAACACACATTCGTTATGCTTGCTATTGATAAACTATCACAGAAACCTAATTTCAAGTAACCTTGTAACTTCAGATACTGAGAGGTACTGAATAAATGTTTGTAAGACCAATTGTCAATGAATTATAAATGTGCAAACACCTATGCTGGATAGATCGGTTGGAAAAATTGTTATGCTTGTTTACACACCTGTTATGATCAGGATTACAGTATTTTATGAGGCAAAGCAAATTGTTTTACGACCTGGAAAGCAGGGTGCACAGTGCAAAAAGAGAATGCAATCCACAGTCAATCTAGCCTAATTATAACAAACAAGGGAAAGTTGTGCTCACCACTCATTTTTAAAACCATTAGGCGGGGGGGCAATAAGGCTGTGACCATAAAATACATATAGACAAATACAAGAGGTCCTCTGCACTCAAAATACTATCAATATATTTAAGACATTGAGACATGTTGTGCATACAGCTACTAGAAAAATGCCTTACCCTTTAAACAAAACAGGGATTGTTTGTCCATATATTGCATATATTCTAGCCTAATTAAATGGCCCCATGCCTCTGCACTTTGTTTCAAAGCACAGTGCCCTAGGCCACCCCAAAACATGGCTTTATTGACTACATCAGTGATGTATCAATGGTAGTAATGGGCGAATCTCACGCGTTTCGCTTCGCTGAAAAATTTGCTAATTTCCAGAGAAATTCGCGAATTGGCGAAAAAATTTGCGAAATTAGTTGCGCGTCGTTTTTGACGCGCTTCGCGTCGTTTTCGGCGCACGTCGCATTCGACGCGTCGTGTCAAAAACGATGCACGACTCGTTTTTTGGCCGAATTTTTCGGCGGTGAATTTTTGCTGGCGTTTCGCGAATCACGGGAATTCGCCGCGAATTCGCCCCTGGCGAATAAATTTCCCCATCACTAATCAATGGGATGCAGCTGGGGGGAGGTACCTATGTACAAGGTGCAGAGTGCAGCTTAGAGCCTAAACTGAAGTTCTGTCTGAATGAGCACTATGGGACCCACTCTTGAGCAGTTTTGTATGGGTTTGTTAGTCTGTTGAATTGCTGTTATAGACTTCTAGGGAAATAAATTATTTTCCTAGCCTGATGAAAAATGACTGTTCCTTTCTTTCATCTGAATGGAGATTTGGCATAGAGGTTAGGGGGATCAGCCTTTCATATCATTCATTGTTACAAACTTTGACACTTGTATTTTAAGAGCTGAAGGGAAGTAAGTTAAACATTTTAATCAAAGTGCAACCTTCACAGCACATCAGGGGTAATTTACAACCTCCTGGGCAGTGTGAAAAGGGCCAAAAATGGGATCAATGTTATTTAATTTTTGGCACTTTGCACATTGCCTTTTAGCTGTAGAATAGCCGCAGGTCTCTGTGCTGTGCAGTGATGGCTGCCCTATGGATAGGGTTGCCACCTGGCCGGTATTTTACCGGCCTGGCCGGTATTTTTGATGGTTGATCCCAATGTTATTAATAGGAAAAAAAGCTAAATATATAGGAAGGCCGGTATTTTTTTCAAGAAAAGGTGGCAACCCTACCTATGGAAGGCATTAAGTACACTGCTGATCTGCACCTTCTGATCCTTTGCATCTTGCACAAGATTGCAGAATAGTAAACACCTGTAGCCTTCATATTGCTATTAAATCATCCACAAGTACTCAATGTCTGTACTTTGCTTGATATTGGAATCTATTATTGCTGCTTGTATGATGAGAACATTGCTTTTAGTATTTCTAAAAGACTGAATGATCTTTTAATTTTTTCGCTGCTCTTGTAAAGATATTTTGTTGCACTAGAAACGCCTTTGATTTTCCAGAGATATCAGAACAATGCTTTAAAAGCGCATAGTACAAGCTGACTTTTTTTTGAAGCCCCATTTTTTCAAGGACATAAAATGCTGTTTGTGCTGTATAAACTATGCTTTAAAGTGGACCCGTCACCCCAAAAAAATGTTCAAAATCATATTTTATCACATTAGTCCAGCAAAATGAACATTTATTACACTATATAAATTATTTTAATCTTGTTTTCTTCAGTCTGGGAATTCATAATTATAGCAAGCAGGCAGGAGCCATTTTGTGGACACTGTTAAGGCAAGCCTTGCATCATCTCAGAATCTTGTTTGTGCACCAGAATGAGGGACCTGATGTCTATCTCAATGTCCTGGCTACACAATTAAATGGTTAAGAGAACTGGGGGAATGTGTGGTGAGCAGTGACATCTAGGAAGTGCTGAATTGAAAGTGAAAGTAATTATTTGCCCCGCCTCTATGCCTAAAGGCATAGAGGAGTGGCAGACAATATTTGATTGACAGCTGAGATTTTTAAACGAGCTTAAAACAGCTATGAGTGGTTTAATACAAATTTGAAATTGGATTTCATGTTTAATTTGAAAAGGACTTTTATTATACAGATTTTTGTGTCTGGGTGACAGGTCCACTTTAAGTGTGTTTTTTTGTGGAATCGGAGCAAAGCCTAACTCTGATGAAAGCATGTCTAAATATTAGGGCATTTTTGGCCAAATTATATTAAATATGTATAATGAGTTAAGCATGTATACAATTTTTGTGCTGTTTCTACAATATTTCTTCAAATACTGCTGTTCAAATTTTAAATTTGGATCTCGGTTATATGTAGTACCAAATCTCACTTGTCACTCAAGCACATCTTTTCCATAGGCTGCAATAAAAAAGCACCATCAGCTGTGATCTCTACTGGAAGCAAAGTTGATCTTGTTTATAAAAATATGGAATTAGAGCACTTTTGATTTGACCGAAGCATCTTCAAGCAGTCGATACCTGATGAAAACAATTCTTATAGTTGGAATTTAAAAATCACAAACTTAAAGCAGAGTGTTAAACAGATACACATAGAACCTAGTATTTTATGCAGCCATTCAGCACTTCAGATATTTGCACAAAATGCATCTTCCCGAAAAAATAGCTGTACATATTGTTTTTTTTTTCAGTAGAATGGGTATGCTTCCTCTTTAACATAAGGCAACATCAGGAAAATATAACCCTTTAGCGTTATGTTTTGGTTGCATGGTTTAAATCCCTCTAATGAGGCAAAGGTTATATCAAGAGCCTTTGTTATATCTTTTCCCAGTGAACAGTTATGGTGAAGATGAAGATCTAACCTCCTCCTCAGACAGTGATGAAGAAGTGCTTAAGCAGTTTCAGATCTCTGTATCACGGTCACAGAGCTTCCGTTCAACAGTTTCTGAAAAGGCAACACAAGCGGGTTCAGATAACAGGCAAAAATTCAGTCGCTTGCTCTCAAACCATGAGGAGTTAAGCACAGAAGCTTCTGAGTGTGAAGGTATTTTATCTACAAATCAGACTTTACAGCACTTGATTGAAAGTGAATCCATAGTACTTGGGATATTTTAAATTCACATCCTTTAGCTCATCTTAAATCCACAGTATTTGTTTTGACTTGAATCTGCAGAATTCGGTTCACCTTTAATCAATTGCTGTTGGTTTAGTTAACTCCATATCATTTGGTTCAATTTGAATCCGCATTTATTTAAGGTTGTATCCGTGGAACTTGGTTTAACTTGCATCTACATGGGTTTTGCTTGCATCCTTAGCACTTAGTTTACCCTGGATCCTCAGCACTTGATTCAACTTAAATACATGGCTTCAACTTGAACCCACAGCATTTAGTTTAGCTTGCATCTGTCGCACTTGGTTCAATTTGAATTCACAACATAGTTGAGCTTGAACCAACAGCACTAATTTTTAGCATTTGTTTATGCATGCATCCATATTGCTTTGTTCAATTTTATCCCACAGCGCTTAGTTCAGCTTGAATTTGCAGCATCTAGTTATGCTTGCATCGACAGAACTTGGTTCAACTTGAATCTGCAGCATTTGATTCAGCTTGTTTCTATAGCACTTGATTCAACTTGGATCCATGGCACTTGGTTTAGTTTGAATCCATGGCACTTCATTTAGCTTGAATCCATGGCACTTGGTTTAGCTTGAATCCATGGCACTTGGTTTAGATTGAATCCATGGCACTTGATTTAGCTTGAATCCATGGCATTTGGTTTAGTGTAAATCCATGGCACTTACTTTAGCTTCAATTCATTGCACTTGATTTAGCTTGAATCCATGGCATTTGGTTTAGCCTGAATCCATGTCAATTGGCTTAGCTTTAGTACAAAGAATGTAGTTCAACTAAAAACCAGGGCACTTGGTTCAACTTGAATCTCCAGCATTTGGTTCAACCTGAATCTGTAGCAATTGGTTCAACTTGAATCTGCAGCATTTGGTTCAATTTAAATCTACAGCATTTGGTTCAACTTGAATCTGCAGCATTTGGTTCAATTTAAATCTACAGCATTTGGTTCAACTTGAATCTGCAGCATTCTGTTCAACTTAAATCTACAGCATTTGGTTCAGCTTAAACCTACAGCATTTGGTTCAACTTAAATCTACAGCATTTGGTTCAACTTGAATTCATGGCACTTGATTTAGCTTGAATCCGTGGCATTTGGTTTAGCCTGAATCCATGACACTTGGTTTAGCTTGAATCCATGTCAATTGGCTTAGCTTTAGTACAAAGAATGTAGTTCAACTAAAAACCACGGCACTTGGTTCAACTTGAATCTCCAGCATGGTAACATGGTTGAGCACCCACGGTACTAATCTTCAGCATTTGTTTATGCATGAATACATACCACTTTGTTCAACTTAAATCAACAGCCTTTAGTTTAGCTTGAATCTGCAGCACTTTAACATTTTAAGCATGCTAATGCTATAAATATATTTACACATTTATTTGACTATAAGAGGAAAAAACTGCATGTTCTTTTCTTTTTTTCCATATTTACCCTCCTTTTTCCATATTTTCACTCTCTCTCTAGTTCAAAGTTGGTATATGTTTTGTTTTTTGCTTGTCTGAAAGTCATTGAAGATTCCAACCCCATATTATTCACAGAAGCCTTAAAGGCACCTCAGTCATAAAGAAATGTACAGTTCAGTGCAATAAATTAGAAAGTGTTCACTTTGTATACATAGATTTGGATGTCCTCAATTATCAGTCTAATGAAGAAGATGAACAAGTATCATATAGCGCAAAGCAAGAATCAGCTGCTGTAGAACATCAAGATGCCAATGGTCAGGAAACAGATGCAAGACCTGGCGTAAGTAACAATGGCTTGGAAGATGCCACAGACAACTCATCAGTGTGCAGTCCAGAGGTAGGTCTGTTCTAAATTAGGAGTTTAAAGCACACAACTTCCAATTACATTATTTGCTTATAATATAATTCAACTAATCTTATATAGTAGTATAATCTGCCCGATTCACATTATTTAAGGTTGAATATGTAGAACTGCACTTTGTCTATAAAGATTCACAATTGATTGTACTATTAAAAGCTGTTTAACTCCCCCAAGCATAATTATCTGTTTGAAAAGTAATCTTGTGTTTCAAAGTCAAAGGCTCAGAAATGATAAACATGTAAGTGCACAGCATGTCTATTGTGCAAAGGAGGATAATGAAAAACGAATGCGAAAAATCAGTATTAAAGGCCACCGTGCCTTTGTTGAGATAGGGAGTATGTGTCATACCCATATAAAAACACATGCATAAAATAAATACACACATATGCTAAATGGAGAGTGTATGTTTATTACACATAAGTAGATATAACTATTTATGCAGTAAAAATATGTTCACATAATGAGCACAACATATTCCCTACCCACCCCCCGTCCACCCACCTGCCTTTTCACAGGATTCTCACCCATAATTTTTGTGTGAATTTGAATGACCTGGGCCCAAGACCAGCAACTGGATCATAATAGAGGCTTAGGGAGAGGTAGGAGAGGACTGCATCAAATGACTGATTCAATCCTTTTGTAATCTGTCTGGCCTGCTATTAGTCAGGTAGGCCAATGGTAGGGCCACTGCAGCTGGTAAGTAGATGGCATGCCCACAGTACTAGACTTTGCATATTGTGATTGATTCAGAGCAAGGTGCAGAGCACAGCTTGTGCCAAGGACCGATGCATGCAAGGGCTAAACGGAAGGAATACTTTACCTTTAATATGCAAATTGAATTTAGACTTCCGGTACAAGGTTAGAATGCCATTTTAGCATTAAAAACACCTATGTTTTGATAAAAAGACAACAGCAAAGAAATCAGTGGCAGAACAAGGTAGTTCTGAAACCAATATTTTTTCCTATGGACACATGGCATTAGCATCCCCAAAGGGAAGAAAATGTAGCCATTAAAAGCTTTGCATTGATTTGTTATACTGACTAAAACTCTATTTTTGTACCTGCACCAAACTGACTTTTTTTAAACTCATTTCATTAAATCTGAATACAGCCAAATCCTAACCTGATATATTTCTTAGAAAAGTTGATCTCTTAAGCTAAATTTCCCATTTAGAGGCTGCACCGCTGGGCTATATCTGTTTACTGAACACGGTGCCCTCAGATCATTGTAACGTGTAATCATATTTAGTCTGGTTTCAGTGAAGATAAGTGGTCTCCATGGGAACTATTACATCACTGATATGCTGCCCAGTTAATGTGCTAAACATTTAAACATAATCTCGCTTCACTAGGGGTCAAATGATCTTTTATTTGTGAATTATTTAAACTTTTGAGTACTTTGTAAAGTCCTCCATTTTCCTAGAAATGCCCTGTTTGCCACTTCTAATGCTATGCATAAAGAAACAATATAAGTGTCTTTTGTAGTTGTTCTTTAGCTAGAAGAGAAATGGGAGTTCTGTAGATCCATGAGAAGCTTATTGTAGCCTGCTCTTCAGAAAAGAAATTCATGTTGTGATTCCCATGGAACCCCATTATCCCACTATTCCATAGACACAAGAAAACTTTAAAAGCCTGTTCCTCCAATGAAACTACTGTTCCTGTCATTCCTCACTCCCTGGTCACAAGTAATATATGACATGCAAGGTGATTTAAAAGGAAAATTGCACTACATCACGCCTATTTAACACCGCAAAAAAGATTTCATATAGGCACAGCCACCTCAGACAATTGTTTAAAATGTGGAAAAGCCAGAGCGGATTTAATCCACTGTTTATGGTTATGCCCCTCCATCCAAAAGTTCTGGGAAGAAATCGCCAGTTATTGGAAATCTGTCTCTGGGAAATTGATGCCTATTACAGCTGCTTGGGCCATATTTAGTAAATTCTCGCCCGACTCTAATGTCTCTAAACCAGAAAGAGCCCTGGCTGAACGACTAGCAGAAGCAGCAGCCTGGAAAGCAATCTGACATAAATGGCTAGCCCAAACTCCTCCACCCATATCTTTAGTTCTTCAAAAACTGCAATATCTCTTTCATATGGGCTGGCACTTTTGAAAAAAAAAAAAAAAAGGAAAATTGCTCCTCCCTGCATGGTAATGAGGGTAGCTTGAATGTCAACAATAATGCCGTGGGGTTTATCTGCCCCACCGTAAGTTTCCATTCACCCACCCAGTCACTTGCTCCAAACCTGTATCTGCTAGGGTACAGTGAGTTGCTAACTTGGATTTGTGATACTGGTCTTATATATTCAGTAAAAAAAATGTCAATGTTGCAACTGCAAATTTCTTTTAAGGCCCAAAAATATCTGTAATTTGACCAAGATTTATTGCCATTGCTCATTAGTTAGGACTCCATCTACACCAGTGGTGTCCAAACTGTGGTCCCAGGGCCAAATGCGGCCCAGGATGGATATGAATGCGGCCCAGCTTGAAACGTTCAGTTCTCGAGAAAACTTCATGTTGCAAAGGATATAGGAGGAGGGGTCTCTGCCCATTGCCCAGTTAGTAATAATAATATAATAATAAGTCTATTTAATGTCCAGGTGTCCCATCATCCAGTCTATAGCTCCATCTGGTTATCCAACTGGTATAGTTTTTTTGTGTATTTTCTTTACCTTTACAAATCAAAAGTGTTTGTGTATTTCATGTGTGGCCCCCAGACAATTTTTCTTCTTCCAATGTGGCCCTCAAAGCCAAAAGTTTGGACAACCCTGATCTACACCCTGTGCCTCCCTGCAACCTTAGGGCCTGCTTCCTACAGTAGGAGCTTTAGGATTAAACCCCTGCACATTCAATACTCTATGCTTCCTGGTAGTAAGTTAAGCAAGGGAGCTCCCAGTTCGAGCAGCCATGTTGGGGAACACACATGCGCATAATGAGCAAATACCGCAGCTTGCTCAATATGCGCATGGGAGTGACGTCAGAAGTGCATTATGCGCAGACGCTCTGACTGACGTGGCCATTTGCACGGGGAGCTCCCTCCTGGTATGAGTGTCCTAGTGCTGTGAGGCTCAATTAAAAAAAATAGAGGTGCTCTATTAACCCTCACATTTGGTTGGGAATAATATATATATATATATATATTGCCATTTATGGAAATCACCCAAGGTCCACCTCCAGTGATTTACCATATAAACTATATATATTGACTGCAGTTTAATTGGCTATAGCTGCAAAGTGAAAAATCCCAACCCCCATACGAGGAGTTAGAGATGTTACAGAACTAAGAGTAACAAGAGGTCTGAGTCCAGAATATCCCATATCTGAAGCCAAATATCCCAGTTTTTAGAAACCCAACTCCACTAGGACCTGCGGAACTTGCCCATACCCCTTTTCTTTTTATCTACTTTTATTAACTTTTATTATTTCAAATTTGGATCACATATTTGGCTGGCATACATGTAATGCCATATTCATTGCATATATGTTATTTGTATTGCTTGTAAAAAATGTTTAATACATTTTTTAAGTCAGAAAAAAAGAAATCATTAGAACTGACACTTTGATGTGTCAGACATTTTGATTTATGGAAAATCACAGAACATGCCCCTGTGAGTAACTTACAAAGCACAAGTTTGGCTAACTGCTAGAATGGTAGAATAATGTTCATTTGTATGTATTCACTATGCAACTTTACCTACTGATTGTTTTCTCCATAGGACCAAGTTGATGGTACTTTGCCACCTCCAATCCCTTATGTTCCAATTTGCAAATGTGGTGATCTTGATGTCACACTGGAGTATAAGCCTTCCAACCACAAGCTGGTTGTTACAGTTCTGGAAGCAAAGGATATTCCAGATAAGGAACGGAGCGGTGTGGATTCATGGCAAGTTCATGTTGTTGTTCTGCCAAGCAAAAAGCAAAGAGGCAAGACCACTACCCAGAAAGGATCACTGCCTGTCTTCAACGAGACCTTCACATTTATCAAACTTATGCCAGAGGAGATGCCTAACAGTGCCCTTAGGTTCCGCTTGTATGCTGTGCACAAAATGAACCGCATAAAAATGATGGGAGAGAAATTGTGTCACTTAAGGAACATTAGACCAGATACTGAAAACAGCCTGACTCTGGTTTTGGAGCCAAGAAGTAACCTGAGCGTAAGTTAATGGGGAAAAAGGGGGTGCCGATAATTTGTTGCTATAAGGGAATGATGTAAATTGTAGTTCAACAGCAGCTGTCATGGCACAGTTTGCACATCCATGTTTTAGTAGGATTCATATAATTTCCCCATGAAAATCTTTGCTGCAGGAATGGAAAACTTCATTTTCTGGTAAATCTCATTAAATAATGTCAACATCACTATGACTTAGGCATGGCTACCTTGGTTTACAACAAATAAAATAATAAAATATGTTGTTTTGTACAGTGCCAATGTGATAAACACTTGTAAATGTAATAGGTTGTGCTTTCTTTGGCATTATCTTGCAATTAAGCTACATCATTGTGAGTAATGTTATTTACTTGCAGCATTCTGAATTAATCAAGGGGAAGGCATTTTGATGAGAGTTGTTGCCCACAGTAGTGCAGATTTACTTTGGGCTACAATGCAGTATCTGTCTGTCCCTCACTATTCTCTGCAATGTAGGAGAAGCTCGCTGATTTACAGACCTGTCAGAAGACATGTAAGGCATGGTGTATAGTGCAAGAAAATGGTTACCCCTGTGTGTAGGGGTATTTATCAGCTGTTAACCCCTAACAAAATAACTCAAACCCAAATTTTCTTAAATAAAAAATGTTTCCATCTATTTAGTAACACACCTTCCCAGTGGCTTAACTACTCGCTAGTGGGCCCTGGTGCAGGATTGGCACCTGGGCCCCCCTATTGAGCTCTCCCCCTATGAGTTGGAGTTCTTCTAGCCTCTCCAGTGGGCCCAAGAGGGAGTGGGCCCTGGTGCAATTGCACCCCCTGCTCCCCTGGTAGTTACGCCACTGCACCTTCCAACAGGCACACCACACAGCTTCGGTACAAACATTCAACACCAATTAGTTTCGAAATCAGTTTTTTTCATACAACAGTTCCTAGGGCATAATACATCAGCTCAAATGGGTTAACACTTACAGCTCTGATCCTCCCCTACTTGGCTTGGTAATTGTAATAAAGCGCACCTTACCGGTGCGGCGGGGACGCCCGCCGCGCCGCCATCGGCAGGGACGCCTGCCGCGATGTTCCTCTTCTGCCGGCTCCTATGCGCGCGCGCGCACGCGCACTTCCGGGTTTGATTTAAAGGCGCAGGCGCGCTGACGTATGACGTCAGCGCGCATTGGCGCGAAATTTGAAATCCTTAAAAGGCCGGTTCGGCTTATGCTCTTTGCCCGTGATAGGATTTGTTTCCTGGTGCTTCTGAGCCTTGTGCGTCTGACTTGTATCCTGTTTATATTATCTCCTGTGTTTGACCCGGCTTGTTCCTGACTATTCTGAAATCCGTATTCTGACCCCTGCCTGTACTTCGACTCCGATTCCGTCTCACCCCTCTGATTGATTACCCGGTTTGACCCTTGCCTGCCTGACTACCCTAGCTATCTACCTGCCTCGACCCGGCCTGTCTGACTACGAATCTGCCAACCCCTGTCTGTACCGTGACCATTGGCCTTATAGACTCTATCTACAGTCGTGCCCCACTGCCAGCCAGAACTCCTGCTTTGCACCTCTCGTATAAGTCCAGGTGGCATCTGAGTAGCTGAGGGATCCTCCCGAAGCCAAAGGCGGCCACACTACTGGTGAAGCACGAGCCGAGATCAGGGTGCTTGGCACTTGTTCTGGTATTGGGTGCCGACCGTGACAGTAATCCGGGGTACCTTAGCACCCCTTTATCACTCCACCCTGCCTTACCCACTCAACAGTCTGGTGCTGGACTAGCACCCCTTTGTTATTCCAATTGGGTTCACTGGCATCTTTCCGACTTGAAGTCCTTTTCTTAACCCTAGCTAGCCTAGCATCTAGCTTCTGGGTCCCTATCTCTTGGAGTATCCACGGGGAACTATTCCCTCTAAACAACTTGTTGGGGCAACAAGCTACCTGTTCTAACTGCCTATCTCAGACACCTAGTACCTGCAAAACTTATATTCTATTTGCTACCTTCTTCTTGCTGCAGGTCTTCCTCTTATAGTACCTGTGCATCAGCCGGTTCATCCCATCAAAGACCCTAAACTATGGGTGTGGCTGCCTTTTATACCCTTATATCTAACCCCTCTAGTGGCAGGGGAAATAATTACACTTATGCTACACTTGTATGTCACCTAGCGGACACACACTCACATTACACTCATAATTCTTTCAACACACACACTTTCATACATTTTAGCTAACTTTTATACACCAGTCAATCACTTTGTTCACCTCCTTACATGTTATTATAGTTTGCATCTTACCCGTGTTTGCTTGCAAAGGTTTGTACTCCTCTAATGGAGCTCAAAGGCTGCACCTCACTCTGAATTCATCGCTGTCTGTGTTTGGATTTCTGCATCCAATGAGGACAGGCTGTTATTGGCACACATACTGCTTGCTTCTATGTGCCGAAAATTCTAAATATCCTCTAGTTTCAATCGCTTGATAAAGGTGAAAGATAAAAAAATGACAATAATAATCTTTACATACTAATGGTAAACATTGGCGGTAACATTCAAAAAAGTGTATGGATTTGGCACTGGAAACCTAGACCTAAGTGGAGATTATATAATAGGAAATGAACAATGCCTATATTTAATTCTCTCTAATAGTGTAAGGAAAACATTAACCTAAATGTTTCAAATAATTCTACAGAATCGCCTTTGACTCAATTATCTAAAAATATATTTCCCCCTCTTACAGAGTGGAGATTCCCTGTTAAGTTTTACTCCAGTCTCTCACAGTGAGAGTGATTCATCCACACAGTCCTTGTCTCATGGTGGGGTGCCTGAATTGCTAGTGGGATTGTCATATAATCCAATAACAGGACGACTTTCTGTGGAAATGATCAAAGGCAGTCATTTCCGGAACCTAGCAGTCAACCGACCTCCTGGTGAGTAAACCTCAGACTAAATCAGTCTCCAAGAGTATTTGTTCTGCTTTCCAAGTCACTTCTATGACTGATGCAGATCATTGCTTTGGGTATTGGGAGCAAAGGGGTGAAAAGAAAGAGGAGATGGGAGAAGAAAGACAATGGATTTGTGTGACTGAGTAAAGAAAGTAGGCACAGGAGAGAGGGGAAAGAAGAAAATATTGTGTTTGATGAAGGTTGTTCAACTCCTATTTTGACCTTTTTTTTAACAATTCTTTATTTTTTCATTTTGAAGCCAGCAAAGGGGAATACAAAACATAAAGGGGGGGGGGGGGTCAGGGCAAGGGTTTACATACATTATAACTTTGAATTATACAAGAATTTTTTTTTTTTTATGGCAACAAGTCATATCTCACAATAACAATTTCTAAAGAACTAATGCACATCACCTCTTAACTTTCAGAAATGAGAATGTATTAAACTGTGTATTTCTTATCTTGCTATACATAAAACGGTAATGTACTATTTCTTTCCGTCACTTTGTTACATTTTTAGTGATAATGCAAGACGAATAGTTTTCCTGCCAAAGTTGGGTAACAAGGAAGGGCGGAAGAGTAAATAAATTGGATCTAAATTTAGTACAATGGTAAATATTCCGAATGATATAGTAGAAAAGCTATTAGAATGCCGAAGTTAAGATTGCACAGAAGAAGAAGATAGAGAACCATATTTGATTTTCCTTGTGTGGAGTAATTTCCAAAGGGCATCACCCATCCTAGAAATACACTATTTGGCAAAAACTATCTAGACACCCACCTCTCCCACAAGTTTATTAATTTGAAGTTGATCTTCACTCTTGTAACAGCGTTTACACATCTGAGAAGGCTTTCCTCCATTTCCAACATTGTTGGTGGGGTTTGATTCAACCACAAGAGTATTAGTGAGGTTAAGGAATCAGGTCAGGTTTGCAGTCTGGGTTCCAATTCAGTCCACAGGTGTTTTCTTGGGTTGAGATCAGGGATCTGTACAGGCCAGTCAAGGTCTCCCAATCCCATCTCATAAAACAAAATCAATTTGTTCATTGGGGCGTTATTGTGCTGAAACAGTCCTTTACCAAACAGATGCCATTATTCTGTCTCCACCAAGTTTCATTATCTGTATTTCCGGTTCAGGAAAGTAGCATTTTCCTGGTATATGCCAACCCCAGACATTACTGTTATACTGGCAAATGGTGAAATATAAAGTTAGAAAATCACATCAGCTGGAGTAGGAGATTGAAAAGCCTTGAAAATAAAAAAATAAAAATAAAACATTTTATGGGTGAATGGTTTTGGTGCATAGCACCTATTTTTGATTGGAAACAAACATTATTCCAAGAACTTGTTAAAGCAAATGATAGACTGATGCTGTATATTCAACATTGTTCTAGTACTATGCCAGTCTATTTACAGGTTACAGAATGTTTAAGGCTCTCCAGTTTCAATTGTTCTGTAGTATAATTTTTTGGAATTGCATCATCAATGACACGTCACAGGAATCAGGAAAAGCAAAGTCAAGATAATATGGGACATTATATGAGCAGTAAAGGGCCCTTTCACCACCTTTATATTCAGGGCATTTCAGAGACATTGCTGGGATAGAAATCCATATAGTTTCCCTATTTGGTGGTGCACAGATTCTCCATTATTGGGAATCATCCTTATCACCCGTCTGAATCTTGCAGTAATGTTCAGTGCTGGTGCAATGATTAAAAATGGGCTGATAAAAGCTGCCGACAGACCGATTGGATCAGCCGGATATCGCCCACCTCAATGTGGGCATAGCGGGGATTCAGATTGTGTCACCCAAGGCAGCCGCACCCCTAAAGTGCTCACAGACAGTGTCTGACAAGTAAATTGCTATGGGAGATGAGAAAATTGCTTTGATGAATACAGTTTCATCACTGAACTGATGGGTCCTAATTACAGTAATATCGGAACAGAAGTGCCAGAAACATACATATAGAGTAAATTTCCTTCATCGTACAAGCACTATTGAACCCATAGCTCCCAAATATCTACAATTTCTAGGCGCAGTACTTATGGTTGACTTTGCCACATCATGGCCCCACCCCGGGGATGGCACTTGCCCTCACCCATGGTGCCACTGGCCCACCGTATGGTGTCACTGACCTGCCCTATGATGTCACCGGCCTACCCCCTGCCCAGATTGCAGGCCAGTGAAATGTGCCAACACTAAATATATTACAGAGCTTATCTGTCATCTGCTGTGAATCCTGTGCCTTTTCTCCCTTTTTCAGCTTTGAATGGCTGCTCCATGGCTACACAGCAGCTTGATTATATAAACTATTGTAGAGTTTCTGAAGCAAATACACCTGTTTTACCAGTACAGGGCAACAATACGTTATATTGTCATTCCTTTCAAATACTTACATTTTTTGGTGTTACTGTTCCTTTTATAGTTTTTAATACATATGATTGCACATGAGCAGAAAGTATTTAAAGAGACAGGGCCATGTACACAGCTGTGCTGTAATAAAGAGGAGCAGAGCCTTCCCTCGCAGTGTCAGTGCAGATGAAAAATGCTAAAAAGATACATTATATAATACGTTTATGATACAAAGCAATGTCAACATTTTATTAATCAGCAAAATAGCGCGAACAGTTGGCAATTACTCTAGATTCCCCCATTTTATGTATAATAGATCTTCCCGCTGATCTTGCTGACCGGTTATCTGACTAATATTGCTGGTCAGTGATGTTCCTGGATAATAGTGCTGACACTGTTTATTTTAGTTTATGTTGCGTTAGAGACCTCAATTCTAAAAAATGTGTTCCCACTTTGAATGAGTTGAAATGTATTGCTATCTCATTCTGTGAGGTTGAGTAGCTGCTACTGTTATCTCTGAATAGCACTGCACATTCCACTTACACACAGATGAGGCAGCAACATAGAAAAATCTATCCTTGACTCTACCGTAACAGCTCAGGGACAAAAACAATAGAAAAAGAAATAAAGGACAGAGGCATGAAACTATATATGTATATATAGTGCCTACAGAAACCCTTAACCCTTAAAGGAGAATTAACATAAAAAAAACCCTAGCCCCCATCCCCACCAAGACCCCCCCCCCCACCAGTCTAAAGTTTGGCGATGTCACGGAGCGGATCTCTCCCCGATATGCCCACCTTGAGGTGGGCGATATTGGGCTGATCCGATCATGGGCCCTAGGGCCCAACGAGCGGATCATAATGGAGGCCATACGGGCAGTCGGATCGTGGGACCGCATCAACGATCAGATGCAGCTGCGATCCGACAGGATTTTTAGGCCCCCCGCAATTGACATCTGGCTGACCTTAGGCCAGATATTGGTTGGTAAAGCCTGCCCGAGGGCCCCATTCACGGGCCAATAAGCTGCCGACTTGGTCTGTAGGCAGCTTTTATTGGCTCGTGTATGGCCACCTTAAGTGTTACCCCGGGCAAATGCCCCTAACGTTTTACTTATCCCCCCCAGTGTAGATTCAGGCATCAAAGTTCAAGGGCACCATCTTATTTTCTTCGGAAATCTTCGGAATGAGACCGGCGTATCTGTGCATGCACAAAAGACTGCAAAAAAACCTTCTACCAGTCAGCATTTCAGGAAGCATATTTTCAGATATCCCCATGTCTAGATTTAAAACAAGATGTGTTTTCACACAAAAGGTGCAATTCCTCACAATTTTCAGAAATGAAAAATGTGCAAGGTAACACATCAAATTGAAACATCAAAGAATAAGAATGGGGAAAAAGGGAAGGGAATATTGTGTTGCATGAAATATGTATATTTATTAACATATCACTGAACCTCTCTAAGAGTCAGTCCACACGAGCAGATTCAGGGAGATTTAGTTGCCTGGCGACTAATTGCCTCTTCTTCTGGGCAACAATCTCCCTGAACTGCTTTTGCGTGTCTTCCCTGCTACTATAATGAAAAGTCGCCTGGGCTAAAGCACACGTAGTGCTTCGTTTTCCAAAGTCGCCTGGAGTTGCCTCACAAAGAAAACGAAGCACTGCGAGTGCCATACTGCTGGCAACTTTTCATTCAAGCTGGAGGTATGGCATGGGAAGGCAGTTCAGGGAGATTGTCGCCCACAAGAAGAGGTGATTAGTCGCCAGGCGAATAAATCTCAGAATCAGCCCGTGTGTCACTACCCTAACAATTTCTTCATGAAACTTCGGGCGACTTCGGAAAACGAAGCACCGCGTGTGCTTTAGCTCAGACGACTTTTCATTGTTGCCCAGAAGAAGAGGCGATTAGTGGCAAGGCGACAAAATCTCCCCTAAAATGCTCATGCGGACTAACCCTAAGGGTAGTGACACACAGGCAAATTCAGGGAGATTGTTATTTTTCGGCATGACACGGGAAGGCAGTTCGGGGAGATTGTCACCCAGAAGAAGAGGCGATTAGTCGCCATGCGAATAAATCTCCCGGATACTGCCCGTATGTCACAACCCTAAAAATTTACAGGTCAGAAACACAGTGATAGATTTCTGGTTACTTCTGTTGCTCTGCTCAACAAACAATATTGAAATTAACAATACTGAATAAATTAATCATTCCTTTATTCATTCATTTCCACCCAAAGTGTGGGTATTGAAAGAATATTCAATACATTGTTATAAATCATTGCTGTCCAACTGGTGCCCCCCCTTGAGAGGCCCTCCATTGAAATCTGGTTGCTTTGATTACTTACCTTGTGTAAGCTTCAAAAGGTATCAGAACTGAGATTAACTAACCCGGCATTGTTCACACCTTAGATGCAGGTGTTAAAAGAACCTTTAAAGGGCACCTATGGGCTAAAAAAATTCCCCAAACCGAAGGTGCAGGCAGGGGGAATTTATTTATTTATTTTTTTAACTACTAGAACCCCAAACCGGAATGCGGGCTCTATCAGCCCGCACCTTCGGTTTGGGGAATTTGTTTAGCCCCATAGGTGCCCTTTAAGACCCCGGTATAACACCAGTAATGACCTCCATTATTCACACTTGTAATACCCTGCATTGATCACATTTCAGACTGTCAGTGCCCACATTGTTCACCTGGTCAAACCTCAGACAGACTGTAGGAGTAGCACTGTCATTGTGTCACTGTACTTACAATACATAATTTACAATATATCATTTTCATCTTAGAGTGATACTGATAGGTTTCCCTGTCTCCTACCCTGCACTGCCTGTGCCACACTCTGCCTGTGGGAGGTGAGCCTGGTTGGGGTTTGTTAGCATTTGGAAATACTTTTTAGGGGGTCCCCAATCATGAGCTTGGGGTTGTTGTGTTATCCACAGGGGAGGAAGAGGCATATGGATTTAAGGGTATGTCACAGTATGACTTGATAAACTTTTTTCACATATGAGAACAGATACATTCTGGTCCTCGGAACCACAGAAGTTGGCCAGCACTTATATATACTGTATATTCCTTTGACTCTGCTCAGAAAACATTTTTGGAAGTACATTAATCTTTCAAATTCTGATGTGTGTTCTGTATCCCTCTCATCCACAGATACCTATGGAAAGCTTTCTCTGTTGGACTCAGCCGGCCATGAAATCTCACGTTGTAAAACATCGGTGCGCAGAGGCCAGCCAAACCCTGTCTACAAGGAAACATTCATCTTCCAAATTGCTTTCTTTCAGCTTACTGACTTCACGCTGATGATTTCCATTTACAATCGGCGCAACATGAAAAGGAAGGAGATGATTGGGTGGCTTTCCCTGGGCAAAAACAGTAGTGGGGAAGAGGAGCAAAACCATTGGATGGAAATGAAAGAATCAAAGGGTCAACAGGTCTGCCACTGGCACATGCTGCTAGAGTCCTAAAGGGCAGAATTGTTGTGTGCAGAATTAACACAAAGGAAATTCACAGATGAGTTATAATGCCTGCAAAGCCAAGTTTTCACATTTTTTTAAACAAACCCACACCTTGCATTACTGATCATAACAATGCAAACATCATGTACAGTGACCACGTTTCCTTCACTTTTTATTAGAAACTTTTACTACTAAAATATACATTCTATTCCACTTATCCACCTGAGGGTGCAAGTATGTAGAAAATAAAATAGAATAAACATAAAATGCATGTAAAATACTTTGGGAGTATAGGTGTACAATTTTAATGCACCTCAACAGGGACTGTGTAATGTATCTTGCTGCACCAGCTATTCATTGCAGTGACTTGAAAGGAAAATATCTGCCTACTTGTGACTAGATATCCAAGCCTGTACTTTGGGAATGAGGGCTAGGCCACACGGGAAGATTCCAGGGAGATTAGTCGCCTGGAGACTAATCGCTGCGTCTTTGAGGCGACTAATCTCCCTGAATGGCTTGCTCCTATCTCACACCCGCTAGCGCTAAAGTCGCCTGCACCTATTCACACTGGGCGATGCCGCGTGTGAATAGGCGCAGGCGACTTTATTGCTAACGGGTGCGAGATTCTAGCAAGCCATTCAGGGAGATTAGTCGCGGCGGTTAGTCGCCAGGTGACAAATCTCCCCGAATCTTCGCTTCTGGCCTTACCCTAAGGTTGTATTCCACTATGCACTGACATTGGTACAGGTACATGGTTAATGTTAGTTTCTATTTTCAGTAAAAGTTAGTTGCAGCACAAATCCATTTGAAGACCAGAGGAAATATGCATCAGTTGTTGCCTTGAGTTGAACCATATTCCATTTGCACTGAGAATGATACCCTTGAACCTGACATCTAACTAGGGCACAATACAATGCAATGTGCAACCATTCTATGGTGTCACACTTATGTATACAATGCTGAAAACCCAGCCACAGATGTACAATGCTCTATTTGGTCCTCTGGTTCAGTTCATCACTTCTGGTACAAGGATATCTAGGTAGGCCGATACTCTTATAGCGCACTTGCAGGTAAAGCACAGCAAATGGCATTTTAGTCATCTGAAAAAGGGCAAGATGGTGCACATATTAAATGACTGTCCTTACTTCAGTGTTTGTAATTATTTGGAATTAATTTGATACTGATTAAGAATGGATTATATATTTTCAAATTGCATGGAAAGCAATAAACATTTTGCTGTATGCGGGTTTGATAGCTTTATGCATTTTGTTATTTTCAATTTTGTATTGCTGCAATGGGCAGAGAGACCCCCTCCAACTTACTACATAGGTCACCACATGACAGCCTGGCATAGTAAGCCTGTTCCTAATAAGATGCCAGACTGAGGTGGTTAATGTGTCTGGACTCAGAGAGCACAAAGTGCTATTTCACTCTCTTGTTTTCTCCTATTTCCATACCTTTATTTCTTAATTTATTTCTTTTCTATTCCATTTTCTTCCTTTTCTCTCTCCTTCTACATACAAACATATATGTAATTCATGTTTTTGAAATGCATAAAAAAAGAATGTGAAGAGCGTAAGTCAGACAGGCTAACTACCAGAGCGCAACAGGAACCACAAGCTGAATTGCCAATGCCAGGTACCAAATGGGTGGGTCCATTAGGTCTGTGAGGGGCCATTTCCTTTGTGACATGACGTTTCCTTGGGAAAAGTTTTCCTTGAGTGTTTAAAGCTGGGCTGCTCATATCCATCCTGGGCCGCAGGTTGGACACCCCCTAATTTAGCCTGAACTGGAATTATAGTGAGTGCTTCCCCCTCGCTTTCCACACTTATATAGCCATTGCAACATAAAAAACACATAGCTCAATCCCATGTAATTACTAAATGTTTTCAGGCCTTAGGCAGAGCTGCAGCCACGTTTCTAAGATCAAAACTGTATTGTTTTCACATAATATGAATAAGAATGGAACCCAGCAAGGCTCATTAACTACTGCGTCAAGTGCATCTGTTGACACAGGAATCCTTAGAAATTCTACCACCTCCAAGATGGTGGTTGATCCAGGGTTACAACAGTGTGCTGCATTAATATGCACAGTGCATTTTCTCATAAAGAATAAAGCATATTTTTGACACTGAGCACCAGAAATGCTCAAATTCCGGCACAGAATTGTTTTTGAGTAATGTCAACATAAGTGCTATTGTGTGTGTTTTCACGTGATGGGCACAACTCTCCCTTGCTGTTCTATAAATAAATGACTAATGAGGGATGTCCTTAACTAAGTCAAACAGCATTGAAAAAAAGATCATATCTACCAGTTACAGTCCTAGAAGAAGTTATTGAACCAACCAGTATTACTCAAATTTGGTCATTTGCTCCAGTTACTCTGAAGTAGAGAAGATATAGACAGTGTCTCCATTTTGCACACGGTGACTTATACTAACATATGGTCATTATGAGGAACTCCAGTACTTTTAGCCATCCATTTAAGATGCCTATGACACAATATATTTTTAAAAAGTATAAATTTTAATTCATCACTATTAAAAAATTTTTTTCCAGATCATGTGTACAGAGTTGATGTTAATTCATTTAACCTTTTTTTAAAAAATACAATAAATGGAATGTTGCAGTTCATGAAACAATTATGTATAAATTAGATGTATTGGAATTAATTGATGAGAAAGAGTTAATGCTTCAAGCTTGCATTAGACAGTCCATGGATTCCTGTTGAAGGAAAAAGAAATTGATGTGGGAAGAAAATGTCGGAGGAATAAATCACTGAAGGCACCCGCTCTAAATTGTTTGAAAAAAGTCTCTAAAGGAATTCCGCGTGCTGGAGATAATTAGAGTCATTTGTTACTTTTGGAAAACACAGTGTCCTGTATAGAAGGGAATACTGAAAGCATGTAACAATGTAAGCCGTCTTCACTTTTTCTGCAGCCGTGTCGGTTTTCCAACAGCTTGTACAGCAGTGAATCGATGCACTAATTGACTCACAGTGCGCCGGCTGCAATATGAATGCCTGCGAGTAAGCCGCCCCAAGTATACGTTACCCTCAGTTCAAGGTCTGTATTAATTTCTTTTTGTCCAGACTCGGATATCTCAAACGGGGGAGTGCACGTGTGTCTCCGAATTTTTACGGCTTGTTCAAGGAACATCCAGACTTATCGCAACCTTTGATTGAGAGCGGGTGATTCCTCCATCATGACACGCCAACGCGCGTTTCACCAGACAGGCTTCGTCAGGGCGTAACTCTGAAGTAGAGACCCATATCCACCAACCAGAATTTTGCTTTCATTCTTTTATGGCAGTTGATCATCTGAGCCACTTTTTCTTGAACCCTCCCCATAAGAAAATCCATGACAAATCGTTGGCTTTCTGGCTGTTGTTAACTAGAACAACTGGCTGAGTGAGGAGTTTAGAAAATGTACTTTGCTATAGCTTGTGGGCCTCATGTCTTACACTTCTTTTCTTAGTCTTCACTATTGTAATTAAAGCACAATAAGTAAACCAGACTTGTATCCTTGCTGCTTGGAATCTCACACTGTTTCCTAGGTAACCAAATGCACAAACATAAAATTAGCACTTCCGACTTTTTCTGTCTAGAAACCATGGAGACCAAGAGAGCAGGATAAAAGAAGGCAGATGTTTGGCGGACCAATAATGCAACGTGGAGGTAAACAAGAGTTCTGTATTTTGTATAATTGGAAAGAAGAAAATGTACCTAACAACAAAGAATACAGTCTAGGCACTTACTGTAAGTGGGAAGTGCAGGGTTCTTTAGCGTCAACATTTTCCATTATGATTAATTATCAGTAAGGAAAAGCTGACCTTGAGTCAAAAGTGGTCAAAGGGTTCAGTAATTCATCCATTTTCAGCTAACCAGAGAGGCGAGGCTGATAATGTTTGTGCTTGATGTCTCTTTCTCTTGAGCTTCAAGTTCTGCTTTATCACACATGAGAGTTCATCTACTAAAGGAAGCGTAAATGCAAAGAGGCATGCATCCATTGCTACAGTTTCTTGCATCACTACATGCTCCTGTATGCATAAAAGTACCAGTATACAGGGTGCAAAGCAGGCCCGGACTGGCAATCTGTGGGTTAGGGCAAATGCCAGATGGGCTGCTATAAGGTACCACAGAAAGTCAGTATTTAGTGGGCTGGTGGGGGACTGTTTGGGCCTCTATGTGGGCTGATTGGGCCTCTGTGTACCTGAAATGCCAGGGCCTATTTTGATTCTCAGTCCAGTCCTGGTGCAAAGACACAAAGGAGCCCAGGAATATATATATTCTTCAAAAAGGAGATATTTCCAGAGCTCACTCTGCAACTACACAAAACTCTGACTTGCACCCAATAACAGCTTCATGTATGTACCCCTAATGTTGCAAAGAGCATCCAAATGCAACCGATGAGTGATTTGCCAATACAAATTATAATTACATTGCTACAGTCTGAGGTCTGAAACATCTTTGTTTGACTTCTATCTATTAAGCTGTGGTCCTCAACCTTTTCTATTTGTGAGCCACAATTAAATATGAAAAAGTAGATAAGCAACTCAAGCATGAAAAAAGTACCTACGGGTGCCAAACAAGGGCTGTAGTTGTTTATTTGGTAGCTTGCAGACTACAGGTGGGTCTTTTAGGCAGTTGACATGGTCTTTATGTCTCCCAAACTTGTCTCCAACTCATAAATCTAAAAATGAGCACCTGCTGTGAGGTCACTGGGAGAAATATCAAATGTCTTGGTGAGCAACATGTTGTTCACGAACCACTGATTGGGGATCACTGTATTAAGCTTTTCTGTGGATAATAGTCTATTAGTGGTGCAATGTAGTTCATATTTTGTCAAGCAATCAGGATTTCCAAAGTTATATTTAGTGGTATGCATGTATATGTATGTAATTTTTATTTGTATAGCGCTCCTTCAGTGGTGCATTCATACTCTCATAGCTCATTACCTAAGCAGTGCAAATGCACACCTATAAAGTTTCCCATCACTGTCACTTACCTATTGACAGTGACTGGATTATCCTAGTCTGAATAATGAAAGCAAATATCTGATTGGCTATCAGGATTTACTGTATGTGTGTAAATAAGAACAGGTTAATAAATAAAGCCTGGGGTATTTCAGTATTTTCTGCATTTAAGGGTGTCAATTGATTGTTGAGGTTTACCCTTTATATATAGTCTAGGTATCACCCTCAGGGCCACCATTAGAAATCACGGGGCCCCGCACAACAACATCTTCAGGGCCCCCTGGGCCCCGCCCACTCTGACACCCAAGTCCCACCCCTGAGCCCACCTAATCCATATCAAAGTTAAAAGACCACACAGATATCAGCACTAAAAAAGTAACCCACCCCCACACATATTGATAGTCACGGCTCCCTTATAAGTTAAAAAAAAAAACATTGGCACCAGGGCCCCCCTTAAAAGTTAAAAAAAAAATTGGGGCCCCAAAAAATATAAAAAAAAATTGGCGCCAGGGCCCCCCTAAAAAGTAAAAAAAAAATGGGGCCCCAAAGAATATTTTTTTAAAAACATTGGTGCCAGGGCTCCCCTCACAAATTAAAAAAAAAATTGGGGCCCCAAAAAATATTTTTGAAAAAAACATTGGCACCAGGGCCCCCCTTACAAGTTAAAAAAAAATTAGGCTAAAAAAATATTTAAAAAAATATTGGTGCAGGGGCCTATAGAGTATTAAAATAAAACACTGGTGGGCAGGGGATAAAAAAAAACAAAACGCATTGGTGTCAGTAGAATTGAATTCGTGGCTTCAGGACTTCAGTTATAGCTGTTTCCATGACTTCGGTTCTTTTCGCCGATTCAGGACTTCAGTGTCGGCTCCTTTTGTGACTTCCGCATTCTGCATTTGGACTTCGCGACGAGCGGACGCTTATGCGCTCGTTGTAGTGCTGCCGGGCCCCCCTTCAGCCCCGGGCCCGGGACACTTGTCCCCCCTGATGGCAGCCCTGATCACCCTTTACATATAATATAGGTATTATGTTATCCAGAATGTTGGGGACCTGGAGCTTTCTGGATAAGGGTCTTTCCATAATTTGGATCTTCTGCTAAAAAGTAATTTAAATAATAAATAAACCCTATAGAAACGTTTTGCCCCTTATAAGGATTAATTATATCTTAGTTGGGATAAAGTACTAAGTACTGTTTTATTATTACAGAGAAAAGGATAATCCTTCAAAAAATATTAATTATTTGATTAAAACTCAGTCTATCGGCTATGACCTTCCAGTAATTTGTAGCTTTCTGGATAATGGATCCCATATCTGTATAACAAAATGTAGGCTCACTTCAATTTATACACAGAGTGGATTCTATATAACAATACATTGTAACCTACAGATAGAACACAAAGATTTGCAGGCAGTGAGACCTTTAAACATAAACCCACAGTATGATTGTTGATGCAAGGGCCATAGAGAGGCAAAGTAATTTAGAAAACCAAGGATTCTTGCAATTAAATGTACTCACATTCCTTACCACTAACACAGCCCAAGCTATTTCCCACACAGAGTATTCTTTTATTTATTCTCAGTTTATTTCATAGGCATTTACAGCGTCAAACGGGGCCCTTAACCCCCACCCGCAGAATCCCTCCATTATCAGCGCAGCAGCCAGCAGATTTGGGTTGTCAAATTAGCTGCCTCCTCCCTGGATATCAAGGGACACAGCAGAGGAGAGAAATGGAGTAAAGTTGATTGCTGCATAACTATTGTCACTTGCTGCAGAAAGTAGGGAAACAATCTAAAAAAAAATCCTTGGCTGCTTAGTTTTCCCAAAAATAGATCAGCTGTCATATTTAAAAATTTAGCAAAACCTCTTTTGGAGGGAGCTGCCTGTAAGAACTGAATGACAATCTGTGGCTTCAAACAAGTTCTCCAAGTTTCCAAGATCCTCTGACTCTTTCTATGCAAGTGTAACCCCATCTTGGTCACTCCCCTGTACCGTAGAATACACACAGGGTCGGACTGGAGCATTGAGGGCCCACCAAGGCTACAAAACAAAGAGCCCTCCTGGCAGTCCCCAGGGGCTCCCACCCGACCCCCAAAGCCAATCCCCATAGAGCGCTCATGATCATGGTGCAACTGCGGTTCTTTATGGGTTATCAGGGGAATAGCTCTATATGGATACACACCATTTCTTAACATCCACAGGACCTGAATCCCCTTTGCTAAATAAGAAGGTACTGGGAATTTCTCTCAGCAATGCCTCCATCTAGTGGTATCCAAAAATACACTCATGGGTGGCCCCACTAGGAACAAATGATTAACCACACCATTGCAGTAAAACAAATAGTACTTTAAATAAATGGAAAATGCAAATTAAATTACATTTACACAATGCAATATAAATCCTGCCCTGGGTTATCCAGTGGTCTTTCAACTCCTGGCACAGTATCTACTCAGGACACAGTTCCACACTTTACTCCTGGTGGACACACAGTACCAGTCCCAAGAGCACTTTATCCCAGGAAGCATTGCCTGCCCCTACACCTCTCCTTTGGATAGCAGCAGTAGCTCCCACGTAGCAGGTGATGAAGCACAACCTGTCTACATAAAGGGGATACATGATGGGATCCTTCCAATACCTTTACCACAGGCAGATTGCTCACCGAGGGCTCACACAGAGCTGGTACCAACAATACCCTTTCCTCAGGCCAAAACTCATTGAGGGCTCATACAGAACTGGTACAGGCATCCACAGCTCTCAAGAGAGATTTTCAGGCTGACTCCAACACCCATTCTGAGTGTGAGTACATGCCAAGACTCTTTCCTTGAAATCCATCTCCAAGCATCATTCTCTGGCCAATCCCTCATGGTTATCCCAGAGCCCACCAAGGGCATCACCACCCATGTGGTTTCTAGCCATGGCCTGGGGCTAGTAGCTGACACCAGAATCCCAGCAAAACACAGCAACACTCCATGTATGTATATTTATAAAAGTATCAAGTTTTCTTTTGTGCCTATTGCATGGGAGCAGGTTTCCATATCACAGGGGAAATGTACTTTTGGGTAGTGATACCAAATGAATTTTAAGAGTTCATGGGGACAGACAGGTGCATAAACTCCCATCTGAGGTTTATGAGAGGATGCTTCTTTATGTGCATTTTGTTAGGCAGTTTGCTGTAGCACATTGAACTGTGTATGCATATCAAGTGATCTAAGTGATATGCTATATATTCCATGTAGCCCAATGATGTGATATACCCCATTCTTGTAAACTTTGTGTTTGTGTCAGTGATATATATTCTAGTGGGAGCCACCAAGGCCCTGTTTAACTGTGTGACACATTCTCCAGTGCCTCCCACTAGTACTGCAATGAGTACTCAGGCTTCCCTGGCCTCCAGCAAGTAAGTACTCTTAGTTAATTGGAGTGTAATAAGGTTATGTGCCCATTATAGATCCAAAAACAGCTCCTACCTCCCTACTTCTAGATGCAGAAAGAGGCAAAATGTATAGTACAGCACCTTTTTGTAGACACAGACAAGATGTGTTTCAATGGATTGCTGTTACAGTGTATTTATAGCAAGCTGACAAAAAAACAGAATAACTTATCACATCAGTGAGAAGTTCTATTACACAAACCATTTTCAGACAGGGATGAAGCAGTGTATCATTAACTTCACAATGCCAGTTATTAAAGTGGACCCGTCACCACAAAAAAATATTCAAAATCATATTTTATCACATTAGTCAAGCAAAATGAACATTAATTACACTATATAAATTATTTTAATCTTGTTTCCTTCAGTCTGGGAATTCATAATTATAGCAAGCAGGCAGGAGCCATTTTGTGGACACTGTTATTAAGACAAGCCTTGTATCATCTCAGAATCTTGTTTGTGCACCAGAATGGGGGACCTGATGTCTATCTCCATGTCCTGGCTACACAATTAAATGGTTAAGAGAACTGTGGGAATGTGTGGGGAGCAGTGACATCTAGGAAGTGCTGAATTGAAAGTGAAAGTAATTATTTGCCCCCCCTCTATGACTAAGGCATAGAGGAGTGGCAGGCAATATTTGATTGACAGCTGAGATTTTCAAATGAGCTTAAAACAGCTATGAATGGTTTAATACAAATTTGAAATTTGATTTCATGTACAATTTGAAACAGACTTTTATTATACAGATTTTTGTGTCTTGGTGACTGTTCCACTTTAAGGTATATTGTACTATTATGGGGTTATTTATCAAAATCCAAATGTATCTGTTTTTAAAGGGATACTGTCATGGGAAAAATGCATCAGTTAATAGTGCTGCTCCAGCAGAATTCTGTACTGAAATCCATTTCTCAAAAGAGCAAACATATATTTAATTTTGATAAACTCTGCTATGATTAACTTCAGACACTCTGTATTGCTGTACTGAAAGTTGGAGTGATATCACCCCCCCCAGCAGCCTAACAACAGAACAATGGGAAGGTAACCAGATAACAGCTCCCTAACACAAGATAACAACTGATGGTAGATCTAAGAACAGCACTCAATAGTAAAACCCCATGTCCCACTGTGTTCTATTCAGTTACATTGAGAAGGAAAAACAACAGCCTGCCAAAAAGCAGTTCCCTCCTTTAAGTGCTGGCACAAGTCACATGACTTGGGAAATTGACAAAATGTCTAGCCCCATGTCAGATTTCAAAAATGAGTATAACAAAATCTGTTTGCTCTTTTGAGAATTGGATTTCAGTGCAGAAGTCTACTGGAGCAGCACTATTAACCGATATGCTTTGCAAAAAAAATTTTTTCCTTGACAGTATCCCTTTAAATAAAAAAAAGTCAGACCAAACTAGAATCCATGATTTGCCCTTATTTATGAGTAAAAAACAAACATAAAATGGATTGGGAAAAACCTTAACTTTTTTGGATTGTCATGTGAAAAATCTGGATTTTTTTCTAATTTGACACCAGACAATTCCAAATGTTTAGTGAAATCATTACGACAAGCCGACGTAAGAAACCCGGTGCAGACAGTAATATTTTCAAATTCTAACAGGACCATTATTCTATTGACTTCTCCAGGACCTCGACAGGTTGAAGATGGAGAATTTTCAGATTCTGACTTTTTGCTGCCTCTGAGTATAATAAATCTTGAAAAGTTTTTAGCCTTCAAACTTTTGTAAAAAAACCTCCTGGATGTCATATCATAAAGTTGGCCATACACTGAACATGTAAAGATCTGCTTGTTTTGTGATCTTTCACCATTATACCAAAGGGCTGATCCAACTGTTTGGCCGTATGGTTGTCATTATTTTAGCGGCCCGGCAGGTAAAAATGATGGTTGATCCCAATGTTAGAAATAGGGAAAAAAGAGAAATATTTAGGAATGCTGGTATTTTTTGCCAGAAACGGTCATAATTGCAGCAATGCTGGCTGTTCGATTGAGGACCTTATCCGCGCATTTCATGACAGCAAAATCAACCCTGCCTGTGCCTGACCAATATGTCAATAGCAAATTGTTATTTAGGTCCCAAAATGTCCACCAGTTGACCTATTTTACCAATATTCATTGAAACTGTGTCTGAATTAAGGCCTCATACTAGGGCCCTACCAGGGCCGAATTTACATAGCAGGCACCCCTAGGCCCACTGACATTTGCCGCCCCCATACTCTGCCCTTTTACTCGCAAATTTTCATCAGGTCCGGAGAAATGGGAATGGTGCATGGGAAATTTTAAAAACTATTGTATCTTCTGCATATCCCCAGTGTTTCTGAACCAATGTGGGTGTGACTGGGCAGCATGCCGCCCCCTAAAATCCTGTCACCCTAGGCCCGGGCCTAGGTGGCCTTTCCACAAATCCGGGCCTGGGCCCTACAGCGGCAGGGTCAGCTTATAGCGCCTGAACATTATGCTGAGCTCATAACAATGACATAAGATGACTGTGGAGAAAGCAACAGCGGCCACAAACCCCTGAAGTGCAGGAAAACACCACTCGCGCGTATTTATAGGGGGTGACATTTTCCGCCCATCTATAAGCCCCGACTACAGTCGCTTCACTCGGGACAGGAGTTTGATGTGAGGATGCGCTGGGACTTTGTGAGCGTCATCGTAACTAAGCAACGCAAGTGAGGCGCGCTGCTTAGCAACCCGGCTCCACCCTCAGTACCAATATGCTGTGGAAGCGGACGGAGCTGAGTGGAGCGGGCTGGGGAGAACAGGCTGGCGAGAGAAGAGCTCGTCCCTGGCCAGAGGAGACAAGTGCCCGGGAGCTGCGTCTGAGATTAAAGTCGCCATACAGGGTATCGGAGCGACCTTTCTGCCTGGGGCACCGCGACAGTCTAGTAGGTTGCCTCTGGGGCGTTTGGGCACATGACACTTAGTTTACTCTTTGGATTGAGATGCTGCAGAACTTCTTGGAGCTTCTCCAACACACATGACATGTCTCACACACACACATGATTGGCCAGCTCTGGATAATACCAGCGTGTGTTTATCATTAGGGTTCAAGTCTCTATGCACTGTGTGAGGCATGAGCCAGGTAGTTGTGCAAACTCGTTTTATTTGCTCCTTTATTGGCTGTTCCACAAGTCCAGCTGCACTTGTTATTCTAGTTATATATTAATGACTAATTATTATTATTATTATTCTAGTAATATATTCATTACTTATTATTCTAGTTATATATTAATGACTAATTATTATTATTATTCTAGTAATTTATTCATTACTTATTATTATTCTAGTAATATATTCATTACTAATTATTATTCTACTAATATATGAAGGACTATTGTTATTCTAGTGATATAGTAGTGACTAATTATTATTCTACTAATATATTCATGACTAATTATTATTATTCTAGTAATATTTTACTTACTAATTATTATTCTACTAATATATGAAGGACTATTGTTATTCTAGTGATATAGTAATGACTAATTATTATTATTATTCTAGTAATATATTCATTACTTATTATTCTAGTAATATATTACTGACTAATTATTCTAGTAATATATTCATTACTTATTATTATTCTAGTAATATATTCATTACTAATTATTATTCTAGTAATATATTAATTACTAATTATTATTCTACTAATATATGAAGGACTATTGTTATTCTAGTGATATAGTAGTGACTAATTATTATTCTACTAATATATTCATGACTAATTATTATTATTCTAGTAATATTTTACTTACTAATTATTATCATAACACTATATAGGGAGGTGGGCATGGTACAAGGGCAAGTGAAAAGTCTAAGTTGTGCTTAGTAATTGGTATTGACTTGGGTGCCCCCAGCCTGTTCATTCCTTGTCTACCCATCTGCCTAGTTAATCCCTGAGGAAATATCACTTGTAAGTACTATAATCTATTTTATACTGGAGTTCTCCACTAATACAGACTTATTACCTATATATTAATCCTAAACCCACCCAGGGTAGAATGAGTTAAATGCTAGATACCTGTAATACAGGCATAGGACCTATTATCCAGAATGCTCGGGACCTGGGGCTTTCCGGAATAATGGATCTTTCTGTAATTTGGAAAATCATTTAAACATTAAATAAACCCAATAGGCTGGTTTTGCTTCTAATAAGGATTGATTAAAAATTTGGATTATTTTATTATAATGGAGTCTATGGGAGACGGCCTTTCTGTAATTCAGAACTTTCTGCATAACGGGTTTCCGGATAACGGACCCCATACCTGTAATAATATAATAATCTTTACACAGAGCAAAAGTGACTACAGAAACACTGATGGGAGATACAATGTGCAAATCTCTAAATCATTGATCTCAACTCCCCAGCTTTTCTTGCAGAAAGGTTACATTGCTATTATTTCTGTGTGCATGTGTGAAACTATAAATATGTGTATATATATATATATATATATATATATATATATATATATGTAATACTGAGCCTATATTGTCCTATATTGTCTCACTTAATACCAATCTTCCAGAAAACAATACTTTCCTTAGGTAACTGTTCTGAATTCCAAGATAAACCAATAGTCTGTTAACTCCTTCAGTTGCTCTTTTTTATAGTTGTATTTGTAATAAGCGAGTGGTACCCCAAGTGCAGCAATCGGTGTCAGATCATTTGCATGAATAACATATTTAGTTCATGTGTCATATAATTAGATTTACAGAAAGGCGACACGTCCGACAATGGGCACAGCTCTGACACTAGACTTTTATTAAGGCATTTAATGCTTTGCATTTTCCATCTAAAATTAGGTATATGTCTTTATATCTTAACTAGTGGCAGAATGTATAATCTAAATTCAATATATAAGAGCACTTTTTTCAAAGAAACATATTATGCAGAATATTTCGTTCCCATGGTGATTTACCAGGTTTAAATGTGGGTAACTTTTAATTCTTAAATTAATGGAAATGGGTTTGCCAGCCTACATCCTGCCAGCCTTTATAGAACAACTTCCATTAAAGGAGAAGGAAAGGCTGGATACACTTAGGGGTACCAAACGTTAGGCACCCCCAAGTGATTATAGTGATGTACCTCAAACTCAGGGCCGGTGCTCCTATCAGGAGAAATCTGCACCGGCCCCGGGTTATAGAAGCGAGCACAAAACAGAGATCTTACTTCCGTCTTCGCGCAGCTCTGCATGCGCATTAGAACGAAGAGAACGTTAAACTTTAAAATCTGCATTTTTCATCCAAATGCGCATGCGTCAGTCCAGGGAAATGAGCTGCAGCGCAAAGATGGAAGTGTTGATCTCTGCGTGGTGCTCGCTTCTATAACCCGGGTGCAGATTTCTCCTGATAGGAGCATCAGCCCTGGGTTTGAGGTACGTCGCTATAATTACTTGGGGCACCCCCAAAATGTATCCAGCCTTTCCTTCTCCATTAAGATTGAGGGGTAAATAATTTTGATTATTTGGAGAAAATGGAGTCTATGGGAGATGGCCTTTCCATAATTCAGAGCTTTCTGGATAACATGTTTCCAGATAATGGATCCTATACCTGTACTGCATTGTGTAGTAATAAAATTCAGGTGTAATGCTCACGTTCTCTAGAACCTTGAATGGTGATGGCCATACTCACAGAGCACAGGGGATCCCTGCGGATTCCGGTGTTCACCGATGCCGTTTTATGTCACCAGGCTTTCTGCTGCGGAAAACCAATAAGGAAGTGCGTAACAACAATTATTCCTTCGCCTTGACAAAGCATCTAGCGAAATGCACGTTGGCGTTATCTGCTGTTTCCTCAAGCTCTTTTTTATTTTACAACAGAAATTTCGCAATTCTCCTCTCTCTCTTTTAATAGTAAGGTCCGGAGGGCCATATAGGTGGGCAATACGATTGTTCCATTTCTCCTTCTCCACATTTCTCTAACATCCCAATCTGGGAATCACATGGGACCTTTGATTTGTGTTTTTTTAGGGCAAGACAGTTCTTTTTCAGTTTAGGACAAGTTTAACAGTTGGTAAGCCTGCCTTTCTCTCTCTTTGTGGTGTCCCAAGATTAGCCAATGATAAGATAGGGACCTATCATGCACTGACTCAAAGCCGTAACGATTACGTTACTTTACATATTAATATTTGTAAGGATGTTGCCCCCAGTGACTGAACTTACAGTGTAAGAGCACGGGACAAAGTGTGACATTCCCTTGTGTGCAAGGAGATGACTTGTGAATTCCGTGCAGGCACAAAGAGATAAAAGCGTTAACTGATGAATTTGTGCTAATTTCCCTGCAGTCTGTTGCACATAGAACGATATTGCATCAAATTGTGTTTAGTTTCTCTTTCACTTCCTTCCCTTCTGGCTTCTATTCCAAATTGACAGCTGCTGTAACTATTGATGCAAGGGATCCCTGGAGCTATCACCACCTCCAGACCAGGCGGCATCTCCAGGATTCCCTCTGCATACTGCACACCTACTTTTAAAGAATCACATGCACACGTCATACCCCACTTCTTTGTGGGAGTGCAATTGCGCTAATTTTGCTGTATCACTAGCAACTGTGTCAGACACACACCCCTTCCCCAGTGCAACAATACTGTAATACAGGTATGGGACCTGTTATCCAGAATGCTCAGGACCTGAGGTTTTCCGGATAACAGATTTTACCATAATTTGGATCTTCATACTTTAAGTATACTAGAAAATCATGTAAACATTAAATAAACCCAAAAGGCAATTTTTTCTTCCAATAAGGATTAAATATATGGAGCAAGTACAAGGAACTGTTCTAATATTACACAGAAAACGTAAATAATTTGGATTATTTGGATAAAATGGAGTCTATGGGAGATGCCGTTCCATAATTCAGAGCTTTCTGGATAACGGGTTTCCACATAAGGGATCATATCCCTGTACTGCATTGTGCAGTAAAAAAATCCAGGATTTCCAGGCTTGTTACCGTTCAGTTCCTTGCCCACTGGACTAGATATTTAGCTATTTGCTATGTGTATATATATATAGGATTAAACATAGCATATATATATATACATACATATACCGATCAAAAAGGATCCGCACTCACAGGTCTTAAAGATAATAAAAAATAATTTTAATGCAAAACTAAAGTTTCGGCCTACCCTAAGGCCTCCCTTTCATTTTGATAAAGGGTAGACCAAAACGTTTGTCTTCAGTTTTGCAATATACTTATTACATTATTTTTTATTATCTTTAAGACCTTTGAGATCTCTAAGATCCTTCTTGCTTTTTATGACTTCTGCTGCCTTTTCACACAGAAGAACTAGGCGGGTAGAAGGTTGGGCATGGCATGTTTCATGGAACTTTTAAGGCTAAGGCCAGACGGGGAGATTCGGGGGCATTTTGTCGCCTCGCGACTTCTCGCAGCGACTTGTAGCCCCCGAAGCTCCCCGAATAGGCAGGTCCTGAGGCGCACCGGCGTTACTTGAAAACGCCGGCGCCTATTCACACGCAGCGGCGCGATTTTTGAAATCGCTCCAAATTGACTCGCGAGGCGAGGCGCCTCAGGACCTGGCTATTCGGGGAGCTTCGGGGGCTACAAGTCGCGGCGAGAAGTCGCCAGGCGACAAAATGCCCCCGAATCTCCCCGTCTGCCCTAGCCCTAAGGGCTAGTCCACACAGTAAGATTCAGGGAGATTAGTCGCCAGGTGACTAATTGCCGCTTCTTTGAGGCAACTAATCTCCCAGAATGGCTTGCTGGTATCTCGCACCCGCTAGCACTAAAGTCGCCTGCGCCTATTCACGACGCGTTTCTCAAAGTCGCTCAAAATTGCCTCGTGAGGCGACTAATCTCCCTGAAATCTTTCCGTGTGACCCTAGCCTAAGGCTCTTAACTTTTAAGTCTTATCTCTTATTTTAATGTGTTTTTCACTACTCTGGGCCTGTGCTGTTAACACTTCATATACTGCAATAAACCAGGAAGAATGCAAAAACCAGTTCAAGTCTATCAGTTCAAGTCTATCACTCTGAAAAGGCTATCAAGAACAAAAGACGTTTTTATAACCAATACCCAAAATATCAAAAGGAAACTAATGTCAGATGTAGAATACTGAAGCTTTCCTTGTATATTATACAGTGTCACCCAGTTAGGGTTGCCACCTTTTCTAGAAAAAAATACCGGCCTTCCTATATATTTTACTTTTCTCCCTATTAATAACATTGGGATAAGCCATTATTTTTACCGGCCAGGCCGGTAAAGTACCGGCCAGGTGGCAACCCTACACCCAGTCCATGCTTGAAGTGTTGCCTTTGTTTATTTGGGATACAGTAAACACTGGGCTATTCTGATCTACTCTAATTAAACCTCTCAGAGGCTTTTCCTGTTCCGTAGAACTCAGGGGAAAAATCACACTTATATCTAATTACTATTTTGCATTTATAACAAATAGCCGTTGCATCACCTTGTTCCATTCTGATTTTGGGAGAGTATTTCTTCATACTCTCACACTTCTTGTCGTTTGCAGGCCATCTGTTAAAGAGATGCTCTCTGTGCAAGGCAGGCTGCTAAGAGGGACGTTTCGTGATATCTGTGTAAGGCGCAGTACTGACTGATTTCTTAGTGATAAGTAAGTGCCATTCTTATTGTTGCAGCCTGCATGGTTAGTTATGTGCTATGCATAATGATCTTATTTCACAAATGTTTGTTGTTGGACAAAATATACTTTAGGCAGTGGTCCAAAGCTGCCCAAACACTTAGAGGCCCATTTATCAAAGTCCAAATTTATATAATAATTTTCTGAAAAATGCTACAACCAAATCCACATGGGATTTTTCCACTTATTTATCAATACATTTTCCCGAAAATATCCTGTGTGGGAAAAAAACCCAGAAAAATAAAGAAAAAAAATCATACTCATTTTTTGTTTTTTTGCCCGAAAACCAAAAAATCTTCGGATTATTGATATTTTAGTAAAAATACACATTTTTTTCAGGTTTTTGGCATTCGGACTTTAATAAATAACCCCTTATCTGCTTGTTTCATAAAGCCATCTAACAGACAAATTTTTGCCTCATTTGGTCACCCAGTTAGGGTTGCCACCTGGTCGGTATTTTATCGGCCTGGCCGGTATTTTTGATGATTGATCCCAATGTTGTTAATAGGAAAAAAAGACAAATATATAGGAAGGCCGGTATTTTTTTCAAGAAAAGGTGGCAACCCTACACCCAATGTACTGCTCCAAATTGGGCTGATCATATGTGCAGACCCACTGGATAATGAATACATTAACATATCAACTCTGTCCAAGATTTTCAATCGGATATCAGCCAATTTTTGGCCAGATAGAGAGGCTTTTGGGACAGTCCCATACATGAGCCAATAACCTGTGTTGAAGTTGTTAGTTCTGCAACTTTTTAACTGTATAATTAATTTAAAAAAACAACAAAAATATTTTGCCTAATGAAAGAAGATATAATTCGAAACAACTTTCCAATATTAAATATTATTTCCAATATTAAAAAATAATTTCAAATATTTCAATTTTTTGGGTGGAGTTACACTTTAAGTATGATTATTTGATGTTGATATTCTTCCTATCCTGCCCATACCTGCAGGTGAATTACGCATAGCTACCTTTTTATTCTTTAGGGCTATGGTGCACAATGCATTTTGACTGTCACTAGCCAGTACAATATAAAAAAATAAGGGTTGTTATCCAATTATGGGAGGGAACATCTCAGTAAGTAGTTCTAAGCACACACAAATATTACCTGGAAACTCACAGGCACACCCTGGGACCTTCGTCTCAAAGGAAAGCAATTTTATATGCTGCCCCCCCCCCCCCGAGACAAAGCATGTCAACAAAATGCTAGCAATTGTCTCAAACAACTTCTCTTTATCAGTCAACCTGGCAACCACCATACAGGAAAGCAGCCTGAAAATTGTAGTGGGAGTCATTTACAAACAAAGGTGCAAAAGTCTTAGTAACCTTTGCTTGTATTTTTTAACCCTTTAGTAAACTGTTCAAATAAATTGCCTCATATTTGCTATTGCCATTGTCAAATTTAGCATCTACACACATAAATCAGCCCCTCAACTGCGTGTACATTTTTGTGCAACAGATGCACACGTACCAAGGGCCAGACGGGAAGATTCGGGGAGATTTGTCGCCTGGTGACTAATCATCTCTTCTTTGAGGTGACAAATCTCCCCGAACCGCTTCCCCCTGCCTTCTAGCTGATTAATGAATAATCGCCTGCACCTATTCACACGCGGTGCTGCATTTTTTCCGAAGTCGCTCGATGTTGCCTCCTTAGACAATTTTGAGCAATTTCAGGATAGCTCAAGTCTCCTGATGTGATAAAGCATTTCATAAAGAGAAGCATTACAATTGCAGCTCAGATCTAATAACACCCTCTAGTGCTCAGTTTTGTGCATTGCTCATTTGCAATTTGTGTTATTTCCCCAACAGCAGTAAAGGTGGCCATAGACGGTACAATTACTATCTTTCTTGGAAAAGATCTTTCCAAGAAAGGTTGTTTATTTCAATACACACGTGTAGAGCTGTATCATGTAGAAACAATAGAAGTCTACCTGTATCTGACAATTCAGCACTAAACATTGGCTGATGCCAAAATTCTCCATCCAGCCCAATCGACCAGCGAACCAATCTAAATCTTCTGACAATACACATACCGAATATCATACGAAGATTAGTTTGGTACAATATTATCTGTGCGTTTATGGCCACCTTAAGACTCTAACACTCCCAGACAATCTGCATGAATGTGTGATAAATATAGATTATATGCATTATCCAAAATGGTATTATTAAAGGAGTTCTTCATCTTTGAGTTTGAGAGAGTAGAGTATTGGTTGCTAGGGTTCAAAGTATTAGCAACAAGGGAATGGTTTGAATGAGAGACTGCTGTATTTATAGGAGAGGACATGAATAGAAAAATAATCAACACAAAGAAATAATAACAATACAATTGCAGCCTCACGGAGTGATAGTTTTTTGGCTGCTTTTTTTTGGCTGCTGGGGTCAGTGAAGCCTACAGTATGTGAAAGTTGCAAAGAATCATAAGAAGGCTGCACATAATTAATAAAATTATATATAATAAATAATAAAGACCAATTGAAAAGTTGCTTGTAATTGGCCTTTCTATAACATATTAAAGGAGAACCAAACCCTTGACCCCTCCACCGCCTTCCGCTGCTTGCTTCACTGCTCAGCCTCAAGCTCCCTGCCCATAGTATTTATTCTTTTTTCTGCTGACCTGCTGTACAATCACATATCAGTGTTCAAATCATCATCTTCTGTCTGTGTTCTCATCCTCATCTGAAAGTTGCTGATATGGATCCTGCGGGAGCATGCGCAGTAGAAACTGATTCAGGACCTAGTTTTAACTTCTCATGCTCCTCCAAGATCTGTGTCACCAGATGAGAACACAGACATGAGATGGCGCCTTTGAACTCTGCTGTGCAACTCTGCAATTTTATAGAAGGTCAGCAGAAGGGAGACTTGTAAAAAGAATAAATACTGCGGGCAGGGATCTTAGAGCGGGGGCAGGGTGGTTCAACTTAACACTTAACTTAAAATGAAGGCCATTGAATAGAATGTCTAATTCTAAGCATCTTTCCAAATGGCCTTCACATTTTCATAGTTTTTGAATTATTTGACTCTTTCCAGCTTTCAAATGTGGGTCACTGACCCCATCTAAAACTAACTAAAGCTACTTTTTTTATAACTCATCTTTCTTTTCAAGCATCTGATATTCATATTCAAGTCTCTTATTCACATCAATGCATGATTGCTAGGGTAATTCAGACCCATTATTTATGGCTGCTTGGTCTCAAATCAATTAAACACCTTTTAATATGATGAATATTAAAAATAAATCAAGCAATGGGAAAATCTCTTAAATCCACCTTCATGTTCACTTATTAATGTAAAACACCCATTAACTCTTTCTTATTTCCTCTGCTCGTTTCTGTTCCTTTCAGCAGGCCTAGCTGAAGCAAGACTAACTTATTAACAACGTCGAAAGTAGCTTATTTTAAGAGAAAATATGCAGAAGAAGAAAATTTACATCAAGATTACCAGGGGTATTTTCCAAAAGTGAGTTTGCCTTGGTAGTGTTAACATGTCCATCAAGTTCAATCTACTGAGCTGTTTGTACTGGTTTCTCACATATTTGTATTTGCTAATATGCCATAAAGAAGACAGGATTCTTACTCCTGCTGAATTGCAACTAGGCCTTTAAGACAATGCACACAACATTTCCCTGCTGTGCAGCATAAGGACGGAATACATATTCTGTAAGAGAAACATTTTAAAGGGGAAGTTCACCTTTACAGGGATACTGTCATGAGAAAAACATGTTTTTTTCAAAATGCATCAGTTAATAGTGCTACTCCAGCAGACGGCTGCAATGAAATCTATTTCTCAAAAGAGCAAAATGATTTTTTATATTCAGTTTTGCAATCTGACATGGGGTTAGACATATTGTCAGTTTCCCAGCTGCCCTCAGTCATGTGACTTCTGCCAGCCTTTAGGATGGAACTACTTTCTGGCAGGCAGGTTATTTCTCCTACTTAAAGGGATACTGTCATGGTAAAACATGTTTTTTGTTTCAAAACGCATCAGTTAATAGTACTGCTCCAGCAGACTTCTGCACTGAAATCCATTTCTCAAAAGAGCAAACAGATTTTTTTAAATTCAATTTTGAAATCTGACATGGAGGTAGACATTTTGTCAATTTCTCAGCTGCCCCATGTCATGTGACTTGTGTCAGCACATTAGGATGGAACTGCTTTCTGGCAGGCTGTTGTTTTTCCTTCACAATGTAACTGAATGGAACGCAGTGGGACATGGGTTTTTACTATTGAGTGCTGTTCTCAGATCTACCGGCAGCTGTTATCTTGTGTTAGGGAGCTGTTATCTGGTTACCTTCCCATTGTTCTGTTGTTGGGCTGCTGGGGGGGGGGGAATGGGAGGGGGTGATATCACTCCAACGTGCAGTACAGCAGTAAAGAGTGATTGAAGTTTATCAGAGCATGTCAGAGCAATGTCACATGACTTGGGGCAGCTGGGAAATTCACAATATGTCTAGCCACATGTCAGATTTCAAAACAAAATATAAAAAAATCTGTTTGCTGCTTTGAGAAACGGATTTCAGTGCATAATTCTGATGGAGCAGCACTATTAACAATTTAAAAAAAAATCCATTTTAAAAAATGGATTTGAGTTCAGAATTCTGTTGGAGCAGCAGTATTCCTGCATCAATACAAAAGTGAAAGCCCCCTCTGTTTATATGCTGATATATGCTCATAACTAGTGATGGGTGAATTTCCGCCATTTCGCTGGCATCAAATAGCTGGCGTCAAAATGGGCGACGTGGGCGTCAGGTTTGCAAATTTCCTGCAAAATTCCTGCAAAAATCAATTTTCAAACACTTGCTTTCGTTTTTTTTTCGATACCGGCAAATTTTAACCGGCGAATTTTTGCGGACGTTCTGCAAATGTATTCGCTTCCAGCAATTCGTGGTAATTGTGCCAGGCGAATAAATTTGCCCATCACTACTCATAACATACCCTGGCCAGTAATGCAATGATCACCCAGGTGTAGGATATGCACAAGAAGCTATTATTGGTATACATAAATTCTATATATCACCAGGCACCATTATGCTTTTCAACGTTTTTATTGGGTTTTGCTAAATATACAGAATTTACTTTCACACAGGATACATTGAATAAATTAAACCATTTGAATGCATTTATTGTGTTGTTCCCAACACCAATGAGTAATAAAAAATATGAAAACGTGAGGATTATACTTGCCTCATATGAGAGTAATGAGACATATAATAATGTTTAGTTACCAAAGCTACTGTAAACTAACAAAAGCAACACATAATGAAAACAAACCTAAACCTTGCATGGAGAACCTATAGAAATACAAAAATATCTGACACCGATTCAACCATGTTGCCCATACATTAGGATAGCTAAATCCGTAGTAGCTCTTGAATATAAGATTTCTGTTTAGAGTCTATTTGATCGAAATAAAGAGACCAATTATTAGAAAACGTAGTTTTAATGTGTGGTTCTTCAATTTTAATTTTAATGGCCTCTTGTGAGCATAACTGGTTTAGGTACACTAACATTTCTTTTAGGGAGGGGGTAGATTCTTGAAATCCAGAACAGAAATAGGGCCTTCTTAGTAGCCGCCATAAGCCATAAACAGGCACCATTATGTGCATTGCTTTTTGGTAATGCACTTTTTTTTAGCAAATTATAACTTCATATCTTTTATGGCTTATTGTTTCATATAGCATGTTAGTCTATTGATCACTAACTGCCCGCTATGAGCCCCTAAATGCTTGCCCTACCAGTTTTTTCCTAGGCTGATATCTAGACTGTAAAACAGATATCTATTATATTTTGCTAGCACTTGATATCTCCTGAAGACCGAGCCTGTATTCTTAAACTCTCCCTTGATAAGCTTCGCTTCCTTGAAGACCCAGAAAACTACTTGCGGAGGTCAGTGCTGATCAATAATCTGCTCCGAAAGATCCACCTTGAGGCTGACCGAGAGAAATATGAATATTACAAAGAAAGCTCCAGCTGCAAAGCCGCCTTCTCTGATGCAAGAAAACGGCTGAAGCAGATGGCTAAGGGTTGCTGTCCTCAGACCTTGTATTATGAAGAGCTGCATTCATATCGGATGGTGCCTTACGTTGCAGAAAATGTGATTTATGGAATGGGCTATACAAACAGCTCGCTGGCGCAGAATTCTCCGCTGATAATTTACACGGTGAAAGAGTGACTTGTAATGCAAACGAAGGAACTCTTTTTAAATATACGTTTTTGCAGATGGAAGAAGAAGGGCTTTTAGATAAGTGAAGTGCCCTCTGTTGGCCAACGCAGTAAACCTATCACTGATAGTAACTATTATTAGGCGCTTATGAAATCCTAGAGTTCACATGTGTCCATTATTGTGGTCAAGTCAACTTAGCCACTAAATCTTGGAAGTGTACAGAAGATTTAATGCCTTTGATATGTCTCCTGTACATTTTATGTGTGTGTCAGTAATCCACAGCAATCAACTCACATGTTGCAGCTTTTCTGTGGCAAAGTGCAAGCAGCTGTGTTTTGTCCCCATGGAAATGTTTGCTGGGTATAAATACAGCTTTGATGTATTTCATCTGTATCTTTAAGCTAAACAAATCTGACTATTTTTGTAAACTCATATCTAACGGGTTGAGCCCTCCCCACCATACATTTTTCAGATATTTTAATAAGAAACATTTTATGACAGATTTTGCTATAGATTTTAGGAATTTGAGGTGCACTAAGGTAAACCAATGGCTGCTCCTCCTTTACAATGACAGGACTCTCCAACTTGCAGCCTTTGAGATATTGTTGCACTGCAACTCCCCTGATTTTACTGACATGTTGGGAGGTCAGTTATAGTTTGAGGGCTGCAACTTGAACCAATCTTTGTGTAGGCCCTGTAACTGCCAATGGAGACAAAGATAAAACCAAAGATAATATTGGCTAAGGACACGTAAATAAAGTTAGGGAGCATACAGAATAAATCTGTACACTTGCATACAAGGAATCATAAATGTTCATAGATCTGTAGATCACTGCCTCCTGAACTGAAACTGCCTGTTAACTGGAATATATGTTGAGTTGAGAAAATGGTTCCACTTTATATGTTGTATTGCTGGCAATATATTTTGTTTACAATGATGTAATATGTTTTATTTATTTTCTTTCTCTTGTCATGCTGTAACATGTAATATTCTGCACGTTTCTAATGATTCATGGGGCTGCTTATGAATTGGTCAATCTCTATTTAGTATATCTGTGAGAAGCTGGACCAGGTTCTCTGTGGCTGTGGCTGTACACAATAAAAATAGTCAATGAGAAGCAAAGTCATGGGGAATATATGGCATGTATTCACTTTCAATAGCTGGAGAAAGGTATTTTGATGGATGGCCAGTTGCAATGGAGACATGGTTTGAGGCATGCTGGGTTAAAAAAATGTTCAAATCAGTGGCAGAACTACTGGGGGAGCAGGGGGTGTCATTGGGCCAGGGCCTGCACCCCCTCAAGACCCCCCAGCAGCGGGAGGAAAATCACGTAGAGGGGGGTGGGGGGCTTGGATACACTGACTGCAGCAGGGCCTGCCCCCATCTAGTTCTTGTTCAAATATCAGGTAAAAATTGATGTCTCTGTTCCGAATGAGTAAAGGAACCTATTATTTTGAATGTAGGTAATACAAAGCAAAGGAGGAGAAAGAAGGAGAAGGCCATGCAACACAAGGAAAGTGTATTCCTGGCATCACTGATGTTGCCCTGTGGAATTGACAGTTTGTTGGGGTGTGGCTGAGCATGGTTTATGGACTCTGGGAGCACTTGAAGAATTGTTGTGCCCCATTCCACCTTTAGTAATGGACATGTAAAGCCATGAACAAATTAAACCTACAATTGTTCTCTTCTGAACATTTTTTTTTAAATGTTCACATATTTGAAATAGTAGTTGTGTTTGCTCTGGTTACAAAAGAGCAGTGAAGAGTCATTTGTCTCAGGGCACATCAGACAGTTTCCTTTTCTTCTTCTTCTCAGAGTTTGTCTCCAGACTGTCAGGCCATTTGGAATAACTGACCAGCAGATGGGGCTGTTTCAGTTTCATTCATTTGTTTTGTGGGGGTTCCTTTCATAGGGTATAACAGAATTGATACATCAAATGTAGCGCCCACACATGTCCAGTTAAGGTTCCATAATGACCAGCATAATTATAAAAGGGAAATGATCTTTATCAAGCTACCAATCAGAGTTCTTTCATACTGTAAATCAGGGGTCCCCAACCTTTTTGCTCGTGAGCCACATTTAGATTTAAAAAAGAGTTGGAGAGCAACACAAGCATGAAATAGTCCATGTGGATGTCAAATAAGAGCTCTGATTGGCTTTTTGGTAGCCCCTATATGGACTGGCAGCCTACAGGAAAGAATGTTTGACAGGACATCTGTTTTTATGCAACCAAAACTTGCCTCTAAGCCAGTAATTCAAAAATAAGCACCTGCTTTGAGGCCACTGGGAGCAACATCCAAGGGGTTGGAGAGCAACATGCTCACTGCTGTAAATAGCACCACCTTGTGGTCTGTTTGTTGAAATTACGCATCTCAGAACGAATACCTGAAAATTCTACAAATATATAAAAATACTGTACCATATTCGCAATAAGCGAAGACACGAGGCATTGCAGGAGATCCTTACAGCTTGCAAATGACATGTAACAATGTAGGGTGCATTGAATTGGGATATATATAAAAAAACTGTTTAGTCTCAGTCTTTAGGCTATGGGTGTCAGTGAACTCTTTGCAAGTTGGAAAGAGGCAGAAGTAGGGATGCCACCTGGCCGGTATTTTACTGGCCTGGCCGGTATTTTTGATGGTTCATCCTAATTTTATTAATAGGAAAAAAATAAAAATATAAAGGAAGGCCGGTATTTTTTTCAAGAAAAGTTGGCAACCCTAGGCACAAGAGTCAAGACAGAGGCAAAATAATAAAAAATATTTAAATAATGATGAAGAGCAGTTAAGTTGCTTGGAATACAACATTCGTAAAATATACAATGAAAAGGTAAAATATGAGAGGGACTCATATATTGTATTGTAGCTACATTTTTATCACTGACTATGGAAAGGGGCCCTTCAGTTTGCACAGTGCTCTGTCAGTATAGATTAGATATTTTCTGCAGTTTACTTTCTGTAACTGTGATATCTTTTTCTATTAACCCATGGTAGATCTGTTTAAAATGCATTTATTATTGATATTCAGGGAAGCAGTGTATACTAAAGACTTACAGCCACCCCGCCCTCATTACATCCCTTAGTAGTTAAATATCATTTCTTTTTTGGCTGTCTAGAGGAAACACACCCTGACAAGTCTTAGTGCAAAAAATTGCAAAGAAAACCTTTATAAAATGGTGAAAGTCTCTATTACCCAGACTTGGACAGGGGGACAAAGGGGAGTTGCAGGGGATGGGGGGTTGTGGGGGACCCTGAGGCAGCAGTCAGACACTGAATATATGCAATTATGCACTATTTAAAGGGGTTGTAAACCTTATTTTAATGCCGCCCCACAGTGCCCCCTAGTTTTCTATAGAAGCTAGTGAAATCAATAATTGTAGATGCAAGAAAATTCACCAATGAGAATTCTACTGCTTCATGCATCATGTCAGGCATCTTGCTGTAATCTTACATATAGAAATAATAATGTCATTTTATTTTTATATTACACTGTAATCAGACATGGGGATAAAGGACAGACTAGTTCAGTGCTGGAAACTTCCAACTCCAATTACAGGAACAAAGAACAGGGAGCCAGATCAGCCAAATCAGCTGGGATTCTCATTGGAGGATACTTTGCATTTTAATGCAGCCGCTGGCAGTGGAGAACTGGTGAAACGTTTTGGAAAAGTTTTGTGCAATATTGCTTTAACATATTCAACCCTGAAGTTAGTGGACTACAGCTCCCAGCATGCCTTAACCTTCAGTATATGTTACATTATTCTGGGATTTGTAGTCCAGCTGTGTAATGTTTAGTTCAGGGGTCCCCAACCTTTTTTGCTTGTGAGCCACATTTAAATTTAAAAAAGAATTAGAGAGCAACACAAGCATGAAAAAGGCCATGTGGATGTCAAATAAGAGCTCTGATTGGCTTTTTGGCTATATGGACTGGCAGCCTACAGGAGAGAATGTTTGGCAGGACATCTGTTTTTTATGCAACCAAAACTTGCCTCTAAGCCATTAATTAATTAAAAAATAATCACCTGCTTTGAGGTCACTGGGAGCAACATCCAAGGGGTTGGAGAGCAACATGTCGCTCGCAAGCTACTGGTTGGGGATCACTGGTTTAGTTGATCAGTGCAGTGCAGCAGGGGTTTCTACCCCTTTAAGTCTTACGGGACCAAAAATGTAGCCTTGTGCTATATGTGAGTGGGAAAAGGATGTGAAATAGGGGAATCCATTATCAGCGAATACAGGAATGAGGGGAATACACCATGTCCTGTAATTCTTTGCCCAATATAATCAACCTGAAATAATGCAAATTGTTACACAGGTATATAAGGAGGTTTTAGAGAAGTTGATTAAACATTGTTCGAGCAGCAAATCATTACGGCAATAATGGATGTTTCTTGTAGGCGTCGTTCTTATATTGGCCACAGGATGGCACTGTGGCCTTCAGAATGAAAAGTCTTCTGTTTGGATGTATGTATGTGTCTATTTATATAGCACTATTGATGTACACGGCACTGTACAAGCAGAACAATACATTAATAGAACAAACAGGGAGTCATTAACAGAATACCAATTAATACAAAGTACTCTTGCAGTAAGATTAGCCAGAGACAACAAGAGGATGGATGTTCTTGCCTGTAGAGTTTACAATCCATCTACAAAATAAGTGTCAGCTTACCACTTACCAGGAACTGGTGCTTTTTTTTCATGATCCGGAAAATTACTACAACTGCACATGCGCCAACACGTGTGCATATATAGATGGGCAATTGGCATGTGTATATAAGGTGTGTGTATATTTGAATATTAAGGTGTGTATATTGGTGTGTGCATGGATGTATATATATATATATATATATATATATATATATATATATATATATATAAAAGGTTGTTGTCCTTGAGAAAGTTTCCTGTGCGGAACCAAAATGTCTGCTTAATAAACCTATATATTCTTCAACATATTGGACTTTGAACGCTTATCCATAATTCTACTAGAGCACCCAGGACATCTGACTAATTTTAGGGGTGCAACTGGTACCCATTTGTATATACCTGTGACCTCCGCTGTGCACACTCTGTATTTGATGTCGCTATTCCTAGAGGGAAAATAATTCAGGGGTAAGACTGTGCAGGGCAGAGGCAGGGAGGAGGCCAATGGGGACTTGCCCGACAGCATTGACAGGCTATGTGTGCGCCTGTTTGATTGCCTAGGGCACCTAGCTGACCTGGCTCTGCACCCATGGCCCTCCAGTTATAGTGGAGGTGCTGGTGTCCAAGGTGGGCAACCTTCCTGTATTGCCATGGTACCCTCTACTCTAAATACAGTAATATGGTAGTGGGCCATTTTGTGACCTCCTGCTTTCACCTTGTTAGCAGAACAGGATTCTAAGGTAAAAAATAACCCACTGATAAATATGCAGGTGACTCTGCTGTGAAAATTCAATACACTGTCAGTTACAGCTTAATAGCTCTGGACAAAAATGTAAAGCGCTTAGAGCATTTAAAGAAAAGACAGCAAAACACCTTTATATTTCTCTTAAGGCTGCTCAACTAAGGAGAGTGTAAAGTGCTTTAAAGGACATGTAAAGCCTATATTTTCCTACCCTGTACATAAGTTGGGCATATCTTCCACACCCAAACTGCATAATTTGTACTGCATATACCCCCTCTGTTTGCCAGCGCCATCACATTTTCCTAAAACAAATAGCAGCTTTCAGCTGGCGGCCATTTTCCCTCTGATACATTATCATCTGAAAAAAAGTTCTGCTGGGTTTGAGCACTGTAATTATTACGCTGAGCTCAGGAGAGGTGGTTAGGAGAAAAAAATAGCATCAGACAGTTTCTATAGGAACAAGCAATACTCTCTCTTTATTGGCTGTTAGTCTGGAGGGTGTGTTATGTAATCTGAGCTGAGAGGAACTGAGCATGCTCACTGAGCAAAGAGCCAAAGGAAATTCCTGAGGGAGGGGGCAGAGTGGTTTAGTGTAGTAGAAGGATTTGTAGCTGATTAAGGGGATACTGCAGCCTTACTGTTAACCTTTTAACAACCAGAGTGGCAGTTATCTAAAGATTTCAGAGATGCTCTTCATTGATTACATTTTTGTGAAAAGGGTTGACATGTACTTTAAAGGACTGTACTTTCTTTTGCCAATTAGAAGGATCTTTGTCATGGTGTGGTGAACTTTTTTCTCTTACTACTTTTGCATCTGCCTCCAGTTCTGTGACTTTTGTGACTGGATTTCAGAATTAAAAATGCTTTCCTGAACAATGAGAACACAAGAGATGCCATGGGACAACCTGCTGTTTAAAACTTAAAAATTGTGAGGATAATTTGCCCCTGCAGTGGTATAGTGCACACAAGTTGTTTCGCATTCTGTGTTGCACTTAGCAGCTGCTACTGCTCCACTGGACTTCTTTAGTTGGAAACAAAAAGACGGAGTTTTGGAAACATAGATTTTCTGCTCCTAGTGCACTTGCAGTCATTAAAGGTATACTGTAACTGGAAAACGTATTCACTGAAATCCATTTCTCAAAAGAGCAAACAGATTTTTTTTTTTATATTCAATGTTGCAATTTGACATCGGGCTAGACATTTAGTCAATTTCCCAGCTGCCCCATGTCATGTGACTTGTGCTAGCACTTTAGGATGGAGCTGCTTTCTGACAGGCATGATGCATTTTGAAAAAAACATTTTTCCCACGACAGTATCCCTTTAATGATCTCTCTTAGGTACCAGCTTAAAACACTTGTCATGCAGCATACAACCACTAGATGTTGCTAAAACTACTACATTCTTATTAGATGCGTTTACAATTTTAATAAGGTTTATGGCTATTTTTCTGCACCTCTCACCTTGCAATGGAAGACTTCTCTAGTATTGTATAATAGTACACAGAAAATATACCTCAGTTTGCCCTATCAGTCTGTAAATTAATCTAGTAAACTATTCAGAATATCCAATTCCTCTGCTGTCCTGGTCAGTTAAAGTTATAGCCGACAACTCTTGCACTCTCAATTACAAGCAGACTTGGAAGGATATTTGGCTTTTCTTGCCATATCCAGAAAATGGTATCGGAATTCAGATGAGTCAATGCTAGAATAAGCTCAGGGGGATAAGAATGCAGCATAAAGGGAAATCTAAAGGTGGCCACAGACAAAGAGATCTGCTCTTTTGGCGATGTCGCCAAATGAGCGGATCTCTCCCCGATATGCCCACATTAAAGTGGGCGATATGGGGCTGATCAGATCATGGGCCCTAGGGCCCAACGATTAGATCATAATGCATCCGAAATGGGTGGACAAGATTTTTTAACCTGCCCAATTGAGATCTGGATGCCAGATATAGATTGGGGAAGCCCGCGGATGGCCCCACACTGGCCAATAAACTGCCGACTCGATCTGTCGGCAGCTTTTATCGGCATGTGTATGGGGGCCTTTAGTGTATTATATCAACCGTGAATACATTCAAAGTTTTTAAAGCAGAGCTCACCTGGCCAAGCGCGCTGTTTCTCTGTTCCTGTGGCTGCTCTCGCGGGATGTCGGCACTTCCAAGCCGGCTGTTCAATTCAGTCTGCAAATGCCCGCTGACAAGCGCACATCGGAAGCATCAGAGGAAGCGCGATCATGTAAGATTATTGCGGTTTATTGAATACACACCAACATCAAAGACAGTGGGACGGTGAGAGTGCTACGCGTTTCGTGCCCTCCGCTCTCCTGGCACTTCTGACATGACCTGACGAAGTGCCAGGAGAGCGGAGGGCACGAAACGCGTAGCACTCTCACCGTCCCACTGTCTTTGATGTTGGTGTGTATTCAATAAACCGCAATAATCTTACATGATCGCTCTTCCTCTGATGCTTCTGATGTGCGCTTGTCAGCGGGCATTTGCAGACTGCCTTTAGTGTAGTAGATTTCAATTATTGCAGTTCCACAACTTCCCAGTTTTATCATAAAGTGTCAGATTACACCATACAAATTGCCACTTCAGATGGGTACTTACGTCAGCTGCCTTCCCTTACGTGTTTCGTCACATCGCAACTTCACCAGAGGCTGCTAGGGATGAGTGAAGTTTTTCATTAAGTTTCACCACAGAACTGATGCCCATAGACTTTAATGGGAGAAAAAAATGACGTGCATCAAAACATTTCGATGTGCATTAAAAACGCCCATAGACTTTAATGCATTTTGGTGAATTTTTAGCAAAGCAGAACAAGTCAAATTCGCCCAATCCCTTGAGGCTGCCTATTTTAAACTACACAAATTATGAAGCATCTGACAGTCCCGTTTTGTTCTCTTTGATTAGTGTTTTTTAGGGTAGAATTTCACAAGCATTTTTCGTCAGATTGCTGCATTCTTTTCCCCTGGGCTTTTTCTGGTGCTGACTCGTACGAATTCTGATGCTGTGAACCATTCATTACCCTGAGGAGAAAAAGGGATTACCAAGTCAGGATAAAAGGGGAACCCCTGAGACTGTGGCCACTTTATACCAAAACGAATCTACATTCTGTATCCATAAAATGTATTCAAAAATGAAGATTTTTTTTGGTATTTGGCTATTCTTGCCTATGATGTATAGAAAACTTTAACTACTGCAGCTCAGTTTGAAGGGAATAGCAGCCAAAAAAAAATGTTTTTTGCCCAATAACAGAAGCAACTGTGCAATATACATTCATTACAAATGTTCTGTGGTTTTTCAGTTATTTGCATATGTATTGCTAATGAAAGCAGTGTTTGTCCCTTTTTATTCTGTGACCTGATGGCTCAGACTGTTGATACAATGTAAGACAAGGCAGCTGATTAACAGACCTGCCTTTGCTGGGGACCTCAACATTGTTTAAAAAAATAACAACCAGGAGTTTAACAAATGTAACTATCCTCATCCTGCACCTGGGCCACCCCTCCGGATGTGCATTTTCTTTACTGTGTTACTTGTAGTGTGGCACCCTCTACTCCCCCTGTAGATAATAGCAATTGTTTTTACCTATAACTTTAAAAGCACTGAACATTTTTTTCAAATAAATGTAAATTTGTGTTTTAGGGTTGATTTGCCCATTTAATGGTGAGAAACAGCCAGTCTGACCCTATAATTCCCCCACAGAACTGAAAGCCAATTCACCAAACTTGCATTAGGCTGCCAAGGAGAATGCACATTCCAAACATTTTTTTTTTCAGTTCAGTTGTTTTCAGATTATTCACCATAAACAAATACTTTTTTTCAACTGCTTTACATCTTTTAATGTTTTCCCAAAATGTAAAGTAAGTTTAAAATTTAATGTTTGTGTCTCTGGTGTTTCAGTCTGGCAGCTCGGTGATCCAGGAGCAGACTCTGAACTGTTACAGTTTGCTACATTTAGTTGATACAATTAGTTGATAACTTTCTCAGCAGTATCTGTGGAATATTAGCAACTATTGTATCAATTCTAACAGCTGCCTAATGAAACTCAGGCATTCTGCTCAGCAGAGACAAAGATAACAAGTGTATCAACTTGGGGCAGATTTATTATCATCTGAATGTTGAGTTGTTTGTTTCGTGAATTTCGATTGAAAAGATTTTATTTTAATCGCTTTTGATTTGAATGCCGCACTCTTGGAGAGTGTATTAGAGTTTCCAGTTTCCCCATTTTTCTACTATTTTTTTCACCCAGTAAGTCCTCCAGCAGCAATTTTAGGTGCATTTTCATGCTGTTTCAGCACTTGTTATTTGGATAGCAGCTGCCAAGTATCAGACTTTCTTTTGCAAAAATGGTTCAGCGAGGCATGAGGAGGAGGCGGAAGATGGGGAATGTCTCTGCAATATTGAGGAGGTTGTGGGGGCAAGGGTGTGGGATCACAGTGGCCACAGGAGGGGGACAGAGAGGGAGTTGTAGGGAATTTGGGGAGTGAGAGGCAGGGGTGCTTGGTAGGTGGAGGGAAGGGCAGCAAGAGGGGCCGCAGTAGGGAGAGGAGGGCAGGGAATTGGGCCTGCAGTAGGGGGAGGAGGGCACAGAGGGGGCCCACGGTAATTCTCTCCACTCAGGCTGAAACCCTACGAGTGTTTGCTTCTGGATGCAGTGAGCAAAGTAATGTGTCAAGGTTTGGAAGGTGAATACCACAAAACTGATTAGAGAAGTAAGTACACTTTGTCCATAATATCTGTCCATTTTTTATTCTATACCCCCATCATTTGGATACATCTATAATTTCACATTATGCATTTCACTCTTTTTTTTTCAAAATATTACTCCTGTTTGTGCACTTGAGTGTCTTGCAATTTTTTTTACAGGATTGCTGTTTGTTTATCTACTACAGTGAAGTAAAAAATGTTGTCTCCTTCCCACGAATAATTTGCATATGCAAATTAAGGGTCGGATTTGGTTCAGTATTCGGCCGATATAGTGGATTCGGTGCATCCCTAGTTATTAACACTGTAAATATTGTATCTAAAAGTAAAATAGTCTTTCAGTACTTGCAGAAAAAATGACTTTAACACATTCTCTACATTTTGCCATATTTTATATAATTTTTTCTTGGTCACGTGAAAAACATAAAATGGGGGTTCACTAACGTTCATCTCTGCCTAGCGAAACTTCATTAGTACACTTACGCCTAGGTCAATTTGAATAGGGCAGGTACATATACAGTAGGTCATATGTTTTTAGTAGTGATGTTGCTGCAAATGCTTGAAGGTGCCACTTGTTATTACAGATATCCAAGTAAGCAAACTAAAGACAGAGATCCTTTTAATGTTCTAGACATGAGCCCACCCTAAAACAAATGTGGCCTGCCCCTCAAATGTTTAAAAAAAAAATTAAAACAAAAATAAATAAACAATTTTTATGACTTTTCTGCAAATATGGTATGATGTCACTAACAAAACTGAGGAGGATGTAACTTCATCTTATCATTTTGCCAGGTATAACCTGCCAAAAGGAGTAACGTAATGTAAAATTCCCACTGTAGTGAATTAGCGGAGTAACAATCGTTCTCCTGAACAAAAATTCGGTGGTGAAAGGGCATGAAACCATTAGCATAGTACTGTTTCTCTAGCAGATAATCCTCTATGCCTGTATTAAATTGCTGATGTCCCTGAGGATGGGATTTCTGGTGAATTTTCGCTAGTGACGGCCACTTCACCCAGCATAGTACTGTGAATTTGCCTTTTTCTTTTGCTCCTACTCACTTCCACCATATCTCTATAAACCATTCCTGCATATGCAGCACCTCCTCTATCATTTTAATGAAACAGCACGTATTTGCAAGTTATGAGACAACAAATTATTGCCCACATGTACTTTTTTTTTTTTTTGCACTTTTCAAAATGTTCCCAAATTCGAACAAAACCAGGCATCACAAACTGTTTTGCTCCTGAAGAAACAACAAAATCTGAAGAATGTAGAAACTTTTCCAATTGTTATACAAGACTGTATGTCAGATTTCTATTCCCATATACACTCAGTTTTAAGATATTTCTGTTTGTAGCATGTCATACAATTATATAGAAACCCTTCCCTGGGGGGGGCTAGTCGGTTATTTAAACCAATACACAGCACACACTGATTGCTGCAGGACATTTGACAACTATACTGTAACTGCTGTTGCTACATGACAGAAATTTTTTTCTCCGTTATTCATTTCTCTGTATTATCATTTTAGATATTAAATATTCTGACATTTGAAACCATGTAGAGAGCCTGATAAAAATATGTCTACGTGGCTGTACTGATACATATTTATAGTAATTCTAAATATTATTGTTTTAAAAGTTCCTGTTTTATAATTGGAGTTTTCCCATAAATATTTATGAAGAGACAGGCAGTAGTCTGGCAACATCTGTATGGCTACAGATTGCCCATGCTTGGATAAGAATAGGTGATGGTGGATTTTGCATCAATCACACAGTATCAGAGCAAAAGGAAATAACTACTCATAATTGGTAGAAAATTGTCACAATTCCAATCTTTTTAGATTAGCAGTTTCTAACCAAGTATTCAAATGCTGCAACTTGTCAGAATGTCCGCTTAAAAGCTTGTGTCCATCAATCAGCTTCTTGGTAGAATCTGTCAGAATGACACAGAACAATCTGTCAGTCCTGGAAGAATACTATTTTTTCATAGACTTTATACTCTCTAAAAATAATGGTACATTTGACTTGCAATTCTCTCAAGATAGGTACAGTGGTTTAACCAGTTCTCTCGAATACTAAAACCCTTTGTTCCTTATGTTTGTTTGTGTTTTATATAGGTCCGTATATGTATCTCATTGTTATATATTCCTACAACATAGAGTTGTTAAAGCTTCTGGAACACTGGGTATGATTTTTCTGTTGTGTTTGTGTCCAAAATTGCCAATCGCTTGTCAAAAGACTGTCACTTGGAAATGCTGGCTGACAAGTTTCTGAAATACAACTGCCTGAGCCCATGCTTGGTAAAGATTGCCATAACAGTGAACATTGGGCAATTCTGAGCATTTTGTCTCTGCCCCCAGAAAATCTATGCAGTGAAAAAATACTCCCACCCCCCCAGTGCCATTTCCTCAAGGATGAAATGTTTGATCAGAGCAGGGTCAAGACCCCTTTACTGAACCATTGCCACTTACCTTTCCCTGTACTCTCCTAGAAATTACATACAACGGCCATGATGGATGTGAAATAGCCACAGCATTATTAACACATTACCATTAATTATATTAACATTACATTACCACCCAGAAATGTTTGCCTACTCCATGCCAGCGACCCAGCTGCACTGTGTTAAGGTGGGTAAGGGAATGCATAAGTAGGCCTCATTGCAAACTAATACCTCCAGGACCATTATCCACACCACAAACGCCAATGGTACTAGCCCCTTCCCACTTTGGCAAGCCTTCCCTGCCAAACCCCATGCTGCAACTTAATCAAACCCTACCATGAGAAGCCAAAGCTTGCAAACATCACCAAATCCCATACCCTCTCGATAAACTATTTTAGGGTGGTTAAGCGGGATGCTGCTCACCACTGACAATGTGGACTGGTGTGATTACGTTGCGGTCTCCTGGCAAGCAAGGTACCCCCTCCTCTCCCTATGACCAGTGACGCAACTAGGCAGCGTTGGGCCGGGGTGCAGGCCCCCAGAAGTGATTTTCTAGGTGGATATGAGGGTGTGTGAATCACTGGCAGCTCCCAAGGGGTGTGGGCACTGGTACAATTGCACCTGTAGTTCCGCCACTGCCTATGACAGTAGTCTGACCCTTCCACTTCCCTGCCTTCCTAGCCCTGTCAAAGCTCCCAGAAGGCCCTGCAAAAAAATGGTACTGACCAGTACTCCAAAATGATCCCATAGTATAAAAGATTTGTCAGAAACCTGCCTGATTTGCAACTATGTACTAGCATACCTACGATGTTTTGGTTTTTAAGTTCAGATGGAAACATGGCTAGATAAAGCTGAAGCAAGATGGCATCAGCCAACTCCAAACAGTAAGACCATTCATTATGTCCTTGTGTCTGGTATTTTCAAAACAGTAATTTATACCAAAATTGACCCATTTAAAAAAAGTCACTATGTTAGCCTAGGGGCCCACAGTGCTGAGGGGCCCATGAGGAGGGACAAAGGCACTCGACTCACGAGTTCCCCATCAATGTTCCACTGCTAGAGGCAAGGCGAAACCTGGAAATTCGGCTCCATTAGTGCAGAGAGCTCAATTGCGCTCAATGCACTAGCGAATCTGTCCCCCACCTTGACCCACTACGCTGCTTTTTAAGCTTGGGAACTGGGGAGCGGCAGCAGTACCAGAATCGCTGCAGGCTGAAGGTTAGGGAGAGAGCAGGGCTCTTTCTCCCAGACACACAAATTGCTGCCTTCCTGGTGCTGCTCACTGCCTCCTGCCTCTTGCAGGACCAGAGGGGCCGGGGAGAAAGCGGTAGCCTTTGGACCTCATTTACTATTAAATCGCCACTGAGTAACCCATATTTGCTTTTAGACAAGCGACCAGTAACACTTTCCTTCTGATTGGTTGCTGTGGCATACTGCTCCTGAGCAAACTTTGTGCCTTTTATTACATAACCCTCACAGACAATTTTCTAAATTTATGGACTGATAAATGCATATGGACATCAAAGACTAAGTTATATATGGACTTCACCTCTGAATATATATTTATGTAATGCAACCATCCACGACTAAAGGGAGGGATATTTGCACATGATAAAATCCAGTGGGTCTAAACATTTTGTTTGATTTACAGTGTTTGGGAGCCCCAGTTGAGTTGACTACTAGGGATGGCGCGAACCGCGGCAAAAATGCTTGCGAACATATTCGCGAACTTGCAACAAAACGCGCGAACGGTTCGCGACGTTCGCGAACCCCATAGACTTCAATGGGAAGGCGAACTTTAAAAGCTAAAAAAGACATTTCTGGCCAGAAAAATGATTTTAAAGTTGTTTAAAGGGTGCAACGACCTGGACAGTGGCATGCCAGAGGGGGATCAAGGGCACAAATGTATCTGAAAAATCAAATAGTCGCAGCCACTGAAGCACAGAAAAAATACGCCATATAAATGCTGAAAATAGTCGCAGCCACTCAAGCACAGAAAAAATACGCCATATAAATGCTGAAAATAGTCGCAGCCACTGAAGCACAGAAAAAATACAGGTCAATGTATGACAGTTGTTTGAAGAACAGTAGATTTATTTACTACTAGCCAGCAAAGCTACCTAACCTAAAATGTCCCTGAAATCCCTGCAGACTTCTGTCCCTCCAATACAGAGCAGTATCAAGCAGATTACTAGCCAGCAAACTGTCCCTGATCACTAACAGGCAGCTCTCTCCCTACACTAGCTCTTCAGCACACACAGACAGATTGAAAAAAAGCTGCAGGGCTTCAGTTTTTATAGGGAAGGGGAGTGGTCCAGGGGGTGTGGGGGTGGTCCAGGAGGGAGAGCTTCCTGATTGGCTGCCATGTATCTGCTGGTCTGGGGTGAGAGGTGAAAAAAAAAAAAAGCGGCGACTATGCGCGAACCCAAAATGGCGAACGTCGCGCGACGTTCGCGAATATTTTGCGAGCGCGAACGGCGGATGTTCCCGCGAACAGTTCACGCCATCCCTATTGACTACTGCAATTTATTGACTAAATGCTTTGGCGAAGCATCACCCCAGAAGATGTATATTCCTTTATTTCAGTTATCTAGAGGTGTGCTCCTTCATACCATTTTTTTACACACAAGTTGCAAGTTCCTGTGTATTTTCTAGAAACCTTTGTTTCAAGGGTAAATGTATCAAAATGTACGATTAGAGCTTGCCACGGAAAAACTCACCCACTTTCAATTCATTCCTATGGGAATTTCAAAAGTGTATTTATTGATTGAGTTCACCCATGATTGAAAAACACACTTCTAAAAATGCCATAGAAGTTACTAGAAAGTGGGTAAGCTTTACCGTGAGAAGCTTTCATCTCATATTTTGAAACAGTTGCCCTTAAATGTAGTAGAGACCACTGGTAGTATTCATGGTGCAAACAGCTTGCATGAAACCTATAAAAGATTGTAGAGTTATTTATACTATAAGGAATTAAGTTTATACTCTAGGGGGCAGATTTACGAAATTCATGTGAATAGATCAAAGTTCGATTGAATTTGATCGAATTCCGATCGTACGATTTTATAGGATATTCGAATATGCAAATTTCGATAATTGAATACCGAAAATTCAACCGTATCTAATAGATCGAATAGATCAAATGATCGGATATTCGATAATTCAACCATTCGATGATCGAAGTACTTTAACTTTAAAATTTTCTTCGACTGCCTACTTCGCCAGATTAAACCTACCGAATTGCAATAGAAGCCTACCAATATATTGTTAATGCAGCTGTATCTGTATTTATCACTGCAGAATAAAGCACTGAAACTCCCAGGATCAGCTAAACAAAATTCTTACACTTCTCTTGCATATTTTGGGATAAGCAAATTTGTGTCACAGAGAAGCAGATGCTCAGTTGCTTTATGATGATGTACACGCTTTGATCCAAGATAATTTCACACCAGAAAAGTACAATGCAATTTGTTAGATGAGCAGTGGGATTTTTAGCCATCAGAGCGAACCTTGTCATAGCAGGCCACCTGCTTGCTACCAGATGTTGTATCTTCTTGCTAGTTCTTGCTAGGCTTTCTTGCTAGTTCACATGGCTATTTTAAACTTTCTAATGGGCAGCAAGAAATCTCACGTAAACAATAGGACAGGTTTTATCTCAGAAATATAGATAAATGGAAATGCTGAAACTGTTATTGTAACTTTGCATGTAGGGTAGCTGTATTGCATGTTACTCATGAGGTTCTGCTTCTTTCGCTTATCTCAAAAAGCAGCAGTTTTGTCATGTTTCATGATTGAGGTTCTAGCTATGTTTACAATATAGCATTCTGGCACATAACTAATTTTGTATGCACAAAATAAAACTGGTTAGAAAATGTATTGATTTACTCATTGACATGACATAGCCTAATTCTTTTGAGTGATTTGGTATAGCCTGCAGTGGGAACCATGGAATTGCCAGCACCTTAAAGATAGCAGTTGCTCCAGGATTCCCTCCCCTGTGTCATTAAACACTTGCGCACACTAATCACAACTATAATAAATGGTGTCAATATGTAAACTGCCTGGGTACCAGAACATTACATTATTTCCATATTTTCATTTGCAGTAAAATAGCAATGATTAGTATATAGCATTGTCACAAACTTTGTTACTGAATCTGAACATGCCTTAAACACAAGTGTGTGGTAGCTGACATATTTCTATGATTGTATAATTCATTTTGGATTCCTCACACTTGTAAAGTAGAATCTATGGCTTGGTCCTCTTTATTTATCTTTTTTTAAAACCACACACAAAGATAGCTAGCACACAATTAACACATGCTATTTCTGCCATTTATCCGATAGAACTAAAATGGAAAACTTACAGTAACATCTATGCAAACATTAGTAATGAAAAGGCAAATTTATGCTTTTATTATTCATTTTATTTGTGTAATTTGGTTTGCTTTTTAATCACAAAGAAACAGTCATCTGGCTGAATGTAGGGACTCCGTCTTAGCAATTAATCATGTCCTTTCTGCAAACAAAAGTGTAACATTTAATAGTGCAATATGCAGATTCCAGGCATTTGTATTGGTACTGATTACTAAATACTATAACAAATAGCAGTTGTCTTTGTACAGTAATGGTGGGAAACAAAGGAACATTTAGAAGCCAGAAGTCAGGTTCTAGTGTTATAGTAAACTGTTCCCTCTAAATACGCCACCTGTTTCAGTGTCCCAAGATGTGAAGTGAATTAAGCATCAACCCTGCAGTATGGTTGTTACTCTGAAGAAGTAATGGAAAAGTATAATGAAGAATTGCATTGTCTCTACCGAACACCTTCCTTCCACTGACCTGCAGTAGTGGTGCTGGTCCACCGTCGATCCGCCCGGGTCCCTTAGCAACCGTACAACTGTAAAGACGGTCCGCACACACAGTTTTTAGCAGTCGGGGAGTGTACACCTTTTATTCATGCCACCATAATATCAACGTTTCGGGGGGTAATACCTCCCTTCTTCTGAATAAAAAGTATAGTGAAGCCCACATAACTTTATGCAGCAGGACTAACCGGTGATTGCCACACTACAAAGATCGCATGTGGTACAGACAAGAGGGTGTCATGGTTGGCACCCAGAATCCAGAACCAATGCTAGACTGGTCTCAGCTCTTGCTTCTGCCTCTAACAGCCGCCTTTCACCTCAGGAGAAGCCCTTGGCTAATCAGATGCTGCCAGGTCTAATTAAGAGAGGAGCCAGGTTCTAGATGAGCAGAGGGGCACATTTAAAAGTCTTTTGGGCAGAAGGTCACAGTTCAAGGAACAGAAGAAAAGTGTAGCCAGACAGGCCCGGTCGGTGCAGGCAGAATTCAAGCGGTTAGACAGGCAAGGGTCAAAACCAGGAGATCAGTCAAGAGTGGTCAAAACAGGCACGGGTTGGATTATGGAGAGTAGAATAGTCGGTTTACCAGGCAGGGGTCAGGATCACTGAAATTGGAGTAGTCAAAACAGGCAGGAATCAGATAACAGAATTAATCAGGATAGCACCCAGGAACTTTCAAGATGAACCTAAAAATGGGCAATTACCACAATACCAAAGTCCCCGTAAGTACATTTGAGTTTTGCACCATTTCGCACTGACATAATCACGCCAGCGCCAGTGCGCACACAAATACCGGAAGTGCCGGCACACTGGACCACCAGCGTGAGTGCCCTTTACAGAGGGTGAAGCTCAATAAAATATCTATGCACAATATAAATGGGTTTGGAAAGACCTGAGTAACTGGAAACCAGCCTGGGCAAGGTAAAATGGGGCAAACCATTACTCTTTACTCATTATATAAGCAAGAGATCCACTGTCAGTAGTGGTCTACACTGAAACCCTTTTGTGGCCTCATAACTTTCTCTCTGGTAGGACCTGACCAAGAACCTAAGCAGTACAGGGATCAGATACAATACAGTCAAGGATGAAGCAAAATAATAGTTTGGGACAATCTAGAGGTCAAGACACATAGCTGGGAGCAAGGTCAAAAACCAAATATATATAGTATATATGTGCACAGTAATTGTTTTGCACAGGCTCTGAGAAACCAGAAGCTACAGTGTGCCAAGTGAAATGGGAGAAACCAGGAAATGGGACACCAATCGAAAAGGAAACTGCTGTACTTGATAGACAAGGAAGCAACAGCAATGCCAGTTTCAAACCAGTACCACGAACATGTAATTACGATTGTTGTGTCACTGTGCAAGACTTGAGAAGTGAAGACAAAAGGTCCATCAAGCTGCTGGTGTGTTTGAAAGGAAGGCACACTGGGCAAGCAGGAGATATAAGCATGTATATACAGATTGCAGATGAAAAATATGTCTGATAAAAGAGTGCAAATGAATTAAAAAGTGAAAAGGGTATGACATGTATTTATGATTGTGTTTGGTTGGGGTTTGGATCACAGGTGACAGGCAGAGACATTGCATATAAGACAAATGCAACAAGTATACACTAGTTTTGAATGCAACATGTTGGGTGTACTTATTGTAAGGCATAGAGTAAAGTAAAAAATATTGAGCTACTGTAATTGCTAACTCACTGCTAATATACAGTAAGTTGGATTTAAAGGACTCTTGAACAGAGTTGGTGAGATGCTCAAGGCACCATAGGCAAGCTCCTGACGGTCTTTGACAACCCCCTGTCACCTGTCCCACCCTCCTTCCACTTGCTACCAATCCCATCTGCATCTTGGCTTACCTGCTCACTGGTCTGAAGTTAGAGAAGGCACCAAGGTATGTCTCTTGGATTCATGTACCCCCATGATGGTGTCCTAGGCATGTACCTCTGCTGCCTATCTCTAGTTTCAGTCCTGCTCTTGAAAATTCCTGTTTAGTTTATACACTCTTTGCCTTCAAGCATTTGTATGAATGTTTAAAACAGGAGATGCACATAGATTTGAGTATTACCAAAAAAGTAAAAGATGTTGTGGGAACAACCACTTCTTAGGAAGCAGACCCATATCTAAAAAGATGATTATTTCTTCTATTAAAAAAGGGAAACAAGATTTTCTGCTTCTTTAATCTTCTTAAGTTGACTATTTTAATTTCAGTTAATCAAATCATATTGAATTATGGTCTCCCAGCATTTTGCCTATTCTACTGCTTGCTTTAGTGCTGGAAATGTAAGAAACTGAAGCACATTTAGAAGAAAATAAGCCCAAGAGCAGATGGCTGGGCTCTAAACCATGAAGGTTTCACATTCAATTGAAACTGTGTGATGTACTTTTTAAAAATATGTTTGTCATGGAATATCCTCCTGACAGTACAGCTGAATACACTATGCAGATCTTAAAATAGTTCTGAAAAAGCAAGTTATACCCATCAAGAAAATAGAGCTCCCAGAACCCTGTTTGTACATCAGTTTCAGTCGTATCACTGAACTAAAATGTTAACATGATCTTAAACCTGTACGCCCCCTTCTCTGTTCAGACTGAGAGTGACAAATGTATACTACTATGTCATCTCTTATCACATCTCTCGATGTATGGGCATTCTTTCTCTTAATTTTGCAAAAAAATCCTTAGTGTTTTTGATGTGCGTGTCAGGGGACTGTTGGGGATTACTATTTCTAATATTATTGATGGTATAAGTGTTTTGTGTTAAAGTTGTTGTTGTAAAAAAACCTGAAGCAAGAGTTCAGATTTGTGTGAGACAGGGAAAGAAGCAGAGGAGTGAAATACTAAGAAAGGAGAATCTCAGGTGTTGTGAAGTTCAAATTTGTGTTAATAAAAGGAAAACCTTGGTTATGGTATGTAGGTACTCATTGAACATTATGATTTGCACTGGCAATTGATCAACCTGGAATGGAAACTGGATCCTTATGAATTTGTTTATTTATACACAATGTTACAGATGATATGGCGGCAATTTTTTGATGATTTTGACAGTGGCCACCATCTCTGCCCATGCATAAAAGCTTTCGCTTAAATTGAAATTTTAAATGTTGAGTTGTCTTCTGTGTCTCATCAATGAGTAGCCAATGAGAAAACAAGTCAAAGTCACTATGGGTTGGGTGTGTTTTTTAGGTGCTCTTTGCCTGAACATTAAGAGACCTCTGAATGTTCCTTCAGTGACATGGTAGACTAAAAACAATGGAAAGTAGTTCCTTGTAAAGAACACACATCTTTGTTTACTGTGGGATATATTAATGAATCCTAGAGCCATGAGTCCCTGCCAAACAACTGTAGAAATATGAGAGTGCTCAGGAACTAGCTTGCATTTTATTCAATTATTTGACACAAAGCTGGTCAAGAATAAAATAATCTACACCTCTCCACTTGTGTAAGCTAAAGTTGAGGACTACTACCTGAAGAGACAGACTGATCTTTATTTGAGTGTCATAGAACCTAAAAACATGGGGTTGATGTATTATGGGAAGATGTTGTAGATGGTGTATCATATATATATATATATTTTTAAAGTTTTTATTTTTCTTTTTAACTTTTCCAAACCGTACCAAGGGGGAGCCCCCTTGGTTCAAAATAGAGAAGAAAGATTATAAGAAAAGAAAAGGTTGAGCTGGGGGGTTACTTTGTTATGCATATCACACAATTTGCCTTGTTATATTCATCACAGTTTCTTTATCAAACTACGTGTCTAACTCAAGCCATGTTCCCCAAATGGCTTCAAATTTGTTTGGGCATCCTCGGATCTGATATACCACTTTCTGCTTAAGCAAAGAGTCATTAATAAGTTTCTTCCAGAAGTTCAGCGAGGGCGGTTCCATGGACTTCCAGTGCAAAAGTACTGTATTGCCTTTTTTGCATAATAAAATAATTGTAAATAACATATTTTGGCTGCGTGTCTCATTTGTAGCATTTCTGTAATACCTAAAAGGCAAAGTTTAGGAGACCTGATATTGGGAAGAGGTGTATCAATATTTATTATATATATATATATGTATATTTATTTATTTAAGATTTATGCAATAATTGGCCACATGGGGAGGGGGGAGGTATTTTTAATGAGAAGAGGAAGTGAAGTTGGTTTTTTGCATAGCCAGTAGTTTATTTAGATCTCTTTAGCTCTCTCTTTATAAATTGGTACTGTGTATTTTTTACATTGACTGTAGACGTTGTTACATCTCTGTAGGAAATATATATCCCTATAGAACATTGTTTACCATCAGCAGAACATTTCCTTTCAACCTAAAACTTATTAACTAAGGCCCATTGGGGCTGTTAAGAATAAACAATACCCAAAGCAGTTATTTTTCCTAAGAGTTAGAAAAGTACATATCTCTTGCCTGTGCATTTCAATGTAATGGAAATCCTAATAACCTTATAAGTTGCTGAACATGATTTTAGCTGCCTGAATCTAATAATACATTTGGTGAATGCATATTTAATAAGCATTTTCTGTTATCTAGAGAAAAATTTTCTTGCTTTAGTTTTTGATTAATCTGTGATTTGCGAGCAGCACAAACTCTGCATTTTCTGCAAATGGGTTTATATTTTTTGGATGCGTGTGCCTTTTAGTTGTAAAATAAACATATGATTGCCCCCCAGAGCAGATGTTCGCAATAAGAAGATGCTTACTTCCCATACCAGTCAGTTGAACTGAAGAAGCTGCTCGGATGAGTAGTGAAACGTCTTCAATAATTACTGAGCAAGTCAAGTTGTTTTAGAATTACTTAGATATACTTACTAAATCTTTTCATATAATGGCCTCACACATTTAGGGGGTGAAAAACACAAAATTGAATAGTTATAATGAGCAATGCTAGCCATTGGAGATCATATTTTATTCTTGAGCTTTCAATATATCCACAGCTGCCTTTAAAATATTTGCAAAGTGAAGCCTTCTGAAATCAGAAGGTATTTACTGGCCTCATGCCATACACATAGCACTGCCTAACTAAATATCAAAAATTTTAGTTTTTAAATTCTCCCATAAGGCATCATGGGCGGAGACATGCAAATCACTCCTTTATGTCCCTTTAGGCAACTATGCATCCAGAACCGCTGGTTTATAGCACAGATACAGCCTAATGGTTCAGAGCCATATATACAATCTTGCAGACAGCTTGTTTCTATCTTGTTAGATCTCATCAGTAAATGCGTGTGAAGGCCTCCTTTTAGCCCATCTCACCCTAACCAGGTTCAGTTTACTATTTCTCTGCTCTCCATGTCCTACCCTCTCAAAAGCCATGTTCCAATATCTTGCACTGATGAGATCTAACAGGATGGAAATAGGTTGTCCGCAAGTTTGGATATATGGCTCTGAACCGCTAGGCTGTATCTGTATCTAATTTTTTTAGAGATTCTGAATGGGATTTGAATGAATAAAACATTCTTATGTTCAAGGAAAAAAACTGCCAATTTGCTAGTTGAGGGGCATATAAATAAAGCAGACCTTCAGCTGTGATGCTTTTATGATGTCAACAAGCTATTTGTTATTCTTAACAACCTACGTGAATGATGGAGTATTTACAGGTGGGACTATCTATTCTGTAATTGAGGTAGAACACTTCTGACACTTCAATATGTCCCTTCTATTATCAATTAAGTGCTTTTAATTCATGTGTGGTATACTTTATTATCTATGAGTTTCGCTAGTGTACATTCGGAGTGATATCTGTTGAATGCAAGTACACTGCTTCTTTCATTGCTCCCAAATTTGAGCAGGTGAAGATACCAGAAGCCCCACAGTGACAGTATTGATTTTAGCAATCCCTGTTTGCCATATAAGAAAATATTGTATGCCTGTGTTCACAAACATTTTTTAAAAAAAAAGGTAACAAATGGCTTGAATTCTAATAATACTTGTTTTAAATTTGTTTTAAAAATTGCACAATTGCAATTTGATAAAGGTAATGACAAAAAATAAATATATGTATATATATAAAGTATAAATATATATTTTCACAAACACATTTTTACTACTTAATTTTTATGCAAGGAAACATCTTTGTTACCTTTACAAAAGTAGTTATAAGATTTATAATTAAATGGCACTATGACGGCTTTTCGGAAAGACTTCCATTATTGCAGGCCGTACTACTACTGTACTTACAACTGTACAGGGAAATCATTATTCACAGAACAGGAAAATCTCCAGATGTCGCAATATAGGCCAAATGGCAGCTGCAGGGTGAATGGAAAGACTTTTGCTGACCATTTAGGACAACTTCATTTAAACGTACACATTAAACTTTATCATGCAAACATCTTAAAGGAAAGATTAACCCAAAAATGTGTTTTTGCACACTTTTCAAAAAACTCAGCGTAAAAATAGTGACAGTTCTGTAACCCAATTCCTTCTTATATAACCATTTTAATTTTACAAAAAATGTGCCCGAATCCACTTTCCCATGTGATTTCCATGATGGAGTAAGGTCTCAGTGAAAAAAAAGGAAGTTAGTGGGGGATAAAACACTGCTAGTGAATTTTAGTTGGTTAGTCTCTACTCATGGGCAGGTGCCCCCTCTTCTTCTTCTTCTTCCAAAAAGCATTGGTCCAGGGTACTTTATGCTGACTGCCATTTTGATTTTGAGGTTCTAACAGGGCAATTCAGTAGCCCTAGAGATGAATGGCAAAAAGGAAACCAGTTATAGTGTATCATATTTAGAATCTTCTTCCGTATCGATGTAATTTAGAGTTGATCATTATTCACCCCCTCTCCACTTCCCTGCAAATATGAGAAATGCCATATGCTCCTATGTTTATGTTCAATGTTGATATCTAAAAATAAATATCTGAAGAAACAGGATTTTAAGAAAGTTCCAATTGACACCACTTATTTTGCTTTATCAAATGTCATTACTAATGAGTTCCTCCGACATAGAGAATAATGTTCTTTGTTCCTCTACAAGATACCTGAAAGAGCTCTGTTCCACTTGGGGATCAGCAGGCTTCTCTCATTGATTTCTCTATCAGGGAAGACATGAATGATGATGGCAGCAGCAGCAATAGGGGAATATTTGTGAGTGAGAATACTATTAGAATGCACACATAACTACAAAGGTGAAAGTGCCTGGATCACTAGTCCATGTTGGCTTTTTTAGTCCCTGTGGGAAAAAAGGCAATGCAATTAAAATGGCACATATTATGTCATCATCAAGAAAAACTGTCATGTTTGAAAGGTCCTGTGTACACCAGCTCTTTTTAATTCAGTGGCATGACTGTTGGGTCTGTTGGTTTCCTGTTACTCTGTTACCTACCAGTAAATTATTTGCCCTGTAGAAATCTAATTTCTACCAAAGACTGTGATTGAGTATACAACTATATACTTTATACCCAAGCAGTCTACATTCACATGAGTTACTTCCATCCTAAAATTAAGATTGTAGGATCATAATAAAAAAAACCAGATCAAAATCAGAAGATGTCATAATAGGCAAAAGGTTTCAAGTTAAAAATGTATACCAGCATTTCTTCAATTATCAACACCATCATACCCATTCAGAAACTCCATGACTCCATAAAGTAATAAAGTTACTTTATATTCTTACAGTTTTTATTATTTTTAAGTTAACTTTAAGTATGTTATAGAATGGCCAATTCTAAGCAACTTTTCAGTTGGTCTTCATTATTTATTTATGTTTTTATTTGCCTCCTTCAGAAACTCTCCAGATTTCAATTTGGAGGTCACTGACCCCATCAAAAAATCAAATGCTCTGTTAGGCTACAAATGTATTGTTATTGCTACTTTTTATTACTCTTTCTATCAGACCCTCTCAGTCCCTTGTTCAAATCAATGTTTGGTTGCTAGGATAATTTGAACCTTAGCAACCCGATTACTGACACTAAAAACTGGATAGCCACTGAATAAAAAACTAAATACCTCAAAAACCAAAAATAATAAAAAATTTATACCAATTGCAACTTTCTCAGAATATTACTTTCTACATCATACTAAAAGTTTACTCAAAGCTGAACAACACCTGGGTGTAATGTGCGTGGATAATGAGTAGTAATGGGCAAAAAATTTGTGAAATGCCGCCGCGTCTCGTTTTGGATGCGGGCGTCCATTTCTGGACTCGGGTGTCCGTTTTTGGACGTCGGCAATGGACACTGGCCAAAAAGAGACGCTGGTGAATTTTCGCCAGGCAACATTTCGCTGTTGTTTTGCAAATTTATTCACCTGAGACGAATCACGCGGATTTGCTGCGAATAAATTCACCCATCACTAAATATTAGTTTTTGGGCAACGGGTTCTTTACACACCTAATTGGAGGCTGATCGGAAGGGTAAGATATTGAGGGGGTGCTTTGAAAATGTATGGCTAATAAGGGGATGCTAGGGAATGTGTAATAACTTATTGGATGGCTATGGAGGATGTAAAGGGAAAATAAAGTCAGCTGATAGGGAAATAAATCCATGAAAGTCAACAACATGAGCAAAACGCTCGAGAGTAAAAATGAAAAGGTATTTTCCAGAATCTATTATAACATGCCTATCCTCTGCAAAATGTATCTGACAGAATCCCTTGAGATTTTAATCCCTCCCCCTAAGTCAAACACTAAAATGTACCTACAAATAAATGTATTGTTATTATTATTATTATTATTATTATTAATAATAATAACATTTATTTTTAAATTCGCCAACATATTTCATAGCACTGTAACGTAAATGTGATTGTTCAACTAAATCACATGAATTATATACCTAGAACATATGGAGTTACATACATCATAATCAATACCAGTACAAAAAATGGAAGGCCCTGTGCAGAAAGAGCTTACAATCTAAAGGAAAGGGAATGATACACAAGGTGTGGGAGTGGGCAAGATCAGATTTAAGTGGGTGAGAGATGTGGAACTGTATGTGGTAGTTAAGAGTAAGGGCAGGCTTCTCTAATTAAGTGCATTGTGGGAGAGAATTCCAGAGGAGGGGTGCAGTGCAGCCCTTGCAAAGTCTTGAATGCGAGCATGTGAGGAGGTAATGAAAGAAGAGTTGAGTAGTTGGTCAGTACAGGAGCGTAGTAAGTGGTTGGGTGAGTATATAGAGATGTAGGGAGGGGCAGAGTTATGAAGTGCTTTGAATGTCAGGGTCATTAGTTTGAATTTAATTCTGAAGGGTAGTGGAAGTCAGTGTAGTGATTGGCAGAATAGCATGGCAGAGGAGGAGAGGTTGCTGAGGTGTATAAGCTTCAGAGCAGTGTTCAATAAATCCTTTATCCTTAGGGGAATGCGCTATATATTCATAGATTTTTAGTTCAGTGCAAAATCATGTTGGATAATAGTGCCTCAGTATTGCCATTTGGATTATTGGTTATTGATAGCCACTGTGTTACCACATTTTGCAGTGTACAGAGAGCTAAAAGTTAAAATGCTCTAACACAATGCCATATTGTATATACTGTCGAGACACCTTAGATTTAGGTATCAGAAGATCCATAAATCAGTCTGCTTATTGTATTGATTTTCCAACTAAAAGATAATGGAGCTCTGTAACCAGGATGATAAATATTTTATAAATCTGCAGTAACGGAAACCATTCACACAGTTCATTTTAACTTTTATTGCCCAGTAATAGGTTAGTAAAACTTTTTGACAAAATGCACCATGGCAAACAGCATTACATTCGTGATCTCCATATAAACCTTTCTGTGAGATGTCGCTCGATAACACTTCTCTTACAAGTCTGTGTATATGGAGTCATTCATGCACCGGTCCATTAAAGATTTATATTCATATCTCTGCTGGTGTTACACGTTCTGGTTTTGTGACAAGTTACCTCTCATTAACAGAAAGCCATGTGGCGTATCTCTGTCTAGCATCATGGCAGGTTTCTGTCAATGTGTATTATGAAACTAGTGTTGTGATGATCTCTGTAGCATTATGACACATCAGATGGAATTAATAAATCTCTGTTTGAAACGCAGTCCCTCGTTTATGGTTGAAAATCCTTCCATGATGGCGGAATATGTAGCAGGTGAGTTCATGTGGATGTTTGGACATCATTCCCAAGGTAATTCCTCCTATTTGGAACCTCCAAATGTTGTAGTGCTTATTTAATATGGGTACAAGTGCTGGTAATGATAATAATAGGTGCAAAACTACTCTTGCTCTTGAGCAATACCCACAAACTGTACTCTCTGGACTGAAATATGGTTTTAGGCACAGAATGCAACTCTCAGAGATGCAAGGGAGCGATGAACTTAATGCTTGCCCTTATGAGATGTTGAGTATGGAACTTCTGGGTGGTTGCTTTCTTGGGCCTTCTGGGGTATGCCGGGGGATGCCCACATCCAGGTACTGCCCCCCTTGTATGCATTGGCAGGCACAAGCAGCAGTTCGTATAGAGACAGCCACTTGGAAATTCCACTGGGAAAGTAATCGCATTGTGGGATTTATACCTGATTTGATCTGACCACTCCCCCCCCATATTAAATGCAAAACCTACTTTGAAACATACAGAAGTGAGACTAGGAAATATACTGTACCTCTCTTCTAACATGTCTCCATCAGCAGAGAGGTCAATTGAATCTATGGCACAAAGGGGTGGGTTCTTTGCTAGCAAAAAAAGAATCATGATCAGTGTAAATGTATGGCATCAAGTGGATTTTGAAAGAAAAGATATGTATGTACAATGTAGCTGCAGTGACATTACCCTTTATGCACAGATAAATCTTTATCATTTAAGACATGGCAGAGATTACCCTACTAAGTAAAATCTGCCAGGAGACTTTACTTTCAGTGGTGCCTCCAAGTTCACTGTCTGCAATGATACTAGAAGGGCATATTGTATAAGCTGTGGAGCCCTACAAGGAGTATGAAAGGGTTAACATATATCCCTTTCTGCAACACTCTAAATCCGTTACCATATTTTTAAATATGCTACATAATTACATTAATACTATCTGCATGCTTTCATACATTACATAATTACATACGGTATGTACATAATCCTTTTGCGCATTAAGATGAATCTTCTACTCTCAAGGGATGTCCTCTGGAAATATCTACTGGTAAATAATTCATCAGAGATATATTTGAACATAAGTGCCTTTTCTGCATTGTAAACAAACCCAATGTGTCCTGCCTAGGGGGGCACATTCTATTATTTTGCACAGGCTACTATTTACACTGTACTGTACCATCTGTATACAGTATGTTTACAACCTCCACCCATAAGTGCCACTGTTTAGTGTGTAAATGATGTACTGAGACTATTATAATGTTATGTAAGGACAATAGCTTATGGAGAATGATTGCATTATCTGGATGCCACTGTTCTCAAGTGCTGCTGCCAGCATTAGAATATTTGAAAATGAATCAAAATACGATTAATATTCAGGTCAAGGGTATTTATGCAACAGCTGTTAGAATAGGAAAAGCTATGGAAGCCTCCAAAAAGATACTGACAAATAGTAGGTAGTTTATTTTCAACAATTGTATATGCACAAAATTTGTACACAAATATAAGCATCTCCTAATTGGGGTCTTTAGTAAAATGGTGCAGAATTTGGACAAAGTGAGGTTTTGCTTCACAATTCCAGTGTAACCACAGATTCCCTCAAAATATAATACATGCACTATTTTATTCCTTAACCTATTTGGGTGAAAGTAGCTTCAATAACACTGTTAGTATGTGATTCATTAGGTGCAATTCAGTTACATGTATAAGTATACCACACTGTGGGAACTCTGGAAGTGAAACCACAGGCATGATCTGTCGGTGATGTTACTACACCTTATGTCCAATTGCTCGTAATTCATCAGAGCAAGTTGAACCTGTGCATATGCATTATAAGGTGCAGATATGGGTGCAAATAACTTTTGAATTGCATTTAAGTTCATTGGAATTGGAATCTAATTGTCGAGCTTGCATTCATAACTGAGCCTTTTTATGTATTTTTATGCAAAGTGTTGTTTCCTAATCAGTGTCGGACTGGGGGGATCAGAGCTCATGGGTCTCCTACTTCTGGGTCCCAAACACCCCATCCTCCTGGCATTTATTTTAATTTCCTCTTCTCACTGCCATAATCTGGCCAGAGGTCAGAGGGCAGAGCACAAGGTTTTAGGAAGGCAGCGGATCTAGGTCAGCAGGAACCTCTGGGATTTTTCTTGGTGTCCTGCTGGCCTAGTCTGACCCTGTTCCTAAACATTTTTACACTTATTTTCCTTTCCCCTCTGCCTCATTCCAACATTGAAAAAGGGGATAGTGACCCTGGAAGCCAAATAACAAATTCTCTCTGAGACAACAATTGTTATTGCCCTTGACAGGCTTGCTGGCCCCCCTCACCCCACCACACATATGCACAACTGAGCAGGGGCAGCGATACAAGACATACATGGTGGCACAAACGCTTGGACTAGGAAGAGACAACATAAAATGTTTATGAATAGTCACCCCCCCCCCCCCCCCCACACACTGTTGTACCTTAGGAACAAGTCTATTCTTCCTACCTCTAGTTACAGCCCATCCTGCTTCTTGGAGTAAAGTGGTCCTCAATTACCAAGTTGCTGCTGACATTGCTGACAGGAGAGGTGCTGAACTGCTTCAACTATATAAAATTAAACCCAATTGTAAAGAATTTCAGAAGTAATTTAAGTTAAGTAATTTAAAGGTATGAGATCTCACCATGGAGGTCTAGTTGGGGTGCAACAGGGGCTAAAACAATATCAAGCTAGCACACAAAGCAGGGGCAAACCGGGGTCAAGCCCCTGGTATGTTTATTGCGTCACAACCCCCTTCTTGCACTCGCTTTGTGTGCTAGCTTGATATTGTTTTTCTGCAAAGATTTGGGAGTGCCGTCCTTAAGCGTTTAGCACCTAGCGTTACTATCGAAGAAGGGCCTGATTGTGCACGTTAGTTTCCTTGCATTGGTGCAAAAGGGGCTCCCATCGCATCCAAGGTGGGGACACCCACCACATCTTCCTCATTCTGAAGGGCTGACCATGCTTCTCACTTTTTGAGCAAGTGGCGTGGGTGACATCATCGCGACTGGCTTGAAATTAGAATATCTAAAGGCGAACTAGCTATTCATGTATTGCCCAATATAGGTCTCTGTAGTTCCTGGGTGTTAATTCTAGTTTCATAATCCTTGTTTGACCTTGCCTGACCCTGTTCGTGTCCTGATTGCTGCCTGTCCTGACTCTTGCCTGTATTTTGACTATTCTCCTGGATACTGATTTCAACCCACCACTTTTGCATTACAACTCGGACTGTGACCTTGACTATGCTTCTGCCTCTCGATTTCATACCATGCTGCCTGATTTGGTATTCTGACTCTGCCTGTGACCTCAACTATGCTCCTGTCTCCCAAATTGTGTTCTGTGCTGCCCAGTTTGGTATAGACTGTGTCTATACTTTGACTACGTTCCTATTCTCTGTTTCAGTTTTTGGTATGGTTGCCCAGAGTTCTCTTGTTGGTCCTCTCGCATTAGGACCTGCCGGCATCTGAGTAGTGCAGGGCTCCTCCTGAAGAGAAAGGTGACTGTTATAGGCAGAACAGTGAGCCGTGACTGGGACTGTGTTTGGGAGACCAAATGTCAAGCTATCCCTTTGATCTGAAGAATCTGTGCCTTGGAGTCCTAAGGGACTCCTACCAATATGCAGTGCATAGATTTTGCAGTTGTGCTCAGTACAACAGCATGCCAACCTCACCCAACTGTTGAGCAGGTAAAGAGTAATGGATAGATACAGCAGCGCCTGGCTGTTCCACCCTGAGAGGGAGATTAGAGTGAATCACCCTTGCTATTCCCAATCAATATCTGATCAAGTCCTGAAATTGACTGAGGAACTGACACTTTTGAATGAGTTAATGAATCAATTAGCAAGCAAGTCTGCTGCCAATATTAGACCAAGAATAGGAACCTTAAAGGGCAAGGAAAGGCAAAGAAATAAAGTCCCATTTTTACTTTCTTTAATGAAAAAGAAATCTATCTCCAATATACTTTAATTAAAAAATGTGTACCGTTTTATAGGAAACCTGACTGTATGCAGTGAAATTCTCCCTTCATTTAGTGCTGTGGATAGGAATTGTCAGATGGTCCCTAACTTCTGGCACGGATACAATCATACTTATGAACAGCAGGGGGAGTCCCTGCCTTACTTACCAGCCATGCAGAACTCAAGCAGCTTTGTTTTTTGATAATTTACCATGACGATCTCTAAGAAGTCCAGACCACACTGAGCATGTGTATGTAGTCTAGTCTTGCAAAGATGTATAACAAAGTTACAAGATGACAGCCCCCTGTGGCCAACTTTGAAAGCATAAATCATTTGTTTGATTAGGCTTGTGGTGCAGTAAGCTCATGTTTATGTTTAGTATACAAAATACAACATTTCTACCCTTATTCTATTTTACACTTTCCTTGCCCTTTAAGGAGGCAGTGCTACCAAAACTACAAAACAAATCTATTTGCAGGCGAAATAACCATCGGTCCTCCCCCACCCTACTTATTTTGAATGTATCACAGGAAGAATAGTGATTCAGACACAGCAATATACAGTGGCTTGCCATTAGCAGGTAGATCAGAAAAAGACTAACAGTAAGGAAACCACTGCACTGTATTGTTACAATATTCCAAACGCTAATTGCCAATTATTGCGTAATTCCTTTGTGTTTACTTTTCCTATCATTCTATCAAATTCATATTGTTTCTTAATGAATACATATATTTCTGCATATTTGAATATGAAATGGAATATCTGCAGTAGCCTTCAGCCCACGTTGTTTTCTTAACTTACTGCCAAGAAAACTACTGCAGTGTTTGTCATAATTTGTCTCAGGATCTGAGATGGCATTTATTATAAAATTACATAGTAAATGTTTAATAAGGCAAAACCATATATTGACACTTCTGCTGCCTTAAGCTAATTTCAGGTATAATGCCAGTTGTTCCCAACTTTTATTATTATTATTGTTATTATTATTTGTTTTTTAAATTTGCCATATTTAGAATTTACCCAAAAGTAATTAGCATATAATTTATAATGATGCCTATAAATATACTCTGTGTGTGTATATATAGGACAGATTTACTAAGGGTAGAATTTCTTGGGTTAATTAACCCTCAAATTCAACCCTCAAATTTTTATCAAATTAAAACCCCTCAAATTCGAACTTCGAATTCGAGGGGTTTTAATGCAATTCGATTTTTCGAACAATCGAATATGAAAAATTCAATTGATAAAATCATTCAAATGGACCAATTTGAACGATTTTAAGCATTTGGTCGAATTTTTTTTATTCGATCAAAAAATCTTGGAAAATCCTATGGGAGCTTCCCATAGGGATATATAGCAATTTGGTAGGTTTTATCTGCCAAATTCTTATATCGAATTTTTTTTAAAGTGCCATTACTTCGACAATCTAAATCGAATTTTTGAATTTGACCAGTTTGAATCGAATTTTGGGCTATTCGATAGTCGAATCAGCCCAACATAAATTCAAATTTCAAAATTTTTCAATTCGAATCAATTCGAACATTAGTAAATGTGCCCCTTAACTCAAAGGTGGACAGCCCCTTAAATAAACTATAGGTAATTGTATATATTTTTGAATTTTTGATTTTGAAGCCTTAATTATGCTTTTACTAGCGCAGTGCTTCAAATGCTTAGAGATTTGTGACTCTCCTATATTTCTCTGTGTTCTGAAAATTGTATTTAATAGGGAAAAAATGTAAATAACTTAAAAATGCCCCTAAGGGCACATCTGAAACGGAATGGCACCCAAAGTGTTAAACCTGTGATATCTCCATGGCACAATTGAATGAAATGCTGATTCAGTTATTCCTATTATCTGTAAGATTGAAAAAAGCATAACTCAGTATATTATTTATGTGTTCTGCTGCCTATTGGATCATTCAGTTTTCACTAATGGGACATACATACTGTAGCTGACATTCATTTTAAAACTAGGAAATGCTGAATAAGTATAAAATGCAAAAGTAAATTAAAGGGGAAGCTTAGTCTCCAAGAAAGAAAAATCATTTAAATGCTATAGTAAGCACTTTTCCAATAATAATTTCCCAGTGTGTTCTCTTTTTATTTCTTTTTTTCCCCCTGTCTTTTCACCTTCTTGCAGTGTTTACAATGGCTTGTGATCACTTACTACTAGGCACACAGCATCTTTCAGTCAAATACACACTACACCAGATTCCTCTGTGTCTTCTGTTTCTTGACTTGGTTACTGCACAGCTTTCAGCTCTTAAAGGACATATCAACCCCAAAAATAATTTTTTTGTCTAATAAAAGAAAACATGATTCTAAACAACTTTGCAATTTCCATTCATTACACATTTTCAATGGTTTTTAAGTTATTTGTACATGTATTGCTATTGAAAGCAGTGTTTGTCCCTTTCTATTCTCTGTAACAAACAAGGAAAAGTTGAGCTCACCACTAATTTAAAACCATTTAGCGGAGATGCGATGAGGCTGTGACCACAAAATACATATAGACAAATACAAGAGATCCTCTGCACTCAACCCATTATCAATATATTTAAGACATTGAGACATTTTGTGCATACACCCCTTCCAGCTATAGTGGTGATCCCACTGGTGTCTAATAAAAGGGCAACCATGATTGGGAGTTTTACTTTGAAAGCAGCAAGTAAGTTGCAGGTAAAACTTAGTCCCTTTGTAAAATGTTTAATGAAGCAATAGAATTCTTAATGAATCAGATGCAATTGAGAGTAGGACTGGCCAGATATGGGATGACTTTGACGTAGTTGGCCAGCACCTATTGCTTAAAAAAGTTACCCCCAACCAAAGGTGTGGGCTGATAGAGCCCGCATTCTGGTTGGGGGTACCAGTACTTTATTCTTTAAAAAAATGCCCCCCGCCAGTGCAGGCAAGCTCGCACCGGGAGGGAGCTCCCAGTGCAAGCCGCAATGACAGTAGACGCACATGCGCATTTATAGCCCGCACCTTTGGTCTGGGGGTAACTTTTTTAAGCGATAGGTGCCCTTTAAATATATTGCAATATATGGACAAAGAATCCCTGTTGTTTAAAGGGTAAGGCATTTTTTTGTAGCTGTATGCACAGAATGTCTCAATGTCTTAAATATATTGATAATAGGTTGAGTGCAGAGGACCTTTTCTATATTCTTTTCAATGTAACATAACAGACCTGTCTTGCTGGAGGAGACTGGCTTTTGCAACATTGTTTAAAATGTAACAACCAGGAATTATGCAAATGCTGCTTTCAATAGCAATTACATTTACAAATAACTTTTAAAGCACCAACAATTTTTAATACATTAATTTTGGAAAGTTGCTTAGAATTGTGTTTTCTTTTATTAGTCAAAAAGTAATTTGTTTGGGTTGACCTGTCCTTTAAAACTACAGTTGCCAGATTCTTGAAGTGCTTTGTTTGCTTAAGAGGCAAACATGGACTCCAAGAGGGCCAGGTAGTAGTAATAGTGGGCTGGCTTATGATGGATCTTGATTTTGTCGCAACATTTTTTATCACAGATTTCCCCCCCCTAGAAAAATCATAGGTAAATTAGGGGGGTTATGGTTTGGAAGTGTGTTCAATTTTTTTAAATAAAGTGAGAAAAAGTAGATTTTTTTGTAAATAACCCCTGAAATAAATGCATTAGTGCTTAAATACATCATGGAACTTGGCAGTCCAGCCAGTTGTCGTTAGCCTTTACAATAACAACACATGACATGGGCCTTGATTAGTATCCTGACAAAAATAGGCATTATTATAATTAGCTCTTAATTAGATCTAATGAATTAGATCTAATAGACTCACAGTAGGGACTTGTCATCCCTTTGCCTTTTTCTGAATATACTGGGGTGAATACAACAAGCATGCAAATAGCAAATGTTACAAGCCATGTTGTTGCTATCCAAGGCAATGCCACCAAACATAAAGGTGGCCATACACGGGCCGATAAAAGCTGCTGACAAACCAAGTCGGCAGCTTATTGGCCCGTGTATGGGGCCCTCTGACGGGCTTCACCGATCGTGTGGGACTAAAAATCCCGTCGGATCGCTACCGCATCTGTTCGTTGATGCAGTCCCGCGATCAGACCGCCCACGATCGGATCATCCCGATATCGCCCACCTCAAGGTGGGCATATCGGGGAGAGATCCGCTCGTTTGGCGACATCACCAATAGAGCGGATCTCTAGGTGTATGGCCACCTTAAATCTCACTTGGGATATATATATACATATATATATATATATATATGCAGTATATCTGCATCCAGTAAAGCTGTGGCTAGATAAATTCAATATTGATAAAGCAATTAATCTCATGAACTGAGTGGGTGTTACCTAGTGAGTAGATCAAAGGTACAATAGATCAAATAAATACACAGCAATACTAATTTGAACTGCAGCATCAAAGAAAACATTTGTATAAACGTGGGGAAGAAATAAATGGTATGTAAATGCAAACAAATATTTTTGTTTTTCTTTTGATTACTGGTCCATTAAGGGTATACAAATATCCCTGTTTTTTTTTCTCTTTTAGTACTTGCACTGTTTGTTCTAGGCCTGTATTTTAAGAATTACCTAGAAAATGGTGGAAAATATTTAGAACACAAAAATAATTTAGAAAATGAACGTATGCTGCTTTGTCTAAAGCAAACAGAATATTCGATTTGACGTATTATGCTAATAAGGAATGTTCTACTTTTCCTGCTTCTAAAGTTTATAACTCTGGTAAAAACAAAGAACTTGTTACCAAGCAACAATATTAAAAAAAAAAATTGTATTCTGTGCTTTAAAAAGAAGATGTAAAAATGCATAATTTCATAGCGGAGTACTGTAAGTCAGCACAAAATCCTTCCCAAATTTTTGGAGATTATGTAGAACAACAGCAATAACATAATGCAAAATTCAATTAATAGCTCAGCATCAATCATTTCCTGAATTAAACACCAGTACCAGCAGAAATCTTTGTCCTGACCTTGCAAAAGTTTTGTTTAATCAAAGGCTGCTCTCAGATTATTGTATTGAAAGTAAAGTATACAAAGTATTTCGTAGCAACCAACTGGGCACTGGCTCTTATTAATCTAACGGTAAAAAAGATAACAGATGATTGAAAGTACATGTGCTTCTACAGCAGAAATAAAATACAAGCAATCTTTATAAAATTAGAATTCCTAGTTGACAAGGAAATTATGTTTTATTAACATGCTTAGTGAGAAAACTAGTTACCAGTGGTGTAACTTATGTGGGCCAGGAACCCACCTGCACAAAAAAATCTTTGATGGAGTCTGATGTACAGTGATGCCAACCTGGCCCCTTGACTGCCCACTCCCAGCCTCTCCTAGCCCACTCCCATCTCCTGGCTACCTGCTCCTCCCACCCAGCTCGGGAATCATTTCCAGCTATGAAGCAGGGCCGGGCCAAGGCACCCTAGGTAAGAGCTTGAATTAGCGCCCCCCCCATTGAGCATTATCATTTCCCACCTTACCATGACAATGTTTAAATAAAGAAAGCAAGAAAGTGTACAACACATTAATGATAATGCAACTTTTCATTTATATAAATAGGTAATGTTAACAAAAATAAGGTAAATGGCAGAAAACCAAAACAGTATGATAATTTGATCCTGTTAAACAAAGTGCAAATGAAGGGTTCACTTAACACCAACACTGGAATGTCCACAACTCCCATAAGAATAGTGCAATAAGCTAAAACCTTCTCAGCTATGAGGTAGTCTTTCCACTACCAGCCCTCCCATTTTTGAAGTAGCTTAATACTGTATGTAGCTGCAGAGTTTTCAGCCAATTTTTTCTCCCACATCCATCATACTGCCCCCCTGTACCTGTGCCAGCAGCCATCCATCATGATGCCCCCCCTGTACCAGCAGCCAACCATCATACTGCCCCCCTGTAACTGTACCAGCAGCCAACCATCATACTGCCCCCTTGTAACTGTGCCAGCAGCCAACCATCATGATGCCCCCCTGTACTTGTGCCAGCAGCCATCCGTAATACTGCCCCCTGTACCTGTGCCAGCAGCCATCCATCATACTGCCCCCCTTGTACCTGTGCCACCAACCATCCATCATACTGCCCCCCTTGTACCTGTGCCACCAACCATCCATCATACTGCCCCCCTTGTACCTGTGCTAGCAGCCATCCATCATACTGCCATCATGCTCCCTGTGTCCTTGCAGTAGCAGGTCTACCCAGACACCCCACCACTCAGCAATGATGAGACCTGAAAGCTGCCTTTGCACACAGTTCTCAGCTCTTATTTTCCCTTCTCTGAATCTCAGCACGTCCCAAGGATAATAGGATCCATTGTGAAATGGACATGTCACGTGGAGAAGAAGCTTGGAGAAACATGGGAGCAGTACCTGTACTGGGAGAAGAAAGCATATTCTCCCCATGTTTTACTGAGAAAACTATCTGCTGTATGATCGCATTGGCGTCAGTAATGTAATTGATGTGCTCACCCCACACAAGGCGAAGTACGCTACCACAGTCCAAACAGCTCTGGAAAAAAAAAGAAAAACGGAAAAAAAGACTAAAACCTTTTTAAAGTGCACCCCTCACTGATGGCGCCCTAGGCAGCCACCTACTCTGCCTATCTGTAGTTCCGGCCCTGCTATGAAGGAAACCTGTGGTCCAGGCCTCCTTGTTCCCCTGGCCCACCCCTCTAACCTCTTCTTCTATATTTATGCCACTGCTAGTTACAGAGGATAGGAAAAATATGGGAAGAGGTAATAAAAATGTATTTCTTTTATTGCTTAATAGTAATCGGTGAATAAATTCACCAGGTGCGAATTCCCAGAGAATTTCCACGTTTTGCCACCGACGAATAACAGTGTGAAACTATGGCGAACATTTGCTACAGTATGTCAAAAACATTTCTCACCCATGACTATTTTGACTATTCTGACGCGTGTCTCAATTATTCTGACGCCCATTGACTTTAATGCATTTGGACAAAATAGGCGCACGTCAAATTGTTGCCTGCAAAGTCAAAATAGTTATGGACGTGTTGCAAATTTTACGAAATTTCGCAGGAATTTTCGGTGAAATGGGGCAAATTCATCCATCACTATTGCTCAGTCTAACTTACTTACATAATCCGACATGAAGCTTTCTCAATGTATTATAATTATTGATGGGTGAATTTATTTGGCAGCTGCAAATTCACTGCAAATTTCCGCGTTTTGTGGTCGCCAAATAAATTTGCTAAAGAGCCGCAAAAATTCACTGGTGTAAAGAATACTTTGACGCTGGTGACAATTTACCGCAATTTACTGCAATAGGCGTGTGGTAAATGTCACGGGACATTCGCAAAAATTTTGGCAAAGCAAAATGGGACAAATTCACTCATCACTAATTACAATGATTCTTCTTGCACGGTGAGCATGCTTGTAGCATTTACATATTGTGACCTAAAGTTTCCTTCATCCAGTAGTAATATCCAGGTTTTTCTAGGGCATAACTGTTGTGAGATGTATGATTTTAATATGCTCTGCATGAATGTTTTTAGAGAATTTCACAACAAACAGAAGCACTACTGCTCTATGAACCTGACCATTGACGTATGGTACACAGATGTGCTTAGTAGATACACAGAGATGCCTTGTTATACAACTTAAAATTAAAATGGTACCCTAGAGCATTCGGTAAATACCTCATAATTACAAAATAGCAACAAAATTATTATTCACTTTAGCCCACCTAATCAGAAAAGGCCCAATTTAATGTATTTTTCCTCCAATTATATTACATTCGTATGTAAAACTATTTACATAGCTTACAGAATTTGTGACATGCACATACTAGCAAGCTGTACATCCAGTAAATGGCCATATTTATCATTGTTAGGTGCAGTGTTAGATGCAATAATGAATGTGAGATTGCATAAATGAACATAATATGACAGCATGCAGAGTGCAAAAAAAAAAGGGGGGGCACAATCTGTTTTTTTTTTTTTGCACTGTGCACATCCTGTGCTTTCAGGAGAGCATCTGGAGAGGGAGAATTTCTGCTTTAATACAGCAAGCTGGGGTCTTCTTCCTCTATAGTTACACCAGTAGTTCCAGCCCATGTTGTTGCCCTTAAAGGGATTCTATAACTGAAAACCATGTTTTTCTTTTCAAAACACAATTAGTGCTGGTTTAGCAGAATCCTGCACAGAAACCCATTTTTCAAAAGAGTAAACCGAATTTTTATATTTAATCTTGAAATCTGATATTGGGATAGACACATTCATTGTTTCCTAAGTTCCCTTAGTCATGTTATAGTAGCTACCTGGTAGATATGAGAATAGCACTCAATAGTAAATATCTAAGTCCCGCTGTGACTTCTCTAGTTACATTGAGTAGGAGAATAGCTTATTTGAAAGCAGTTCCATTGTGAAGTGCTGGCTCTTTCTGAAAGCAAAGGATCAATCAAAGTACAATGACCTGAGATGGCTGCCTACACACGATATTTCAAAAATACATTTGTTGGTTCAGGAATAACATTTTATATGGTAGAGTAAGTTATTTGTAATGTACACAGTGTAATTTTGAAATAAAAACTACACCATAAGATTCAAGACAGAATCCCTTTATGGCAGGTAGTAAGGATAGAGCTGCTACATCTCCTGATGATGATGTGGCAATCACAGCAGACCACTGGGTGCAAGTGCTACTAAAAAGTGATGGTGTCGTTTTCGACACGCAACTCGTTTTTTTTTTTGGCAAATTTTTTGGCGGCGAATTTTTGCTGCCGTTTCGTTAATTTATTCGCCAGCGGCGAATCGCAGGAATTCGCCGCGAATTTGCCCCTGGCGAATAAATTTCGCCCATCACTACTACTAAAATGAACACTAAGGGGTGTGCTAGTGCTCTTGACCCCTAATGCATCTAGCACTTACTGTACCTGCAATTCTCCATAGTGTTGCATTTCACACTGTACTTATCAACTTCAGCAGGGCTAGATTTACTAAAGAGACCTATTTAGTAAATAACACATACTGTAGTTACATACCATTTGCTACCTTGCATAAATATTTGCCGCCTGGCGTTGGCCACTAATATCTGAGCCATATTGTGGAATTGTGAACTGGATAGTACACTTCCCACATTTGGGTACAAGTTTCTCTTGCTGGCTGGACATTGGTGTGCATTTGCTTTACCTTCAGTTGCATGCAAACCAAAAACTGAGCACCTACAGGCACAGCATCCAAATAGAGTCCCATGTCAAGCAAGGTGTTTTGTATAGGTCTATGACCAGCACTTTATCTAAACTAGGCAGCACTATTTCCTGGAGGAGGGGATCTAGGTAGGGGCGACCAAAGGAGAGAGGAGGCTAGGTAATGGGGTCTCAGGAGAAGATGATCCACTGTACAGATGTCAAGCAAGGAGGAGGATGTGTCAGCGGGGGCCTCCGGCACCCACGAGGGGGGTGAAGTCAGGATCAAGGAGGAAGTCCCTTTCCAGCGAGTCCAGGCAAGGTACAGTTCAGGGGAATCCAATAGAGAAGTCAGGTCCAGGCATAGGTTCAATCAGGCAGGCAGCAAGGTTCAAGGTCAGGAACAGGCAAGAGATCAATAACAGGAGTATCAGGCAAGGTAGAGAGACCCAGGAACACAATAAGTATATTGAGCTATACTTGGGCATTGAACCTGGGTCTCCGGCGTGCTTTTATTTTTGAATTTGGTGCCAAGCGCCAAAGGGCCACAGCTCTAAACTGGGTCCCATATTTACCAGTGATGAAAATTCAGCACTTATGGATGAAGTTCCCAGTGGCATGTGTTGTTTGGGGCTCAGTCACATTGCATTAATGTGGTCAGGCGGAAGCAACTCTGGCAACAGGTGAGCACTGTAAATGCTACATGAAGAGAAGTGCCAATTATGTACAAATGCTTCACTGACTGAAGCACTGTATTAGGGCCAAGTTTTCGGCAAGGAGAACAGAGGTCAACACTCTGTGCAAAGAGTTGTGTCAAGATTTGGAACACAGGAAGGTGGACACAGATTGGAGATGTAAGTACACTTTGTAAAAATTGTATTGTGTAGTGTGTGTACAGTGGCTTGGATGATCTCTTGGACAAGCATTCTATCCAAGGCTATTGTGTATGTATAGTTAGTGTATGAGTATATGTAGATTATGTGAGTGTATGGAGGGGTCAGTGTGTGTATGTATGGAATCTTGTTGATTGTACAATAAAAACAGATAAACATAAATTTTACATTTTAATTTTGTTTTTGCAGCCACAGAAAATTGCTTGCATTGCTTAACATTGTCACTTACTGGGAAAATCATTTCTGAAGATTATAATTCCCCTAAGAATAGCACAGCAGGTTGAAACTGATCAAAACAGTTGTGTAACTTAACCACTATGCAATCCATTTTCTGTGGCATTATCTATTAGAACTGAGGGCCTCAGAGGGACCTTGTGTATTTTTGGGAGTCCATAAAGGCATGGAGTGGCTTCACCTGGGTAGTGGCAATGAAACAATGCCAGACTGATGACCTTGTCATTCTCAAGCTTTTGTAAGTCTGTAACCTTTTTCTTGAAGCTGCTTGTAGGGTCCCTCTTGAGTTGTTCACATATGGAATTACTGAGTAGTGTGGTCACTTTAGAGTGGTACTCTCAAGTGTTCAGAACTGCTGTAGAACTGCCCTTGAAGGTTGAAGGGGGAGCTTTAGCATTAGCTAGGGCTGCTGATACTTTCAGCCTGATGTTTTCAGCCTCGCCAGAAGGTTTCTTATTATTGTGGACAGAAGATTCTGTGGATGTGATAAAATCTACCACTGGGACACACCATGGTGCTACAGCATAAGAGCTCCTTCCCTGGTTCCTGGAGTCCCTTGTTAAATTCTTTACCCACAGTTTGCTTCCAAAGGTTAAATATATAATATGTCAACATCAAGAATGAACTATCACTGAGATTTGAGAATAAACATTTGACTTTCTCAAAAGACATATGCGAATATCTTGAACCATCTCTACCATCTGAGGCTTTGCTTTGATAAATATCAACAATAACAATTTGAATCTCGATATTATGCTCTCAAACTTTGATAAATGTTCCCAAAATAGTAACATTAGACAAATTCAGTGATAGTCTGATTTTCATCTAGGGGTGCACTGAATCCCCTTTTTTGGGGTTTGGCCAAATACTGTACAGAATCTGAACCCTAATTTACATATGCAGACAAGGGCAAGAGAGGATTAAAGAGAGATGTGTGGTTAAACATTTTTTTAGCTTCCTTGCTCATTTTTAGTATTCAGGATTAGATTTGGACAGACACTTGGATTCACCTGAATCCTGCTGAAAAGGCTGAATCCTGGCCAAATCCCAAATCCTGGATTTTGTGCATCCCGAAAATATATATAATATGTATTGTAGGTCTGGGTTTCTTTAACAGTATTTAATGCAATTTTAAAATGCTTTCCTATCATACGATCAGAGATTTCATTAATAAACACAATTTTATAGCTCTCCATGCTTGGTGGTTGTGTATTATTATCCTGTAAAACTGTTCATTTGTTAGCTATAGTTCACAAGGTGATCGTTAAGTGTTAATCATTATGCAACTTATGGCTCAAGTTGGAATACAAACAAACACATTGCTATCAAGCTTGAAATTAAATTATATCGCTTGCCATTTGCTATGCTTCGGGGCGGGTAAGTCCCAATTATTGTGCTTTGGTTGCAGAGATGACTAGAAATAATATGTTATCATGAGCACCCATTTGAGCCATTGGTTGTTTATCATGTTTTTCTGTAATGACAAGGTGCAATAAGATTATCGTTGTGATTTCATGTTGAGTAGAATCAATTACATTTCCTGTGTTGACCTGCTTCCTCAGCAAGCAACAACCACCTCATAAATATTTCAGAGTTAACTCAGATAATATGTGTCCACTTATTTCTCAAGAAGCAGCTGATAAAAAAAAAAGCTAGTTTCTAGTCCTCTAAGTCTAAGTGGTCCCCAACCAGTGGCTCACCAGCAACATGTTGCTCACTGACCCCTTGGATGTTGCTCTCAGTGGTCTCAAAGTAGGTGTTTTTTGCCACATAGAGATTAACACAATCAATTACAGCCCTTATTTGGCATCACAGGGACTTTTTTCATGTTTGTGCTACCGCCCAACACTATTTATATTTGAATGTGGCTCACAGGTAAAAAGGGTTGGGGGATCATTGGTTTAAAGGGCAATGAAACCCCCAGGCGCAAACGCAATAGCCCGGGTGGAGAGGTAGGCAGGGGTGGAGGAGGGAGGGGGGTCTACAGGGGGGTGGGGGGTTTGGGTTAGCGCCGGGGGGGTTTCATTCCCCTTTAACACATATATTCTAAAACAGTTCTGTCCAACTTATTATATGTAGAGGGACAATTATTCTCTTATAGCATGTTTGAGGGACAAATAAATTATAATACAGTGACCTCTATGCAGCCTCTAAGCAGACTGAGGGCCATAAATAAATTTGGAGGACCACATCTAGCCCATGGGCCTCCAGTTGGAGAGCTCTGATCAAAAGCAATTATTCCCAGACTGTGTTTTTGGAAAACAGCCTTGGCCTGGCAGGGCAATTTAAGTAAGAATTAGGGGGAATGTCTATTTGCTCTCCTTGATACTCATAAACGCTCAGCTTGCATTTTGCCCTTCTTTATTTCGATATAAAGTTCTATTTGTTGCTGCAACTTGCATATTCTATTTTCTTATTGGAACTCCCTTGAGGTGTAATTCCTCATGCCCACTAGTTGGAGGCACCATTAAAAATCCCAGTTCCCAATACCTTTCACATAGCAAGGACAATTCAGGTTATGGATGGGGAAGAAATATTGGGTATTTAAGAGAGTTGTATATGTTACTCTACACGAGGTGTCACATTAGGGCTACACATATATACATACAATATACTGTTAATGGTACTGTACATGCTATTATGGCAGTGAAAAAAAAGCAAAACAAATCAATATTTCATAACCTATATGCCCAGCAGTCATCATGTATCTATAATGTATGTCTTTGCAAACTAAAATGCTGTGACCAAGTACTTAGAGTGACAATATTTAAAATAATCTGGTGCCAGTTACATCGCATACTTTCTCTGGGAGTGGCCAATATATGGAACTGTTTCTATATATAAAAGTGGGGTAGCATTAGACTGAATGAATTTATAAACAAGACACTCCTCCACTAATTATCGTGCATTCCATGGTAAACCAGCATGTAATTGTGGCAGCATGTAACTCTTTAGTGATACCCAAACGTGATTTGTAACAAGCACGGAAACAAGGTAACGTATATAGCTACATATATCTGCACAAAGAAATTGTTCCATGGTGGGCTTCTTGACATACTGTAGCTACATATGGAAACTATCATATTTCTCTTCTCTCTGAGATACTGTTAATTGATTTAAAGGGATCCTGTCATGGGAAAAAAATTTTTTCAAAACGCGTCAGTTAATATTACTGTTCCAGAAGAATTTTGCATTGAAATCCATTTCTCAAAAGAGCAAACAGATTTTTTTATATTTCATTTTGAAATCTGACATGGGGCTAGACATATTGTCAGTTTCCCAGCGGCCCAAGTCATATGACTTGTGCTCTGATAAACTTCAATCACTCTTTACTGCTGTACTGCAAGTTAGAGTGATATCACCCCACTCAGCAGCCTAACAACAGAACAATGGGAAGGTAACCAGATAACAGCTCCCTAACACAAGATAACAGCTGCCTGGTAGATCTAAGAAGAGCACTCAATAGTAAAAACCCATGTGCCACTGCATTCTATTCAGTTACTGTACATTGAGAAGGAAAAACAACAGCCTGCCAGAAAGCAGTTCCCTCCTAAAGTGCTGGCACAAGTCACATGACCGGGGCAGCTTGGAAATTGACAAAATGGCTAGCCCCATGTCAGATTTCAAAAATGAAATATAAAAAAAATCTGTTTGCTCTTTTGAGAAATGGATTTCAGTGTAGAAGTCTACTGGAGCAGCACTATTAACTGATGCATTTAAAAAAAAAAACAAAAAAAAAACATGTTTTCCCATGACAGTTTCCCCTTAAAGTTCTTCTTCAACCTGAAGAAGTATGCTGTAGAAGAATGCAAAGTAAAAACCACACTTTAAACACAGAATATATGTGTATTTGGGAACTAGTGATCCACGTAATATACTCAGTATTATATTGGGGTGTTATGGTATGAACCACCCCCTTCTTTTTTATTTTTCCCTGTTTTTCAAGTCATGCTACTGATACCTTTCTTATGTGTTTGGCTTTTCTATGCACAGTCATACTAAAGTTGCTTCCACAGATCAGTGCTAACCTTTTTCCCAGAAAGGAGATACATCATAATTATGAAAAATAACAAAACCTTAGCATATTGTACATACTGCCAAAAGCTGGAATATTATTTGTTTTCTGTGCCCTGAGCATTAATCATTACGTTTTACGATAGTTATTTTTTGACATAATTTACCTAATAGGTTTCCTTTTACCAAAACCTACTTTTCTTACTGTATCTCGTCATTTGTCTTAACACTCCTCTTACGCTCTTGAATAGTAATGCCATTACAAATAATACTGACTCGTGGTGCAGTAATCCCTGGCTTCATTTCCACGTACAGGGAAATTCAGACACATAACCTGCTCTTATGGGGGAACATATATTGTAATATACATAGGAGGTATGTAAGTATATATATATATCTATCTATCCATTCATGGTTGTTAGGATAATTTGCTGGAATTACAAATTTGACAATATAATATGGGTTATTGCTATCTGTTGGTGAGCACTGTGCATGGGTCCAAATATTGGTACACTCAAAAATGGAAACATGCACAGAACCTCACATCAGACATTTATTTGTGCAAGTTCACCAAAAACAAATGCTGATTTGTTTTTGGTGAATTTGCACAAATAAATGTTTGATGTGAGGTTCTGTGCATGTTTCTATTTTTGAATTCCACACTTGAGAACTGATGAATAAAATGTTAACTCAAAAACCACATATAATAAAGCATGAAAATATTGCAAATTGTCATATTTCTTGGATATTTGTTGGAGGACAACAACTTCACCTTACCCCCCAAAACTGTCATCCTATATCCTATCAAAGCATAAAAAGTTTCGGTTTGGTTCAGTTGTTCTATATTTGATCATGTAGATAAGTGATAAATTCTTTGGCTTGTACCATTGGTGAATCTGAACTAGAGAACATGCCCATTATCTTCAGTGCATTTGGTGCAAACAAACACAAACACCTGTTAACTCCAATGCATTTGGTATGAGAAAAAATGTCCTTTTACTCAAATGTATTTGGTGAAAACCTCCAGCTGATTCTAATGCATTTGGTGCAACCAAAAACACCTATTTAACTGCAAAAGAAAAGATGCCCTATTATGACCCTAGGTGGGTTGATCAAGTGGATCAAGTGGAGCATTATATTACATACAGTATATCAGCATTTGTTCTCTAATTAGGGCAGAACTACATGGCAGACTTCCATGCGTTTCTGTCGGACAAAACGCCCGGGTCAAGTCGGATCCGTCAGGAACAAAGTAATGTAATAGGTCAGACAGTGTTGCAGGGTTGATCCGACGTGACGTGACTGTGGGATGAAAATGCTGCAAGTTGTATCTTCATCCAACAGTCATATTGTGTTGGATCAACCCTGCAACACTGTCCGACTTCCTATTACTTTACCTCGTTCCTGACGGATCCGACTTGAAGCGGGCATTTTGTCGCCCAGCATCGGATCCAACAAAACCGTACGGAAGTCTGCCGTGTGGTTCTGCCCTTAGGGTTTCAGCAAGGGACAGGGGCAATTGGAGGTCTGATGCCAAGGGCAGCATCAGACCCATTTACAGCCATATAACCATCTCATTGTGTCTCTGTCTAAATCCTAGTTTATTTAGCTAAACCTGTCAACATTATGCACAATTAATGGATCTAAATTGCATAAATTTTTCTGTAAAATGCAGTTTTGTTCAGCAGACTCTTTCTGTGAATGGCTTGTCTAGCAAGTTGTCTGATTACAGTATAATGGCTCCTGCCATTCTGTGCTGTTATTAACCACTACATTTGACACTAATATTATCATTATTTCAGTTTGCTGTGTAAGATTGCAAAGAATTCACCTTGAACTGGAACATATACTTTTTATTCTCTCTTGCCTGCAGTTAATGAAACCTAATCTTGCCCTACGAAGTGTTTCTTTCCCAAACGGCAGAAAGAAAACACTCGCACAAGTGCTGTAGGTGAAATTATTGATCTTTCCAGATGTCTGGGAATGAAATGTCATGTTCTGTATGTGGAGTATAAAATGTAAGAAATATGTAGGATGACTGGTGATTGATTTTTAATCAATGTGAATCGGCTCAAGCCACAAACACCAAGGGATCAGTGCTTTAGCCTTAAGTTTATTCACGTGCTGATAAAAGAACAGTTACAGCAATTCATTAGCCTTAACATACCCAAAGAAAACTGTTACATAAAGCAAGCCAGAGAAGAGAAAGACTGCATTATTAAGCTACTTTATCCTTCATATTTTTTAAAGGAAAAGTAAATGTTTTTCTTTTTCTTTCTGTAAATTTGCTCTAAACAGCCCCCCAGATTAATGTACCTTAGTCCCTGCTGCAAGTCTGATCTGGTTTCTGTGTTATCAGCAGCTTGTTTCCTCTTCTTCCTGGTGCAGAGTGAAGCCCAGCCCCTTAGTTTACTGAGCAGTCCATTTGCTGCTGTTCCACAATAGAGAGGAAGAGGGAGCCAGTGTGTGCATTAGTAAGCTAGTTTCCCCAAGCAAAAGGTGCTGCACACACTGGTCTCTGCTATGTCACATTATGCAAATGATCTCCAGGACTAGTCACAGAGATAAGGTCAGCTCAGTAAGCTATGGGGCGGGGCTTCACTCTGCACCAGGAAGAAGGGGAAACAAGCTGCTGATAACACAGAAACCAGAGCAGACTTGCAGCAGGGACTAAGGTACATTAATCTGGGGGGCTATTTAGAGCAAATTTACAGATAGAAAAAAAAAGGTTTACTTGTTCTTTAAAGGGTTTGTTCACCTTTCAATGAACTTTTAGAATGTTGAAGAGATAGTATGAGACTATTTGCAATTGAATAGGAAATAGGAAAGTAATAGGAAAGGTCCTGTATATGAAGATGAATAATGCAAAGAAGCAATAATAATAAATGTGTTACAGAGCATTTGTTTATTTTAGATGGGGTCAGTGACCCCCATTTGAAAGCAGGTAAGAGTTAGAAGAAGAAGGCAAATAAAACTATAAAAAATTATGAAAACCAGTTAAAATTTTCTTAGAATTGACCATTCTATGACATATTAAAAGTTAACTTAAAGATTAACAACCCCTGTAATTATTATAATCTCATAATTAACCTTTCTTCATTTTGAGCATTCTTATCAAGTTTTCTACACATGTAAAATGTGTCATAATAGTTACTGGGGAAGATTACCTTAGAAACAGAAGGGCAGTCATGAAATAATATGTTCATTATATTTCCCAATACATTTAGCTTCTTTTATTCCTCAGCTTTGCTACTATTTGATCCCTCTTTTTATTATTATTATTAGTTTTTTTTAAAGGAAATATCATCAGATTGATTGCATATAGTTTGTCTTATGCATTATATACCTACAGTATATTTCATGTGTTGCCCCCTCCCCCAAACGTGTAGCTAACCTTTCCCCATGGGGCATGTTAATTACATATGTTTTCTGCAGGAAATAGTCTTTCCTTTTTGTTGAACAGGCATTTTTACAAAATTCCAACCAGATTTTATTCTTCAAATTGTGTAGCTTAATATTTCCCCATATTTATTTTCCCCATATTGATTCTCAGCTGTAAAGAAATAATAATGATAGCCTAAAACAATTCAATAAGCATTCAATGGTCTAATACTTATCGAATTGCGAATTTGGTCAAGCTAATTATGGGGAATAATAGTAAATTTGCCCCTAAGTGTATGTGCCTTTCTGCAACCACCAGCTGCTCTCTTAGTTATCTGCAGACATGTTTATACTTCTGAGTATGTATTGATTAATATAAATAACTGTATTTTCTACCCATACATTTATTATGGCTCACAAGTTAACTGATAACAAATCCATCTTGTCGTAATACTGAAAGTTTCTTGTTGCAGATAAGTTATTGAGTTCATTTTGTATGCAGGGCAATTTTATAACAGAAAGTAACGGAATAATTGACAGGTACATAAATATAGACTATGATAGAGTAATGCATAATATAATATATGATTCTATACTCTCATAGAAAAACGCCCACAAAATAAATTTGACAGAGTGCTTTAAGCTCAGACATGGTGAAGTCTGCAGTTAAAATCTAATTTAGCTGGACATGAGTCCATGCTCACTTACTGGGCCAGCCAATGAAATTACTCATGCTCAGAAACATCATTACAGCTTTTTTTGATAAATGTAATGTACCAATGACAAGAGAATTATCATTCATCAAATTCCCATGTGTGGGTACAGATGGAAAACCACTGGCTTATAGCAGCAAATTGCAAAATCTTGCTAATAAGAAGCAATATATTTAAAGATGGACCATAAATATATAGATCATCCTGTTTATCTTTGGTATAATAATATAACTAATGATTGTTTAGATACCCAAACTTCTATATTTTGTTCAACAGATTTTATCGTGCTAATTTCCCCATTATTTCTACACTTGTACTCTAATATGCTACTTTAAAAAAATGAAACAAAAACCATACATTCTGTACAGCCAATTTTTGCACTTGGCATATATTCACTTTAATTGCATATTCCTTATAGATTTCTTGCCTTTCCCCTTGTGTTAGCAAATGCTGTCTAAACTCTAAACATGGATAAAGTTCAGAATTGAACTTTGTGTTATTCCGCCGTATTCCGCCATATTATGAGTCTGCGCATGGGGTCCTTTGGGTGCATTCATACACACCTATACTTCATTCTTTAGGTAAAAGTAAGAGTGCAAGTAAAACTTGCAACTTGTCCTTTGTAAGTGATCTTTTGGGTGGGATAGTTGTATATAAAATTAACTTTACTTTACTTTAAATGCTATATGGAACGTCTCAGTGACTTATAATATCCCAGTATTTTATATACATCCCCTAATGTTTGGGGCTCGGCATTGGCCTTCAGGGCCTATCAAAAATACAGCCCTGGTAACACACAGAGCTTGTGTAAGTGATCAAAAATTTGCACATTAAAAAGGTTCTGTTTTTAATAAAATAGTTTTTCTGTACTTTTTAAAATTGGTTTGCACTCTTATTTCTCTTTGACCCTTTGCACTACTACATTTTTCTCCAAGAGAAATGCATCTTCAGGAGAATATGAATATGTGGGTTATTTTTTTTATAAAGGGTTACACAACAAGCGTTTGTCTGATAAACTATTCAACACAATTACAGCAAAGAAATGTGTGATGCATGTTAAATCAATGGTGCATGGTTTCACATCACAGTTGATTTACTTGATACTTAGGGACGAATTTACTAAATTCACATGAATGATTCGAAATTCGATCGAATTTTCTATTTATGATGACCCAATGGCACATGCTACTAAAAAAGTATATTAGTATGAAAATGGTTTATTACAAGGGTTTTACATATGAGTTGTTTTATGCAATATCTGTTTATAGAGACCTACATTGTTCGGGGGGTATAGTTTTCCATACAATGTCAGAAACAGCCTGTCTCAGCCTGTGTTATTGTGACTTCAAAAACAACATTGTAGAGTTCTATAACTTGTGCCAAGAGAGTTCTATATACAAACTGAGCATGAACAGTGGAATTAGATTGGGGTTTCACATGTATGACAATTTTGCCCAAATATTGCCCAATTTATGGTTGCAGTTAATGTAGCATAACATGTTAATGGTAATGATGTAATTGTAGCTGCAGTGTAATTCAAGCAACTTATAAGTACTGGGTTAATAAACACTGTTCATAATGCAACTGATGAATGGCAGATATAATTGTTTCCAGGCTACATTCACAAAACAACAACTCTATAGAGAATTGCTTGATTTTCTCATAGCTGTCATCTTTTAACCTTAGATAATTTTTTTGTTCTAGATCTTTAAAAACACCGGCTTTTACTGCAGGATCTTGGAAACATAGTCTCTACTGAGATTCTGCGGGTGCATCTCTTTAGACACGTGAATTTGACTTTATGTAATAACTATTTAACAGTTGGAAGATCTTGCACCAAGGGAGCTGGACTCATAAATCAGCTTGTCTGGGTCAGGTACATCATAAACAAATATGAAGATAAGATGAATTATGTAAACTTAAATTTTTTATTGCTGGTGCCTTGAATTTTGAGTTTTTTTTTATTTTTAGATTGTGTCTCTTCAGCTCTCAGAGAGCAGCGCTGTGTTCAAAAGGAACTACTATTTCACATTTCAGTATTAAACTGTTGCTTGGTACTATACATCGATCTGTTAGAGGTCTATTTTGTTGAGGATGCTTCTGCTGTTAAATCAAGAAAAGCAGTAAAACAAGACACACAAGAAGACCATCTTGAATGGGGTAGTTTACCTGAACTTTTAGTTTATTATGGACAGTAGAATTTAAATTGAAATAACTTGAATTTTGTATGGTTTTTAATTATTTCCATTTTTGTTTTCCAGCTCTCATGCTTGCAATTTTAACTGTCTGTTTGTCATGGGTTGATTAAAAAAATGAATAGTAGAAGACCTAAAACAAAGAAGTTAAAAGGAAAAACCCCCTCCCACACTGCTGCCACAAATGGTAGGTAAAGAACTTTTGCTCTGTGTGTTTTTGTTGTTGTGTGGCTAGATATATTCGTTGGTTCTCAATAGATAATTGACCACTAGTCATTCGCCAGGGGTGAATTCGCAGTGAATTCCCGCGATTCGCCGCTGGCGAATATATTTGCGAAACGCCAGTGAAAATTCGCCAAAAAAAATGAGTTGCGCGTCGTTTCGTGAATTTTTTTACGCCAATTAGCGAATTTTGCAAATTCTTCGGCAAAGCGAAACTGGGTAGATTCGCCCATCACTACTTTGAGGGCAAACAAACAAGAACCCTTTGTGACATATAGTTGGCCCCATGTCCCCCTGTAAGAGCCATGTACTGTCTGGATCCTATATTCACGTGGCACCCTATTGGCCCAGTGATATTAGCTTTGATTGGCATTATAATTCAGGGCTTGATTGGTCTCTCTAATTGCCCACTCGGGATGTCATATGATTGTCCCTTTTTGGAAGCTGCTTTTGCAGATGGCGTAAAGAATAAATCCCTATTCTGCTGAATTTTTAGAGTTTTTGCCATTCAGACTTTAATAAATATTTAATAAATATGTAAGAATAAATGTATATGACAATTCAAGTCGCACCCTTTATCACCCCCCCCCTTTTAACTTAACCACATTTAGTAACCATTCATTACACATTCAGCAGTATTATTGTTTTGCTTGCATTCACACGCTTTCAGAATTAAAGAAATCCTGTTCAAAGCATGGCAATTATGTCACACAATCATGTCCCAATGCCAGCTGAGTGAGTGGGAGTTAGCGTGGCACATCCCCAAGGAACAAAGAGAAAATAAATAGTATATTGTCTAGATGCAATGCTAATGAAAGCCATGTATTAAATATCTCAAAATAACACAACCAAGACAATTTATTTATTGCTGAGAATTTGCAATAATGCAACTCTGAAACAGCATTTAAAGGACAAGGAAAGGCTTTTAATACATTTGTCTTTATCTAATAGAAGGCCCTGCATATACCTGATCCCTGACATCATTTAAAAAAAAAAAAAAACTCTCCTGTCTCCTATAGTGCCCACTCGAACTTAACGCTGTTTCTTCTGACTCGCCGCCACCATGTTCATTTCAGTTACATAATAAAGATAGCGCTGGTGAACTAAATGCGCATGTGCCAACACTATTCCTTTCCCTGGATGCAAGCAGGGAGAAGAGAGTAGCCCACAAAGAGATTGCAAGTAGAAGGTGTGCTCCTGTATGTTAGAAATATGAATGTGCTGGCTATTACTTTTCTGATCTGCACATGACCAAGAGTCTTGGTCTTTCTGAAATCGCATTGCATCATGGGACTATATGTTAATGTAGATAGTAGTTTTCTGTACACTGCAGGGATTAAATGGACAAAGAGCTTATTACAGAGGGGAATGGCAAGGACAGATGGTATAACTATATGTAGGCCTTTTAACCAAAGTTAACTTGTTCATACACTTTCCTTTAAATAAAGTCTGTCTCATAGGTAGCAATCCAGTACTGTTTTCAGAGGCCAGCAAGTGATTAGTCCATGGCAGGCCTGACTATGACTGATTGTTTTCTACATTTAAAGAGCTAAAAAAAAAAAAGGATTTGTGATGCTTTAAAGGGGTGGTTCACCTTTAAGGTAACCTTTATTATGTTATACAACGGCCAATTCTAAGCAACTTTTCTGTTGGTTTTCATTATATATTATTTATAGTTTTATAGTTATTTGTCTTTTTCTTCTGATTCTTTGCAGCTTTCGAATGGGCGTCGCCGTCCCCTTCTAAAAAAACAAATGCTCTGTAAGGCTATAAATGTATAGTTATTGCTACTTTTTATTGCTGATCCTTCTATTCAGACTCTCTCCTATTCATATTCCAGTTTCTTATTCAAATCAATGCATGGTTGCTAGGGTAATTTGGGCCCTAGTTACCAGATTGCTTAAAATTTAAATTGAAGAGCTGCTAAAAAAAAGCTAAATAACTCAAAAACCCCAAATAATAAAAAATGAAAACCAATTGCAAATTGTGTCAGAATATCACTCTCTATATCATACTAAAAGTTATCTCAAAGGTGAACAACCCCTTTAACTTTGATCTCTGTAAACGTTTTTGGGCAAAGTTGGACATGCCTGATGTATGTGCAGGGAAAATTCACAATCCTATATCCTTTTTACTTTTATCTAAATAATATTTCATGGAGGGGCCCTGCTGATGCTGAAGGCCCAGGGCAAATACAGGATCTTTCCTTCTTCTGTGTAAAGTCATCCTTTCAGCAGCAGATCAAAGCAGCATATAGACACAGCATCAGATCCCCCTGCAAAAAAATATTCTTGAGGGGTATGATGCACATTGCAAGCTGGCTGTTCACCTCTCCAGATAGGTAGCAGGCTCTTGAATTTTTAATAGAGTGCCTTTAATGAAAGCTGATGGGTCTGGCTACATTTTAGTAGTGTTCTATGTTGCCAAACGAGAGGATCTCTCCCCGATATGCCCACCTCGAGGTGGGCGATATCAGGGTGATACGATCGTGGGCCCTAGGGCCCAACGATCGGATCACAATAGAGGAGATGCGGGCTGTCAGATCGCAGGACCGCATCAATGAACAGATGTGGATGCAATCCGGATTTTTAGTCCCGTCCTATCGACATCTGGCCGACTTTCGTTCGATAAAGCCGTCGGAAGGCCCCATACACTGGCCAATAAGCTGCCGACGTATCAATCGGTCCGTGTATGGCCACCTTTACTTAGGGGCAGATTTACTAATTTGAATTTTTAATTTATCACATCTCAACCCTTGAACTATTTGAAGATGTTATTAGTAGAGATGAGCTAGATTTTTGCCAAGTTTCGCTGCGAAAATGATGCCCCATAGACTATAGAAAAAAATTTTGACGTGCAAAAGACAACGTTTTTTTTCAGAGGTAAACTCAGTTTTAATTTGATTCATATGTGATTCAAGTTTTTGGGTTGGGACTATTCAATCAAATTTTAGACGCTCACATAACAGGAGAAACAAATTTTGACGTGCAAAAGACAAAGTTTTTTTTCAGAGGTAAACTCAGTTTTAATTTGATTCATATTTGATTCAAGTTTTTGGGTTGGGACTATTCAATCAAATTTTAGACGCTCACATTTTTAATAGCATACCATTCGAATTGTGAATAAAATTGAGTTAAAATTGCTCTAAAATTTGACCTTTGATAAATAACTCCCTTAATGTGGTGTATTCTCGAATAAACCAGTGTGCTGCCCTATAAATCTTTAATTCCATGTCCTGGTTTGGGTGTGTGCACCCCTTCCCTGAACCCATTTTACTGGGTTTTTAGGGGGCTTGAAAAGCTCCTGTTGATGTCCTCACAGATAAAAAAAATGGCCCTTGATTAGCAATGGGCGAACTTATTATAATATTAAATTTGCAAAATGCTAGAAAAATTTCGCTTGGGCGAAAATTCACCAGCATCTTGTTTTGGACACGGGTGTCCATTTTTGGATGTGGGCATCCGTTTTTTTGACACCGGTATTTTTTTTTTGACGCCCACATAAAAAAACGGACACCCGTGTCCAAATCGAGACGCAGCAGCGTTTCGCCCATCACTACCTTTGATATGTTTTGTTGCTTTCCATCATACTGCGTATCCAGTCATTACTGGGAGGCAGGTAAATGATAGCTGGTGATTGGTTTCTATATACCTGAACCAACATTGCAATATAAATGGCCTTATTTTTCAAAATCCACATTTATAAGGTCTGACCAAACTAAAAGCCACAATTGGAGCTTATTATAAAAAGACACAATTTAACTGAATTGGGGACAAACCTTAAAGAATTGAGTGAAAATCCGAATTGTACGTTTCTTTCAGGCATAAATCTGAAAATTCTGGCTTTTCAGGAAAAAAAGATTTTATATAAAAAAAATTGAATTTGATTTGAATTCGAGGTTTTGGCATTCTGACTTAAATAAATAACTCCCAAATTCTTGCAGACACCTAGGGGCAGATTTACTAAGGGTCGAATTTCGAATGCCAAAAAAATTCGAAATTCGACCAGGGAATAGTGGGGGAATAAAAAATTTTTTTAATGCAATTCGATCGATTGAATGATCGAATAGGGGAAATTCGATCGAATTCGAATTGAATTTTGAACTTTTTTTAAGCGATCAATCTAATTTTTCTTATTCTATTTTAGGGAATGATCCCCATTTCGGTAGGTTTAATCTGGCGAAGTAGATGATCGAATTTAAATTTAAAGGGGAAGAATTCGACCATTGAATTTTTGAATAAAATTAAATTCGAATATTCGAATCATTCGAATTTGAATATTCGATGGTTGATTTTGGTCGAATTTTCCTAATTTGCATATTCTACATTAGAATTCGAATCTTTTTGAAAATTCGATCGAATATTCAAATCCCTCATGTGAATTAATGTGAATTTAGTAAATCTGCCCCCTAGCCTAGTGGCAGTCTTCAATCCACTAGATCAGTGGTCCTCAAACTTGGCCCTCCAGCTGTTAAGGAACTACAAGTCCCACAATGCAATGATGGAGTCTGACAACCACAGTCAGGCAAATGCATTGTGGGACTTGTAGTTCCTTAACAGCTGGAGGGCCAAGTTTGAGGACCACTGCACTAGATGCTTCTTAAACAGGAGTTTTTATTGTTAAACCTATTAATTAACTATTACAGTCATAAAGCTACTTTAAATGCAATATGTGTAATTTGTTATATAAAAGTACTTTTGAATCATTATCTCACAGGCTTGAGCAGCAGAAAAAGAAGTGATCCCAGCTAGTAAGCCATCAGCTTTCACTGAGATGGTGTGATTTGTAGTTCATGCTTGCCCGCTAGCTGCATGAACTTTAACAGATACTTTAACCTCTCTGATCTTCCCCTGTATGTGCCACACCAATTTATTAGCTTTATTTAAAAAATCTGTTTGCCGCAGTGTAGTATTGACATTTGTATTAAATTATTGCAATAATAAAAGCTGATTATGCAATACCTTATGAATACTGGCAACAGTTCTGTGACTAATAGCATATTCATTCTCACTATGCAGAAGAAAAATCATTACTTAATTCTGTGTTGCCTAGTGAGCTCCTTCCATCAATCTATGTTATCAATTCCTCAATAGCTCTGCAGTATCTCCAAATGCCACAATTTCTTCCGTAGTCATTAACACTTGAAAACAAATGATTTCTTTGACTATTCATGAATATTTTCTCTAACATCCTCGAATATGATTACGTGAATCCCTTAATGGACAGAAGGTGTTAATTGTCTTGTAATGTTTCATTTATCAGCGATCCCTGCTGCTTTGGGAATGGTAAGTAAAAGCCAAATGAGAGCACTTAGCACAGGTTATTTTTAACTGCTATCAATTCTGCTAGATGGAAAATGAGGAGCCCTTAATTGGAAAGCTAAAATGTCTCGTCTAAATGCTGAGTATAGGGGAAAATGTTATCATACTTAACGTTATTTTCTTTTTCTGGACTGGAACATGGCAGTGGGCACTAATCGGTTAACATTCTCGTGAAGGACATGAAATTACCTAAAAAAAGACCTCCCTAGCCCCTGACTCGTTATCCTATTTTTGACTGTACCAATAAACTCCCCTTCCTGGGAAGTCTTGCCAGTGCCATGTTCCAGTCCATGAAAAGAAAATCTCGGAAAGTATGATAAGATTTTCCCTTTTCCTGGTCATTCACATGGTAGCGGGCACTAATGATCTTACCAAGCAGTAAATATACTCAATGGGCGGGATAATGACATGAAAATATTTATTCTTTATAAGTTACAGCTTGAAGAACCGATCTTCCAAAGGCTTGATGACCACACGTCCAGCTTATAAAAGTTTATGAAAGTGTTCAAATTAAACCAGATAGCTGCCTTGCATAGGTCTTCCACTGAAACTTGAGCTTGGAAGGCCCAAGACGCTGAAACAGCTCTAGTGGAATGAGCCTTAAGGTTTGGCGGGATTTGCACTGCACTTATTTTATAAGCCTCTGAGATACAAACTTTAATCCATCTTTCCACCATGGATTTCGATGCTTTACTGCCAGCCTTCAAACCTGACTGGATGGGTTAGATATTCTGATCTTTCCTTATTTCCTCCACTCTATGCAGAAGTCTTCAGACACCTAATGACATCCAATATGGGCCACACAACTTCTTCCTCTGTTTTAGGAGATGGAAAAATCGCTGGCAATACTATATCTGGATTCAAATGAAATTCGGACACCACCTTAGTAAGGAAATTATTTGGAGTTTTCAGGATTACACAATCTTCTTTAAAGGTCAGATGCCAGAAGTGCTTGTATTTTTTCAACTCTCCTGGCTGAAGTGATGGCTAGGAGAAAAGTTGTTTTCCATGTAACAAATTTTAGACAAGCCGATTCCAATGGCTCAAAAGGCTCCTTTGTTAAAGCCTGAAGAACCAAAGACAGATCTCAAGGAGGAATCCTTTCTTTCTCTTTTGGTCTAATTTTTCTCAGAGCCTGAAAAAAATCTAATGATTATAGGCTTCAATGGCCATGCCTCTCCAAAAAGGGCAGACAGAGCTGACACTTGCCCTTTGAGTGTAGAAACACTCAGTCCTTTTTCCAAACCTTCTTGGAGGAATTCAGTAATATACTCTGGAGAGGCAGTTTTACAGAACCTGTTGGTCTTTACTAGGGATGCACCAAATCCAGGATTCAGTTTGGGATTCGGCCTGGGTTCTGCCTTTTTCAGCAGGATTCGGATTCGGTCGTTCTGCCTGGCGGAACAGACTACGCATCCTAATTTGCATATGTAAATTAGGGGTGGGGAGGGAATTTGCATGACTTTTTGTCACAAAACAAGGAAGTAAAACATGTTTTCCAATTCCCAATGCCTAAATGTTTCATATTCAGACTTTCAGTCGCCAGGCTGTCAACTTCAAACTTTCGGGTGTTGGATGAAAAAGTGGCCCCTGTCTAAACAACTTGAGTGAACAGGGATTCTGAATGGAGGAGCCTGCCTCATGTTGAATAACTGAGGAAACCAATGTCACTTCCATCCATTCCGTCTGTATTAACCGCAACTTACTGCACATGCGCTCCCTGTTAGAGCGAAACATTGCTGCTTATTACGATGGTATTGCAACAAAAGGCCATGGCCCAGAGCAGGCCCTGCGGGGACACACAAGGCATTGCGCCGACAGAGCCTGGTATCCGTTGGTTCAGGTGAGTTTCCTGACGAGGGGCAGGAAAAAATAGGAGGACGAGTCAGGGGCAAAGGAGGTCTTTTATTTTGAGGCAATTATCTGTATTTCACATGATGAGGGGGGTTAACCCATTAGTGTCCACTGCCATGTGAAGGACCAGGAAAACCCTTTGCTGCAGGCTACAATGAAAGGAGATCTGTTGACATGTGAGCTCAGTGTTTCTAGTGACTTCATACAGTGTCTTTCTAAGGAATCCATCAAATTGAATGCATTAAATTATGATTACAGCTAAATCTGATGGTCAATCTAATTTTATATTACAGGCATGGGACCTGTTATACAGAATCATTGGGACCTTTCACTTTGCCCAAAAATGAGTGAAAATGCAGGAAAATTGATGAGATGACGATAATTTGCAGAATGTGCTTTTTCACGGTGACCTTTTCAGCACAAAATACATTGGAGTCTATGAGCTTTTTCACATGAAACAATTTTATTGCTATCAAGAATTCATGTTGTCATACATATAATTAAAAATTGGCCAGCCGATATACCTTAATATACCACACTAAATAAAACAATAAATAGTTGTAATGCATATTTTAAAATGTTTTAAAATTAATATCAGTCAAGGAGGAATTCATAATGTACAACTAATTCATCAAGTTGTAAAACCTTTATTAAGTCATTAGAGATTCAATTCTCAGAACTGGAGGATGTTAAAATCAAAACCCACTGCAGGTATAGGGGTCCGTATACTAAAGTGCAGTAAAATATAGACAAATTTAACACAGAATATGTTTTCGCAAGTTTATTAACCTGCTGTAAATATAAATTTGAGAATTTTCTTGTGCAAGAATATGTGTTCGCCAGTTATCGCATCCGCTGAAAATAACGCTACGTACACATTAACGCCTGGTTTACTAAACAGCGAAATGTGTGAAAGACAAAATTAATGCCAGAATATTCGCAACATTTTACCACCATCTATATTGTGGCTTTAACTTATTTTTTGGCCAGAAATGGGAGATTGATTCTCATTAAACGGTGCATTTAAATGATACAAAGAGATAACTGGTATGATTTCTTGTTCATATGATTCTATTAGCAGAAGGGTGTGTGACTGGATGGATGAAGTATGGGTTTATATGATACAGACATGTTTGATTGGTGTCACTCTGGTAATGTTGTTGGATGGTATAATCATCAGTCAAGAAATTTTTTATGAGTTTTGAAGATGCATTTCTGGCCATGAAGGTCACTGTAAAAATTGCCATAATTAATGCCATTATTAATGCATAAAACAAGAATATTTTCTAGAATGAATATTTGCAAATGTAATTTGTCGCCACTCGCTAAAATTACCGCTAACGTAGTTACCGCAAGTGATCGCAATGACTTCTGAGTTTAGTAAACTTAGTCGCTGCGAATGTTCTGGTGGAAAAATATTATCAGCTAAACTTATGGTCAAATTTACCGCACTTTAGTTAACAGACCCCATAGTTTGTAGCTGTGTATGGTGTAGAATAAAATCGCTTTACAGTTCTTTAGGTCCCATTTTGCTCCAATTACAGATAAGCCTGACCCAGAGAAGGAGTCTCTTTTTTTACCAAAGTCACTTTATATAAACTTTGTCAGATATGTCAAACTCTGTTATTTGTATACATTCACATTTCTAACCGTTATCACTGTCTAATAGCCCAAAATTCGATTCAAATAGAAAAAATGTGAAAACAGATGCCCGTGTCCAAAACGAGATGCCGGCGAAAAATTTGGCGAAGTGAAATGCCCCAGATTCGCCCATCACTAAAGTGGACCTTTTGCTCAACTAACATGATAGTAAAGGATTTGGAATTATTTCTCAGGGTGACAGGTGCCCTTTAAATTACAAAGATTTGAACGCGTTAATTTACAATAAATAATTTTGCCATTATGTTAGATGGAATAAATGTTAGATTGGAAACTTTAGAAATGGCCACTAAATATATCAACATTTTTACGCTCCGTTGTTTATGATTTCACAGAATTATATAGTGCTTATAAATGCCAAGCTTCTCTGAGGTGCTAGAGCTTTAGGTTTGAACCCCCAGGAGAGACACTAGAGTAAAGAAAGATATAAAGATCCTGTACAGAAGGCTGTATATGCTGTAATGTGCTATTCGTTCAGGCTTTTTATTGGCACATGATGTGCAGCACCCTGTTGTTTGTAGCAAATGTATATGTGGGTTTCCATAACTTTGAGAGCATATAAGAGGCATGTGGTGTAAACCGTATTAAAAACAAAGCTCCACTTTTAATGCTTTAGACGTTTCCATTTCATTCATAATTAGAATCCCACCAGGATTTCAAATCTGGTATCATGTATTATATTTATCTTCAGTTTAGCTTGTCATTTTTTTCCTTTCCACTATGGCAATTGATCTTAATAAGGAAGCAGCTCTGTGTCCATGTTTTTGTTCTACTTCTTTGTCTTCATCATCATCATCATCATTATTATTATTATTATTATTATTAATAAAATGCCTTTTCTGCTGCATTTATACAGTCAGTGTTGTTTTCTTGGGGGCAGGTGCATGCTCTGTGAAACGGAACACAGATACCTCTGACTATTCATATTTACAGGAAGTCATAACTGACATAATTGCAGTTTCTGTTTTTTCCATCATCATATTCTAATGCACTGCCTGTTTAAACTTTCATTCTTGCAGTTACAAAAGGTACTGTACTTCTACTTCTGTAAAATCTGCCTAATTATCACAAACTGTCAGATTAAATGTAATGGCACAGTTTGTCCATAATAAAATAATTGTTGCTAATATAATATGTACAAAAACTGTTTATGACGTCCAAAATATTTAAGTAAAATTTTATTTAATGCATTTTATTAACTGAAAACATTACATATTCTGAAAATGTTATATTCTGAGAATGGCTAAGTAATCCAGGGACACATGAGAATTTGCAAAAAGCAATGTTAAAGTTTGAGCTTCAAGTTTCCGAAACTGAAATTCTCAAAATTTATTAAGAGCAGAAAACTCAAATATATAAACATTTGGTCTAGAAGCTGGTGAGTTAATGTAGAAGTCAATGGAAATTGAATTTAAAAATAGTTTGAATTTTGCTAATACAGTACAAGTTTTCAATGTGCATTTGAAATTTGAAAAGTGAATGAGTAGAAATTTTAAAAGTGATGAGTAGAACTTTGTTGCATTTAATATCTTTTTTCACATTTTAGGGGCACATTTACTAATGGTCAAATTTCGAAGTGAAAACACTTCAAAATTTGACCGTCATATTTATTTGGGGGATCATTTTTGATCGAATTCGAATCGCTCTAATCGACGATTCCACTTTATCCCTTTAAAAAATGTGAATTTGCAAAACCTTACCAAATTGAATGTAAAGGCTATGGGAGGTCCCCCATTGGCTATAATGGCAATTCGGCAGGTTTAAGGTGGCGAATGGTCGAATTTGAATATTTTTTTAAAGGGACAGTGTTTGAAATTTTAATTTTCTCAGTTTGAATCAAAATTTGGGCTATTCCAAGTAGCCCATAATTACTTAAAAATTCTGATTTTATTCAAAAATAAACCTCAACCCTTAGTAAATGTGCCCCTTAATGTGCTTGAGTTTTCAATTTTGTTTCCAATAACAACAAAAAAAATTGTATTTTTGGGGACCTCCCTGAAAAATAAATCAATGAGTGAATAGAGTATAAACATCAACAAAAGAGGTCACAATCACAAAATATAAACTGTGACATGCCTATTTTTTGAAGGGAAAATATCAATGACCTTTGAGGCATCAGAAGTAATTTGCCTTCTTTCCAAAGATCAGTGCTGAATATTATCATTGCATTTATTACTATCATTACACAGGTGATGGTATTACTTGCCCGATTGAAGTAAAAATACATTTTTGGGTCATCCGTATTTTTCTGTAACCGATTTTGTTGGTGGTTGAAAACTATTCTGTCTCTCTCAGAACTCTTAGACTTTTCTCCATATTGGCATTAGTCAGTTGTAAGGTGAGACAAACTCAATTCATCTGAGGCTTAAAATGTTTAAAATTATTTTAAAGCTGGAAACATACAGGTAAATCTGCTTGCTAACCCTGAAGCTGAACAAGTAAATCACTGGGCAATGTTCCAACACACAATAGTGAGCCCTGCATTGCAATGCTTAAAGGAAAACTATACCCCGAAAATGCATTTTTGAGCAACATATAGTTTATATCAAATCAAGTGACATATTATAGAATCTTACCTACCTGGTATATATATTTAAGTAAATATTGCCCTTTTACATCTCTTGCCTTGAACCACCATTTAGTGATGGTCTGTGTGCTGCCTCAGAGATCACCTGACCAGAAATATTTCAACTCTAACTGTAAAGGGAAGAAGTGTTGAATCAAAAGACACAACTCTGTCTGTTAATTGGCTCGTGTGACCTAACTTTATAGTAAGTTTGGTAAGTTTGTGTGCACCGTTGGATCCTAGGATCTCAGGAGGCTGTCCTTATTTTTTAAAATGGATATTTTCTATTTATGATTACCCAATGGCACATGCTACTAAAAAAGTATATTATTATGAAAATGGTTTATTTACATGACGCAGGGTTTTACATATGAGTTGTTTTATGCAATATCTGTTTAGAGACCTACATTGTTCGGGGGGGTATAGTTTTCCTTGAAAGGTTCCTGAAGGGGTGAGTAGCTACTGGATTTTCATGTTATAAGTCTAATATCCAATCTGGCCTTATTGCGGTCTTGGGGTGCAGTTGGCCAGGATCTAGAGACAGCTAGAACATATATTGAATTTTCTCAGTGTCTACATCTTTTGTGCTAGTAGCTTACCCTCATGGAGGTCAACTTTGAAGATGTGGCTGGTTTCTTGTAGGTGAGATCTAATGGTATGGAACTGTTCCTGTAATGTGTCCAGAGAATTATAATGACTTTAGGTCTGCACATACACTTAACCTCAAGAGCTTCTGACAAGTTCTTCTGAGCCTCAACTTGCATTTCACAAACAATCAGTGATTTCATTATATTAATAAGAGCAAATATTACGGAAGAGGGACAAAACAGCACCTACAGTATGTTTGTGAAATTCCCCCACTGTTTTCAGACATGCTTAAAACTTTTTTGTTTCTTAGTGCCATGTCTAGATGTTGCCACTCCTTGAATCCTGAAATTAATAATATATATTGCTCTTATTCAATAATCTTGCAAACATTAGGTGGTGGGAAGCATATACAGTAGGTTACTTTTAGCTTTATAGTTGAAATATGAAAGGGCTGATGGAAACTTTTTGGGGCCCACTGGGAGATTTTTATGAGCCTTTTCAGTCTAACCTTTTTATTTTGGTGTTCTCTGAGTCAAGGAACCTCTGCATTTCTGAAAACGGATGTGTTATTGCTAATGCTATGAACAGAAGTAAGCTCCTTTGCTTCTACAAGACTATGATGGCATATTAACAGAAATATTGAGCTGCAGCTGACATCTAATTTACCAAACAATTCAGAGTTTATTGGCATGTTTTGACGCATTTTGAAGGCATTTCATTCTCCAGTACAGGGTGGCAGGTTTTAAATGAATCATAAGATTTATGTTACAATAGCACAGAAATAAACCAAACATTAAAAATGCAATTTTTGCAAATGTTAATTCATTTTATTGTAACTGTAAGACGCTTTATAGACCTAAATACTGAGTTGAATAAATCTTTCTTGAGAGTATTGCTGATGGACTAGCAGGAAATGCAGTATATGCACTAAATGAACAAGGAAGATCTTAAAATGACACTTGTAATGTGGTGCCTTGCGTCCTCCTGGAATACTTAGCCAATTAACACACCACTGTCTCAGTTCCAGCATATTTGCAATACCCACTTTAGATATGAATAAACTGGAGGTTTACACAATGCTACAGTTGAAGTCAGGACAGTTTATTAATAATCTGTAGTAATACTTTTCACACAAATTCTCTTGACAAGAAATCTGAATAGTAAGCATTCTCGAGGCAAGAGGGAAGCAGCCTGCTGCCTACTTTCATGTTCCTTCCTTCTTAGCAGGGACAATGTACATTCTTACAGACTTTCAGTAGAGGGCTCAGCTTTGCATTTGAGACACAAGGCACTGATTAACCTAGTCCTACCTCTACTAGGTTCCTAACTGCGCAATGTATTGCAAGGGCACTGACACCCTATGTCTCTCTCTCTCTACACATGTACACTGTCCCGTAGTGAAGTCTAACAATGGGCAAAAAGGAAAGCTGTCCCCTTGTTTATACTGTATCTGTATATTTTCAGCTGGAAAATTCAGCAAACAACAGGCAAATAACATAAACAACTATAGAACTGTACATATAAAACAGAATACTACAATTGGACATGTATATAAATGTATGAAAAGGTTTATTCCTGCAAGAATACCAAAATCATCAGGCCTACTTAAATGCCACCTGCAAATCCATATTAATCAAGTATTATATTTAAAGCTTAATATTAAAGGGGAACTCCACACAAACACAACTTAAGCTTTTTGAAAAGTAAACATAATTTCAAGCTACTTTGCAATATACATCAATTAAAAAATATGCAGACTTTTCATGATTTTTAATGGTTTCTGACACTTCCTTATGCCTAGTCCCCTGCTCTCCTGTAGATCTGTCGGACTACTTTGCTGAGCTGCCTGACTACGCTTACTTTGTATCATCAGCTGGCTGTCCTCAGCTTGCATGCTCCAAACCCCACAATTCCCTACGCTTGTGATTTCAATAAGAAAAGGAAAATCCCAGTGCAATGCATTGTGGGTTATGTAGTCCCTGCATGTTGTCTGTAAGCTGTGGAGAAGTTGTTACAATTTGTAACATCAGTGTTTTAGTCCCTCCTTCCCTGCCAGGATTTCAAATGATGCAGAAAGAGAAGAACTGTAAACCAGCTGGATTTGAGTATAGAAATTGGCATTTATTCATACTTTTTGTAGAAACAGTTAACTGTGATGGGTATATTAGGGGTTTCTGTTTTATGTGGGACTCTTATCAAATTTTGGGTTGGAAGACCCAACTAGCGGTTATGCTTTAATTAAGGTTAATTGTTATATAAAGTTAAATATCTCTATATGATTTATAATACCTTTTCATTGGACAAAAAGCAAGTGGTAGCTGCCTCCCCCTTATCTAACCTCTCCTTCTTAATGGTGTCACCCGGTGGCCACATGAACAAATTACAATACCTCTTCAATATACTTTATACACAATCATAAAAAATGACAATTAGCATTTGTGCTTGAAAAAAGTAATGCTATGTTGAAAATATGGTTTCAAAATCCAATATCATTCCTCTCATTCCTGCAATAAAGCTGTGTAGTGAGAGCAAAATGCAAGTTATATTAAGCAAATGCCTCCTTTTGCATCAGCAAGTAGCTGCAGATAGGCTGTCTGCTTGCTATATTCATTTGTAGAAAATCCTGTTTTCACCTGCAATTAGAGGTGAATAGTCTGCCTGAGATATTACTCTATATTAGCTTCTTAGTGACCCACATGTATTCAGACTAATTTAAATGAGCCCAGTAAGCTCATGCACGTGAAACAAAACCTGCGAGTTGAGGTTTGTGTGGATGTCAAGCTAAGGTTATCCATGAGAACATCACCTGGCTATATTTGATTCATTACTATAGAAACCACAGAGTTCCCATTTTTATATTCCCTTGAGACTAATTACCTGTCAGAGCCAGGAAACTGAGGCACCGCAACTGTCACCGAGCTATAGAAAATGATCCACCATGGGTTAATATAAAGCCTGCCACCCTCATTTTATATATAATGCAGCTGCTGTGGCGTCAGCTTTAACTATTCAGTTTAAATGTATTTGTGAGTAGTTGGGGGCTAAACATCTGTACATATGACTATAAGCATTGCTATAAGATGTATTTCAATAAGCTAGGTAGCAATGAACAGTGTCGAACTGGGATGTTCAGGGCTCACCACCAGGGCCGGATTTACCTAGTGGGTGCCCCTAGGCCCACTGTCATTTGTCGCCCTGTCCCCTCCCTTTTATTTGCGAAACTTTTCATCATACGGATGGAGCAATGGGAATTGGCACACAGGAAATTTTAATTTCTGAACCAATGTGGGTGTGGTTGGGTAGGATGCCGCCCCCTAAAATCCTGCCGCCCTAGGCCCGGGCCTAGGTGGCCTCTCCACAAATCCAGGCCTGCTCACCACCCTGCTGAGTACCTCCTCTATCCTTCTGGGCCCCACAGATTTCAGCCAGTGGTGGGGCAGTGGTCCTGGGTCAGCAGATCTCGGTTGGCGGGTCCCAGGAGGACATGTGGGCCAGATGCCAGATAGTGGGAGGGAGGGTAGTGGGATGAGGGAAGAAGTCATGGGTCTGCCCTGGCAATTAATGAGAACCTAGCTAGTAGATATTGCTTCTCTAATGACGCAGTTATGGTTACTATTTGGTGTGACCACTGACCAGGCCGACCTGTTGGATAGGCAGTGTGAAAGTGGGTAATTGTGTGTTACTATATGGTGTTTCCATTTTGCTTTATAATGGTGTATTTCTGGAGACATTTGCTGGCGATGCACTCATTTTCTGGTATTCCCTCCAATGTTCTATGCAACTTTTTCCCAATCTCTCTGTCTTTAAATGATTTATTACAACACATTATTTAGAGAAGCTTACCCTCATCTAGGCTACCATAGCTTGCAGGGCCGCCATCAGGGGGGCACAGGGGATACTCACGTGCCAGGCACGGGCCTTAAGAGGGGCCCGGCTGTGCTGCACTTTTCGAAAGAGCCGGGCCCTCCTTGATGTGCCGTCTCTGCCGTCTTTAAATGCCGAAAAGCCGAACAGCCAAAGACCCTAAGCCACAAAAATAGGCAAAGTCCTGAAGCGGCAAAACACCTCTAAGCCACGAAAATATACAAAGTTGAAATCCTGAAGCAAACAAAAAGACCCAAAGCCATGAAAATAGATGAAGTTGAAGTGCTGAAGCCCCAAGTTCAGCTCTAAACACCAATGTGTGTTTTTTTTAATTTTTTAAACCCCTGGCCACCAAAGTATTATTTTAATACTCTATAGGCCCCTGCCACCAATGTTTTTCTTAATTTGAAGGGGGGTCCTGACCACCAATGTTTATTTTTTTTTAAAACTTATATAGGGGTCCTGGCACAAATTTTTTTTTTTAGCTTGTAGGGGGGCCCTGACCAACAATGATTTTTTTAAAAAACTTTTATGGGGTACCCTGGTGCCCTGACCACCAATGGCTTTTTATAACTTGTGAGTGAGGGGGTTTACCATTTTTAGCACGGGTGTGGACATTTTACTGTGGGGTTTAGGGCGAGAGCAGGGGTGGGCGGGGACCAGAAAATGCTGTACAGGGCCCTGTGATTTCTGATGGTAGCCCTTGTACACTACATGCTGCAAAATACAATGTGTCATGCCACATCTCGCACCTTGCTCATTCTAATCTTCCCCATCCTCAAACCTTGTGTCTCATACCCCTTTCTCAATTTAGACTGTCCATCTTCTTTGAGGATAAGGGAACAAATTAAATGTAGCCCACTATATATATTTCTTAATCCATCAGATGTGCGTAGTGCAAAGCTATAATGCCATGGTGTCTTTCTATTCAGTTTGTAGTGCTGTTTATGTAGAATTTCTGCCCACGTTGAGGTGACCCAAGTCCCAGCATTTGCTTATTACACTTAATAGTTCTTGGCTTGTCACCATGGCAATCATCATCCGTGAAGCACAACTAAATGCTTTTTAAGAACATATTCTATAAAAGGAAAACAGAAACAAATGCCATCTGCCATTAAGGCAAAGAGCCAAGGATAAAAAATAGATGATCAATAAGGAAACACAAGGGAAAGTGTAAATTAGTAAACTGATTAATATTAACCAGTCATAAAACATGGCGAACAACCTATGGCAGACATTTATTAAAGAGGTTAGATATTTCTCCACCTTTTTCCAAGAAGTGTCTATACTCCAAAAGCTGCGCAAAACTTACGCATTCATCTCTGAATTAAAAATTGGCTGGAATTTTAAAATCCCATAAGTTTTATTCTGCTAAACCAATCCAAAACTAGATTCTACTGAAAGTGAATCCTGGGTCCATTCCTAGTGAATTACATCTTAAAGGAGAATTAAAAACCCAATAACCCCCCAAAAAACCCCCCAATAACTTTTGGTGCATGCGCAGTTGCTACAAACTGGAAGACTGCTCTGACTGTAAATGTGCCGATACAGAGCTCCATTACAGAGATGAAGATCCAGAAGGAGGCGCCCATAAGCTCCACTGCACTTACTCTGCACCTATATGTGAGCAAAGTACTATGTGGGGGGGGGGAAGCAGGGAAGGGGGACTATCTAGGGTAGTAGGTAGAGGATTTGCTTCTTTGGGCTTATTTATCCTTTAACCCCTTGAATAATTCATTACGACTGGGAAATAATTATTGGTAAAGGTAAATATTTATTGTGGATAATATAGTGACTAAATTACTCCCTATTGTATAATTTAAAGAAGGAAAGTCATCTTCCACTTGGGAGTGACAAATGCTAGGCACCCCAGCTGATTGAATTTACTTACCTGAAACTCCGGCCCTGTGCTCCTATCAGCAGAAAATTACATCAGCCCTGGGTTCTTACAGTGAGCAATATGGATCGATCCTCTTCTGACTTCTTCTTTCTTATTGCGGCTGTGCATGTGCAGTAGAGTGAAATGCTGAACTTTAACAATGAAATCAGCTATTTTGTTCTACTGTGAATGTTTCTGCCCCAGGAAATTTGAAGAAACAAGAAGCCCGGAAGAGGTGCTTGCTGGGAGAACCCTGGGCCGCTGCAGTTGGCACCCCCAAGTGGAAGAAGTCTTTCCTTCACCTTTAAGTATATAAGTCACCAAGGGGTTCCATGACATTAGAAAAGTACAAGGCCGTGGGCTAAGTTCTTTTATACAGGTCATGGAATGCTGAGATGACTTCTAATTGCCTCAACAGGAGGTATGTTATTTATATAATTTCTGTGAGGCATGTGACAAATTGCCATGCACTGGTTAAAATGGAAGAAAATCACTTAGTACCATTTATAACGATATCATTTACAGGATATTCTTGGGTGTATTATAATGAAAGAATGGGAAGCCTGGAGTAAGAAAATATCTTCGATAGGATGTAAATGGCCATTTCCAAAACGCAGAACTCAAATATACCTTACCATCACGTTGTCCAAAACCCATTATCCAGAAAGAGTTTTAATCAAATAATTACATTTTAATAAAAAATAATAATTAAAAATATTTTACTTTCTCTGTGATAAGAAAACAGTACCTTGTACTTGATCCTAACTAAGTTGCACAAATCCATATTGGTGGCAAAACGTATTGGCGGTCATTTATAAAGTTCGCTCTGTGAATATTTTTTGACAAATGATTGTATTGCCCATGTTTTTTCCTGAGTGCTAAAATATTGAACTGCTGTGCCCGTCTTTCAGTTTCTTGCGAATTCCCATTGCGAAAAAATATTTTGCAAATGGCTCTCAAATTAGATGTGTGTTTGCGTGAGTGCAGGCACTGTGCGAGGTCATTGTGCGTGAAAATAGCATTGACCATAAATACATTCTGGAGGGTATTATGCATAATAGATCCCTATAGCTATTACAGTGATTGTAACTATAGCTCGGCCACTAAAAGGAAATTTCCATTACTCTCTCTATAAAAATAAGAAAAAGTAATGCATTGATGCTTTTGTCATATAATCCTATTTAGAGTAAGAGGAGGTACTTTATTACACATTAGAGGTTCATATTTTATTTAGTTATGTTCTTTAAAAGAGCATTGGTTTTCCATGCATCAGTGCTTTTGCTTTTTGGCAGTTTGGGGACAATTTGTATGTTTTGTTATCACAGTAAAACTGTGCCACAGGACAAAACAACACAGGATTGCAGTTTTACTGCGAGAAAGGAAGAAGGTACAAGCACACAAGTGCCACACAATACACTCTGTTCTGCAAGCACAATATATAGACATTCTTCCCAAACTCCCACATTTTCATACATACATCATTGTAAACTATAGATCAAATTGGGACTAGGAATACATTGAAATACAACGTTATTTGGTGCAATTAAATTTATGAAAACTCCTAATAGGAGCCCATATGTTAAAAGCCTAGCTGAAATAAGAAATTCAGTCATTCGCCAGCTTCTTGTGCTTCATTTGAGCTATTTTTATTGCAGTCCACGAGCAGATTAGCCATATCCCAGTAAACAAATGCTGCCGCACAATCACAGACAAAAAAACTAAAAGTGGAAACTTTCTTCTGTATTCATCCGTTCAGCATTATTAAAGCTTACCCGCTGACACTGTGCAGATCTTTTTGGAACATGCCTTTTGGAAACAAAAATACAGATTGCTTAAACGGTTTCCATGGATACAGAATTTTCCTGAGGAATGATAACGTAGGCATTCACACATGGGGCCAGAGGGTCATTGTTGTCTTAAAACATTCTTGTGTTGTATATATCTTGCATCTAAGTGCAGCACAGTTCTGCTTACAGGCTTTCTCCAGTTTCATTTATCGGGCCACCCTTGGATCTAATGCAAAAAATCTAAGGGTGGCATCAACTTGGCCACCTCAGGGCAGCACAGAGGCCTGACATTCTCCTGGATAAGACTATTAGCTACAGAGGCGTAACTACCAGGGGTGTAGAGGGTGCAATTTCACCAGGGTCCGCATCCCCCTTGGGGCCCATTGAAACCATGATAATGGTTATGGCAGGCAGTTATCTAGGGGGAGATTTTACAGCACACATGCCATCAACACTCCAGCATGTGATTTATAGAGGTAAGGGCCCCACAGGGGGGTCTAAGTGCCCATCCTGTTCCGGCGCCCACCAGGGAGTAGTTACGCCACTGATTAGCTAGTCAGGTCAATTTGAATAATTGTTGCTTGAGAAAAAAAAAAAATATCTATAGCACATAGAACATCCAGTTTAGTTTTTGACTGTCAAGCCTCAGATGAACACTTCCTACATAGAAACAGAAAGAAAGTACCATGACTAATTCCTGTAACCCAAGACCATTTGCTGTATATTCAAGGTCTGACAGAGGATTCTACAATAACACCAGCTAAGCACATCGATTCATCATGACCAGGCTTTCTTCATTCCTTTAATTAGTTTCCAAACTGAAATAGTCTGCTAACTATAGATACGGTACAGGCCAACATACAGAATGCTGGGACCAAATAATCCATGTCAAACCAACCCCATACACCTGACTGAGATTCATGAAGACAAAGGATAGAACACAGGATTCTGACCTTTATTTAATTGGTAACATGAAATTAAATAGCTCAGTAAGTACAATAAAAAAATGTAGGCATCTGTGTGTGATATCGTTAGGTGCCTTTTGACTGACCAACATATTAAATGTAAGGTTGGAATTGCAGAACTCAAGGCTGTGTTTTCAATATGGAGTCATTAAATTGAAGTCAGAAGGAAATGAACAAATCACAAAGAGAATAACAATGAATGAAGATGAAGGTAGGCAGGTGCCCTGTGTTAAATCTCTATTTTAAACTTCAGAATTAAGTTAGACAATGTAATTTGAAAGTCATTTAAAAATTTAAATACGGGAATGCTTTGAATTCTAGGGGTCAAACATACTGATATATTGATTGGCTGATGTATCCTTTAATAAAAAAGGGAAACAATACTGTTATGGAGTTATGCATCTGAACACTAACCACCACTTAATGGGTGTGAGCCTTCTAGTCCTACACTATTCTGATACTTAGGGGCAGATTTACTATTGGTCGAATTTCGAATTAAAAAAAAATTCTAAATTGGACCATGTGAAGTAAAATCCTTTGAATTCGAAGGACTTTACGGCAATTCGATCGATCGAATAGAAAAAATTTGATCGATTAATTTATTTTATTTGATCAAATATTATGGTCACCAATTCAGCAGCTTGGATCTGGTGAACTAGGTGGTCGAATAGGGGAAGTACTTCGCCTATCAAATAGTCGAATATTCGAATGAAATTTTATTCGAATTATTCCAATATTCGATGGTCGAATTTGCCTAATTTGCATATTCGAATTTTATGCAAATTCAAACTTCGAATTCTTCACATGAATTTTGTAAATCTGCCCCTTACTGTGCAAGACTTTTAATACCGAGAGAGACTTGTACTTACAGCTATTGTGCTTTTAACCACTTTTTATGTTCATAAACACCACTATTTCCATACCCAGATCCTATGTATGGATTTTGTTTTCCTGAAAAGATATCTAAAGAGCAGCCTCAAATTGACTCCCCTATATATCAGAAATTGTTAAAGCAAGAGTAATTATAGGTCAAAACCTCAGAGGTGTGCCTTTTTGCACAGGAGATGCCTGTGTGGGTCATAGTACATTGTAGGAAACAAATTGTTTTGTATTGTTTTTGTTCATTTGTTTAAAATGTTTTGTATAAATGTATTTATTCTTGAAGGCAGATTTTTTTTTTTATTTGCAATAAAAACCCCTAAACAATTAAAAATATTGAATATGTGTTTAAGAAAAAACTAGAAAAATATTCTTAATTATGAAAAAAATATGAAATAAATTAATATTCTACCTCATTTTCAATGTCTAGCAAATTTCTAAAATAACTTCAAATTAAAAAACATTCCCATTTCTACAGGGAAGGGTGCACTAGACAAGCCCCCTCATGCCATCCACCCTGACTTCAGTAGAACCCCTCCCACTTACATAAACTGCTCCCACCCCCTGCTCTTCTCACAATGCACCAAACAAATACCTGCCTGCATAATGCTCCACAGTTAAGAACAGTCCAGAATAAGGGTAGGCAGAAGAGGTGCATGCTTTGTGCTCCCCTAATTTTGTGCCCTAGACACATGACTATGACTGAATTCTATTTCCAGCCCTAAAATGAGTTTCATTTTTTTATTCAAGTTTTAGCGTTTAATAACTCTTCAATGTTCAAGTTGGAGAAACTCAAATTTGCTGATTTTTTTGCTGCAAAAAAACTTTAATCACAGCATAAAAAACGCTAATTTTAATTTTGATCGATCTGCCCGTGATATTGCTGATTGTGTTTGACTGTGGAGACAAATGTGCTGTATGAATCTCTAGTGCTGGTGTACAATAGCTCAAATACGTTCCTGTAACTAGGCAATCCAAACCATGTGTTGTCACAATTTGCCAATCAAGTTGCAGGTAGAGTTGGATTGATCTAAAAAATATAGTATTTCATAATTTCTGTACATTTCCCATTCACTGTGAAACCATTACTTAGTAAGTGTGTGTATTCTCAAGTGTACAGCAAATTAGTATGCGTTATATCATTAAAGGGGAACTGTCTGCACAAAATGGTAATGGATGTTTAATTAATTTTTTTTAAAATGTTTTTATTTGCATATATTCTGACTACAAAAAAATATACTTGTGCTGTTTAGATTTCACTTGCTCTAATTGGCTTTAACCAAGTCAACAATTTGCAATGCCTTTGTATGCATTAACAAACAGCATGGATTGGTTCTTACCAACCTGGAAGTTTGTGATAATTGTAGGTCAAATGTGATTAAAAAAAAAAAAGCCATGATATAAAGAACCATGTCAAAACGAGCCATGGTTTGAGCAGGCTGGCAGTTTAGAACATCACAGTAGCTTAAGGGTAGTACAAGGTATAGCACTTTAATAGATATATATCAGCCATTAGCTCACTGCTGGTATACAGTATGGAAGAATGTTGATAGCACTAGCGACACTGATTAATGTATTGATCCTTGTATTGGAAGAAACTTTTTGTAAGTTAGATAAGGAAATGACTTGTAGGTAATGGAACATTGAACAAATAACCCCAAAGAGAATTTCTGCAGATCAGTCTCTTCATGGCAGGAAATAAACACTTTTCATAGCGTTTAAAACATGAGAAATGTCTGTGTCATTACTGTAAATGCTTGATGTTTCTTTGTATTTGTTGTAAAGTTTCATTTCTTCATGAGTATATATATATATATATATATATAGTATAATATATATATATATATATATATATATATAAAACAAGAATACTCCAGCACTCCAACTCAATGCTTGTTCTCCCAACCCCTGCTTAAAGGGGTTGTTCACCTTTGAGATAACTTTTAGTATGATGTAGAGAGTGATATTCTGAGATAATTTGCAATTGGTTTTCATTTTTTATTATTTACGTTTTTTTAGTTATTTTGCTTTTTATTCAGCAGCTCTTCAATTTGCATTTTAAGCAGTCTTGTAACTAGGGCCCAAATTACCCTAGCAACCCTGCATTGATTTGAATAAGAGACTGGAATGTGAATAGGAGAGGGACTGAATAGAAAGATGAGGAATAAAAAGTAGCAATAACAATACATTTGTAGCCTTACAGAGCATTTGTTTTTTTAGAAGGGGACGGCGACGCCCATTTGAAAGTTGCAAAGAATCAGACGAAAAGACAAATAACTATAAAACTATAACAAATAAATAATAAAAAACAATTGAAAAGTTGCTTAGAATTGGCCATTCTATAACATAATAAAAGTTACCGTAAAGGTGAACCACCCCTTTAATGGTGTCTTTGGAAGAGATCATGCTAAACAAAGAGAAAAGCAGTTATGGTCTTTCTCCCCCCAAAGATAAAACTTTTTTCACTTAATAAGAACTGATGCATGGTCACTGCCTTGATGGGGCGCATCAGCTTATGCATACTTTGTACAAACTTCATAACTAAAAGTTTCTTTTTTTTTAGTTACAGTTCAGTTGTGCAAGGGTAGGTTTTCCAGGGGGCTGTGTGTTGGAGTGCTGGGGTATTCTTGTTTTTTTTGTGTATCCAGCCTGACCCACGTGCACTGAATTAAAAAGGATTGAGCTGCATTTTCTTGTTTAAAGTGGACCCGTCACCCAGACACAAAAATCTGTATAATAAAAGTCCTTTTCAAATTAAACATGAAATCCAATTTCAATTTTTTATTAAACCATTCATAGCTGTTTTAAGCTCATTTAAAAATTTCAGCTGTCAATCAAATATTGTCTGCCCCTCCTCTATGCCTTAGGCATAGAGGCGGGGCAGATAATTACTTTCACTTTCCATTCAGCACTTCCTAGATATCACTGCTCCCCACACATTCCCCCAGTTCTCTTAAAGGAAAACTATACCCCCCGAACAATGTAGGTCTCTATAAACAGATACTGCATAAAACTATGGCGGGAAGTTAACCATTTAATTGTGTAGCCAGGACAAGGGGATAGACATCGGGTCCCCCATTCTGGTGCCAAACAAGATTCTGAGATGATACAAGGCTTGTCTTAATAACAGTGTCCACAAAATGGCTCCTGCCTGCTTGCTAGAATTATGAATTCCCAGACTGAAGAAAACAAGATTAAAATAAATTATATAGTGTAAATAATGTTCATTTTGCTTGACTAATGTGATAAAATATGATTTTGAATATTTTTTTGGGGTGACAGGTCCACTTTAAGAGATATTATATATATATGTGTGTAGGGGTCAGTGTTTGTATGTGTATGGATGCTGAGTTTCATTTGGAGCGGTTGTAATTGATGGACTTTGGTCTTTACTGTATGTAACTATGGTTCATGAATCATTTATTGTAACTCTCTTCTTGGTTAAGTATTCCCACACCAATTCAAGGAAATATATAATTTTTACTTTAACAGTGATGAGCTTTGCTGAACATTTCACAAAACAGTTCAATTTCACCAAAATTAATTGGAGTCAATGGAAGCCAAAATTACTGTGGTTTTTAGCTTTGCTATAGCATATACGTACATCAATTCAACCTACCTTGTTACAGAAGCTCCTTTCCACTGTGCTATAAACCACAGCACTCCTTAGATACACAGGGGCGGGGCTCTAATCCCACTGGTTGATGTGGAAGACCACTGGTTCCTAATAATGGCATCTACATCCCTTTTTTGCTTATGATGATGTTTGCATCATCTTCCAGACAGGACAGCACCTCCGAGTCTTTGAAATACCTGTATTTTGTTTAGTCTCGGCAGAACCAGGACTGAACAGTTGCAGAAATCTGAACACTGAGTAAAATTATATAGAGTTGAAATTATGTGATATTGGTGAATTATGTGATATCAGCAATGGAGGGCTTGTTAAAAAGACACAAGCTTGTTTTTGAAACAAATGGGATTGTAGATACTAAAAAAAAAGTTGTCATTAAATTAATAAATCTACATTTACTTTTCCTCTAGCTTTTTAGTTTAAATGTGTTTCAAAAACTGTTCTGTGGCAACACAGTAAGAATATGAATCTTTGTATTCTGTAATGGTGTGCATGGTGGATTTCAAAGTAGGCTTTAAGTAGGGTTGAGAGGGGCTAAACCCCCCAACCAACATTAATAAGGTTTTTACAATGTACAGGATTTGGAGGTATTACACAATTTGTGTAACACAAACATTGCATTTTATCCTGCCATTTCTCCTGCAGAAATTATACATAAAATTGCCACTACAGTTATCTTAATATTCCAGGGGTAGAATGCATGGCACTGGCACTACATTTAAGTTACTGTATGTTCTGGGGGATTATTTATGAATGTATTATCCATGAAGTTGTCATCATATTTATCTTGTTGTGTGTTCTAGTTGTTTTTCTATTGGAAACCAAGATGTTGCTTGCTTACTGGTGTGTATGGGGTCGTTGTCCTGTTGGAAATGTAGCAGACAGCACCATCAAAAGGATACAATGATGGTGCTGTCTGATTGATTGGCGGTTGGAGTGGACACTGTGTGACGTGCACCTTTATTTAAAAGAGATTGGACAATTGGTGAGTGCTGGTAAGTTGTCTTCTTTGAGTCATTGTCCTGTTGAAAAGCCCATTTCAAGGGCATTTCCTCTTCGGCACAAGGCAACATGACCTCTTCAATTATTTTGATGTATTGCCATTGATCCATGATCCCTGGTATGTGATAAATAGGCCCAACACCAGAGTATGAGAAACATCCCCATATCATGATGCTTCCCCCTGTGAAGGCATCCCTCCCTCCTACCCCGGCCTAACCCCCACCCCGTCAAATGCCCCTAACTTTTTACATACCCCTCTTTCCAGGTCCTGTCCAGCGGAGTTCACAGGAAACATCTTCTCCCCAGCTGTCTTCTTCCTGGAATCATTGGCTTCTCCTGGTGTATGCACAGTATGATGCCCTGAAAGTCACAAGTAGTGATGGGCGAATCTCACCCGTTTCGCCAAACAATTTGTGAATTTCCAGCGAAATTCGCGAATTGGCGGAAAAATTCACGAAACGAGTCGCGTTGCGTTGCTTCCGTCGTGCATCGCGTCATTTTCGGCGCGCGTTGCGTCATTTTTGGCGCGTCGCGTCTCGTTTTTGCTGGCGTTTCGCGAATTTATTTGCCAGCGGCGAATCGCGGGAATTCGCCGTGAATTCGCCGCTGGTGAATAAATTCGCCCATCACTAGTCACAAGGTTTCCGAAAAAAGCAATCGGAAACTTTGTGAAATTTGGGTGTATGCGCAGTAGCAGATTCCACCAACTGCACATGCGCCCGAAAGTAATGAACTTTCCAAAAAAAAAAAAGATTGGAAAGTTAGTGACTTTCGTGATGTTGGACTGCTATTATTCTGAACACAACTAGCTACTGCATTTATTCTGCAGTTTGTTTTTTGGTTATTATACATGGAATTTACTGGGATACTATAAAGGAATTGGTGTTGAAACTTTAATTAAAGGAAAACTATACCCCCCGAACAATGTAGGTCTCTATAAAAAGATATTGTATAAAACAACTCATATGTAAAACCCTGCTTCATGTAAATAAACCATTTTCATAATAATACACTTTTTTAGTAGCATGTGCCATTGGGTAATCATAAATAGAAAACTGCCATTTTAATAATAAGGACAGCCTCCTGGGACTGAATGATTCAACGGGGCACACAAACATACCAAACAAACTATAAAGTTAGATCACATGAGCCAATTAACAGACAGAGTTGTGTCTTTTGCTTCAACACTTCTTCCTGTTACAGTTAGAGTTGAAATATTTCTGGTCAGGTGATCTCTGAGGCAGCACACAGACCATCACCAAATGATGGTTCAAGGCAAGAGATGTAAAAGGGCAATATTTACTTAAATATATATTCCGGTTTGGGAAGATTCTTTAAAGGGGTTGTTCACCTTTGAGTTAAGTTTTAGTATAATGTAGAGAGAGATATTCTGAGACAATTTGCAATTGGTTTTAATTTTTTATTGTTTGTGGTTTTATAGTTATTTAGCTTTTTATTCAGCAGCTCTCTAGTTTGCAGTGTCAGCAATTTTGTTTCTAGGGTACAAATTACCCAGCAACCCTGCATTGATTTGAATAAGAGACTGGAATATGATTAGGAGAGGGACTGAATAGAATGATACGTAATAAAAAGTGGCAATAACAATACATTTGTAGCCTTAGTAAAAGTTATTAGAAGGCTGAGAGAAAACAAAGAAGCAGAACTTGCTGCTAAGTGCCGTTTAATGCACACAACATGTTTCGGGCGCTAGCCCTTTATCAAGTGTACAATTCTGTCAGTGTTACAAGCTTTTAACAAGAAATACAGGAAGTGAGGTCACAAACCTTAAGTGTAATAAGATATAAAATACGAGAAATATGCAAGAAAATGCTGGCATTAGTTTGACATCATGTGGATGGGCAAGCGTGAAAAGTGTATAATACAAAAAAGTCCATGTTTTAGATAGTCCAATCAAAAATTACCAAAAACAGGGGTAAAAAATATGAACAATAATTAGGAACTGCCCATATCTAGGCCTACCACAGATTCTCGAATATACATGTTATTAGTTATAGAAGGAAAAAGCCCATTTAGTCTTACCAATAGCTGTACAGATTAATGTAATTATCTGGGCTCAGAAATCTCATATCTCAAAGGAAATAAGTCTTTTATCTGGAAGGAAAGGATGGTAACATTAGTATCAAAATGTGACAAAATAGTTTATAGTTAGACCAATTATTTTTAAAAAAGTTTACATAAATGCAACATTGTTATAAAAAAAACATTTCACAGACCAGCTGTCATTTAAACCTTTTGGGTGAAGTTTCTTTATCCAAAAAGCCTCTCTTTGCAAAATCTTCTTTTTTATATCCCCTCCTCTGTTCAAGGGGCTGATTATTTCTATAATGGCCCATTTTAACTGAGACTGATTGTGGTTAGCAATATTAAAATGTCTGGAGACAGTAGTGTCAGTGGCTGTTCCTTTTTTATAATTACGTATATTGCCCTTGTGTTCTTTTATTCGGGTTTTAACTGATCTTGTCGTTTGACCAATTTATGCTAGTCCACAAGGACATTTTAATAAATAAATCACGTGACTCGTATCACATGTAGCAAAATATACGTGACCCCCATTTGAAAGCTGCAAAGAAACAGAAGAAAATTGCAAATCATTAAAAAACCATGAAAAATAAATAATGAAGACCAATTGAAAAGTTTCTTAAAATTGGCCTTTCTACAATATACTAAAAGTTAACTTGAAGGTGAACCACCCCTTTAATAGGCCACTTCATTTGATATAAACTATCTGTTGCTCAAGTATTCATTTTCAGGGTATAGTTTTCCTTTAACCAGACCAAAATACTTCACCAATTACTGTGCTGTATTTCTATTCAAACATTGCTCTTGAAATAAAGTAAACATGACCAATAAAAAAATACAGCAAATTCTCGTTTTGAATAAAATGTTTTAATTTTTATTTTCTATTAATGAAAAAATATCCACACAAGGCTGTGTGGCAAAACCAAACGCACTCCCTGATAAATTACAGTTAATTGTGCTGATGCCCATTATCCTTATTTTCAGACATTTACAATGACCTTTGTTCCATATACTGTATATATCTTGAACAAAACTAGAGTTAACAATGGTTTCTGTATTACAACCTATAGTAATTGAATTTGTCATTTCCAAATGTAGGGTGGCACACTGTATATTGTCATTACAAAGTAAAAATATTTCCATAAATAATAGCTTCATTTCTTTTTTTTATAACAAAAAACTACTGCATATCATAAATATTTGTTATCCATATTTGTATAGCATAACTTTATATCTGTATATACCCAAAGTACTTTCCTATTAAAGCTGTACAATTATAAATATAATATATTACAGTGTATTCATATTTTACATCTCAAGCTTTAATTCTTAAAAATATCAAAAACATGAACAGAGAACAGAACGTCTGAAAATAAAACAGAAGAGTTTGTATGAGTTTTGTATGAAATTCTAAGTTGTAATTGGTTATTACCAAAATGCTTTTACATATTAAATCAAATTGCGAGTAGAATTAACTCTATGGCTAAGGCCAGACGGGGAGATTCGGGGGAGCTCCGTCGCCTGGCGACTTCTCGCGGCGACGAATCTTCCCCGAATCTCCCCGAATAGCTAGATAGTGCTGCATGCCCGCTAGGCTTAAAGTCGCCTGCGCTTGTTCAGACGAAGCGGCGCGATTTTAAAAGTCGCTCAAAATTGCCTGGCGACGGATCTCCCCGTGTGGCCTTAGCCTAAGGATGACAAAAGCCTACGGAGCACCGCGTGTGTACAAATTGGCCAAACTTATCAGTAGAAGTTATTACATTTCAGCATTATGAAATGTGGAATTCCATTACCAAATACAGAGAAATTCTTTGTAACCAATGTAAAGACATTGTTATAACAACCCCTGACTCTGTTATTCTTTGGGCCATGTCTCCTAATGTCTGAAAAGTCAAATAGTGTATTTTTGCCATGAATATGTACATTTTCTCTAGGATCTGCCTTTTCTGTAAAATTCTGAAACATCCTTTACCTTAATGTGTTTTAGATTCAGTGTATTATACTGTATAATGAAGCTGGGGCTAACAGGTCAAGTAAGAATGATTTTAATATGGATAAAGACAGTTTTACTGAGTACAGGTTCTCATTGACATGTTAGCCAGAATGCTCAGGACCTGGGGTTTTCTAGATAAATAAAATCTTTCCCTAATCTGTATCACCATACCATAGAAAGTATAAAATCATTTAAACCTAATAACAATGTCTTGCATCCAATTATATCTTAGCTATGATCAGGTTCATGGTATTGCTTCATTATTGCAGAAAAAAAATCAATCCTTTTAAAAGGAAAGAAGCAAATGACTGTGTAATTTGGGGCTTTCTGGATAAAGGGCTTCCAGATAACAGATCCAATACTATATCAGGAAATAGGATACATCATTTTTTCCCCTTTATTTTTATACTCTTTGTAATTTTAAATGTGTCTGAATATACAGTAAACCCTCAGATGAACAGGACTGATTTATCCAAAACAATGTTAAAATGCAATTATTGGGTCTACTCTCATTGGCATTTTTTTGTATTGGGCTTATAGTGTTCCCATACATTATAGGGATATTATCACTTTTTTTTAAATGCTATGACCTTTGTTGCCCCCTAGGCAGTAGCCTTAGGGGGTAATTTAATAAAAGGCACTAAGTTTGCCATGGGGCAGTAACTCATAGTAATGAACAGGCAGCATTTACTAATCACCTGTTTTAAAGCTAATATCTTATTGGTTGCTATGGGTTACTGCTCCTGGGCAAACTTAGTGCCTTTTATTACTTTTGGGGGATAATGTCTCAACACAGTATCTCTCTTATCAGCATTTACCTGCCATAGATTCTCTCATGCAAAGTCTGTTTTGGCAAACTGTTCACCAAATGCACCAAGGAATTGTCGTTTACTAGAGGGGAGTGCATCTGGAAAATGCTGCTTGTTAATTTATCATTATTTACACTGACTGAATGCAATCATTTCATTTTTTAAAATCATTTTTATTTTAGGTGGAACACATACAAGTTATTTCCTTTACACAAATCTAAATTTGTTGTTCAAATCCCCTTTTACATAATTTTTTTTAACTCATCTGAGGAGAATATGTTGTTCTTCTAATACCGGGAGCTACATATTTTTCCCTGTAGACTAGGTTTGTCCAGTCATATGGAGTTCCTTTCTGTCCTGGTATTACAAAGTCATTCTGATGCTTAAGTTGAAGGCATAAAAAAACTGGCTTAACCTGTTTAAAGACATGAGGTCTCTATGCCATTATATGGGGACACAGTCAAATGCCCCACAAGAACTCAAAGAACCCCATCAAACATTTTGGTTGCTCCCTCAAAAGGAAAAAATTATACAGACCTTAAATTTCATTTGGTGAAACCATTTTCCTAACCAGTGCTATTACTAGTTCATGACTTATAACATATGAGTATGTCCCATCCCAGCTTAATAATTAAGAAGCTCTGAAACCTTACATTTAGTGAGTTTGTAGAACAATCGTAATGCATTACAACTAAGCCATTGAACTAACCAGTGATACAATAAAAAGCAAAGCATAATTTAAGATAAATACATATGCAGAAGCAGGATTATTACCTGCCCTGCTGATACCCGGTTTCTGGGTGTTATAACAACAGATTATTGCTAATAATACATTTCTTCCTAATAGAACGACATGCAAGGTTAAAACAAACCGAGATAAATAAGCACAGTAGAGCTAAAACTAATGGGAAATGTGTCATTGAATTAAGGGACTGATGAAATGTAATGTATCCCAAACTATAGGAGTGTCATGATTTTTTAAAAATTTGCTTAAAAACATAGGCAAATACAAAATGTTACATTCTTGTAATTCTAAACGTATTTTCTTCCATAAAAAAACCCTCAGCCATGCAGTCCCCAACACATTAAAGAAAATATTTTTAATGTTTTGCAGGGTACACATGGCTATTAATAAACTTGTAGACCTTTGTTCCTACTGGGGTTAATATGAATGATTTTTCTTGGTTGACTTTATTATAAGCAAAGTAGATAGACATAGCTAAACTTTTAAATGCTATACCAGACAAATGAATCAGGGTTGGTGTGTCCTAGAGACCATGTTCTGTGATATAAGCAACTTAAAATCATTGAATATTTGCATAGTTTATAAAAAGGTGATCCAATTACTAGGAAACCTGTTTTCCAGTGCTACCAAGTGAATGCATTTCATCTGCTGGAGATAGACATTATTTACAATTTAGACTCTTCATAGTAATTATTGCACGGATTACGATACAAGAGGTAATTTTTTATTTTTTCAGGGATATCAATAATAATATCCCTTTCCTGCATCTGAAATGAAAACTGGAATTTTTTGGGGGGCTTAAATTGTTTCATGTGACATTATCATGATTTGTGCCACTGAAAACCCCAAGCTATCTGGACTAATGAAATAAGTATGCCTATTTATTTTAAAGGACAGGAGACTTATAGTTTGGTAACTTTGTAAAAGGCATGACAAGGGGACTCCTTAATTGACCCTTCTCTTTCAGCCATCCCACTGAATCCCATGGTTAGATACCATAATGAAACACCAGGAAGCAGAAATGGGGTAAAATGGGCACAGCATTTATTCACATTTTATCAGCCTCATCCCAAGGTTATATTCAAAGCCAGAATCACTACAGAGATCACTACTATGCTCTGCCATTCTTCAGTGAAGACTTGAGATCAGTATTATGGCATTAATTCCACCACTAAGTATTAGGCTGCCTTTTAATTACTGAGAGGATGGCCCTAAATCTGCAACCAGAAGGAGCTACATCTCCCACCATGATAGAAGTTCAGCAGCCCTGAACCTGCAGTATCTTGATGAATTGAAATCCAAGCAGGCATTCACCTAGCACAATCAGTAGTAGCCTACCTCCCAATGTTTTGGAAACAGAAAGAGGGACAAAAAGAATTGGTGAGTGTAGCAAGGTGAATTTTTTTGACCACAACTATTTTGTGGCTAGACTCCCTAATTACCATGTTCATTTTACAAAATTTGGCATGTTATGAAAGTATGAACTCATGACTAAGTGCCCTGTATGGGCACGAAATGCATAGGGTGGATAGATATGCTGATATATACTTTTTACTCTGTATAAATAAAATATTTTTTAATTGACCTCTTTATGGCCCTGTGGATCGTTTGAGTGCCCGGCCCTATCTTTTCTACATACTCTTTGCTGTACCGCTCCCTAAAGCTGGGGGTCTGGGGCTCATTTATAATTTATTCCGGGGCACCTTGTTCTTTCCTAACTATTGACATGAAAGTTTGAACACATGTATGTGGTTTTTATTAATGAAAGTGCATTCCCCTTTAAGATGTGAATCTACATCCTCCCAAGAGACCTTCTTATCTTAAACTTTTACAAACATATCTAAGTATCTATTCTGGGCTCTCTGCCAAAGGCCAATTAAGTTAGACACTTTGGGGCAGATTTACTAAGGGTCAATTTGAGGGTTAAAAAATCCTCGAATTCGACCATGGGAATTGTTGGGGAATGAAAATCCTTCATATTCGAATATCAAAAATTCCATCGAACAATAAAATCGTTCGTATCGAACGATTTTATCCATTCAATCAAATTTTTTTACTCAATCAAAAATAATGAAACCCAATTCGGTAGCTTTAATCTGGCGAACTAGGCAGTCGAATAAAAATTTAAAGGGGAAGTAATTCGACTATCGAAAAGTCGAATATTCGAATAGATATTTATTCGAATCATTCGATTCAATCTAATTTTCAAAATTCATTGGTTGAAGTGGTCTTCAAAAACATTCAAATATTCGATATTCGAATCTTTTTGAAAATTCGATCGAATTTCGAATCCTTCATGTGAATTTGATAAATCTGACCCTTTGTATCTGTTTCTGGCTGTTCAGTGCAGGAGAGCAAAGAGAAAGTTGGGACATTGCGGCGGCCTGATCGGTCAAAATTGGGACTGACCTGCAAAAAACAGTACAGTTGGGAGGTATGGTAGTAGTGTCTCTATTCATCAACCCACCATGCGGTCACAGGAGAGAACCTCCTTTCTCACTCTTCAAAAATTTCCTGTGCAGTACACTGGCAAGGTCTACTACTGTGACAAATAAAAAAGGAGGGAGGATGGAAGCGATGTTTCTAACTGCTTCTTTCCCTGACATCCCATCCCTTTCTTTTTCCACCCCCAACCCAGTTTTCCCTCGCCTTAACGAGTGCTTTTCACTGCATCAAAACTACATCTGATTCTGCTAATCTTTAAACATAAAGTGTAGTGAGTTCTTCGTTATTTCACACTGTGTAGGGGAAAAAGCTAAATATTGTAAGTCAACTTATATAGCTGCAATTTCAGTGTAGAGTAGAGTCCTGGGCGGATCCATTTTTTGTGACCCGTACCCGACCTATACCCGCAACCTGCAGCCCGGACCCGCGACTTGCATTCTTACCCGCTTGGACCCGAAACCCAGACCCGTGACCCGCTGACCATCAAGAATCAGGAAGTGCTGTCATTGTAAACTGGAAGTGACATCATCAGAAGTAGGCATGCTCAAACAAAAGGAGTAAAAATTGCTATGGAAAAGATCTGCGGCCCAACCCGCAAACCCGCAGAACCACCAACCTGCTTCTATACCGGCACCCGGAACTTCTACTTGTGACCCGAAGGATTTTGCGGGTAACTGGCGGGTACCTGACCCGCTGCAGGACTCTATTGTAGAGCATGATTGTTGCCATAAAAGCTGACATATAAACAAACCATTATAACTTCAAATTGATTCATACTACCACATTGTTTTGCTTGCAGTATTAATTCTCATAATGAAGTTAATTGGGATGTCATATGTGGGTGTAATAAATGAATGTAATAATGGAGTAATGCAGTAATGTTACATTTGTAATATATGAATGCCAGCCATACACCTATGGCAAATGTGCTTCTGCCAACCAAACAACAGGACAAAAATACAATTAAAGAGCAAAAGAAGATTAGAAGGTTAAGCTACAACTTTAAAATCCTTTTATGGAGAAATTCTATTTCCTGAAGGTCCCAAAGCCTGGTTCAACGTGACTGGTATGCTTTACTCTATTTCAGCCAAATCCAGGGTTTGTATTTTCTGATATTGTACAGTTTGTTTGAAAAATCACAGTTCTTTGACTACTGAAACTGCAAATCACTGTTTTCTGCTTGTTATTTTAGATAAAAATGTTACATAAAAATGGTACAAATTGTCAACACAGAACCGAATTTGGGGGGGGGAGTGAAACAATTACTCTTTTGCCGTGAGTTATTTTTATTAACATGTATTCATAGAGTGCCAACATATTTTCCATTGCTGAGTTAAAGGGGTATTAGAAAGCATAAGCATACAAATGCTCTGGCACTTGTGGGATTGCCAACCTGCAATAAACTGTTTATTGTGTGCAAGGCTATATAATGATTCATAAAGTGCATGCAATTCTAGTGCAGTTTCTAACCTTTTTCATGCTGATTTCTGCTGACTCAGTGTTTAATAGTCATTATTCATGAAAATGCCTGCCTATTTAGCACATTCATTCTCTTACTATAATACCCAGTCAGCTACCCTTATATCCTTCAGCCACTTCGATAGCTTGTTGTTCAAACCACAACTACTCATTTCTAATCTATGCTCCAAACAGACCCTGTATATTAAACTCATTTTTGCCTCTATTTCAATATTAAAACTAGAAAAAAACAAAAATTTTCAGTTCCAGGCCCCAATAGGTACTGACATTGACCCTGTACTAGAATTAGTGTGCTGGTATCATAGATTAGAAATTATGTTCCAATATTAGCATAAATGTTTTAATTTTAAATGTATATTATTTTGTCTAGTAAAGAGGCATGGCCATTCAACTCATTCAACAGCATCCAATCAGTTTCTGTAATAGTCTGCTACATACAGACATGGGTAGCTCAATACCAAACACAGTAGAGGTTGTCATACTAGAGACCTAAAATGATTTATAATTAAACTATATTGTAGTGTCTAAAATGTCAGTAGTGATTAGTTTTAATATGTGATATGATAAGAGGTATAAGGAGGCTCTGGCATATTCATAACCAGGTCACTGGTCATATTAAAACTCATGTCTCAAATTTAGGCCTTATCAGTGACACTGACACTAAAAAATGACTTTTAACATATGAGTGTACATTAAGGGGCAGATTTATCAAATTCACATGAATGATTCGAAAGTCGATCGAATTTTCAAAAAGATTCGAATTCAAAGAAGACCACTTCGACCATCGAATTTTGAAAATAAAATTCTATTTGAATATTCGACAGTCAAATTACTTGCCCTTTAATTTTTTATTTGACTGCCTAGTTCGCCAGATTAAACCTACCAAATTGCTTTTAACTATTTTTGATTGAATAAAAAAATTTGATCGAATGATCGAATATTTACTATTCGATCATTCGATGGATCGAACTGCGGTAAAATTAGTTGAATTCGATATTCGAAGGATTTTAATTCCCTTTAAATTCGATGGTTGAATTTGAAGGTTTTTTAACCCTAGAATTTGACCCTTGGTAAATCTGCTCCTAAATGTTATAGGTCATGTTGATCATTTTTGATGAGTTTCCTAAGCTTGACTCTCTGACACTCTGACTTTGCCAACCTGACTGTCCCATCTCAGCCTGTTAGTTACAGTTTCTAATGCTGCACAAATATGGCAGCCCCCTCATACAGGAACATGGGGGATCAGACGGGTAATGTAAAAGCATCATGCAAATACTTTATGGCAAAGTTAAAAGTAGCCTTCAAAGCCAATATTATAATAGATGTAAAAAAAAAGTTTAATTTCAGGTGTCAGTTAGTGATGGGCCAATTTGAAATTTGCAAATGGCGAAAAAATTTGCGGTGTCTTGCTTTTGACGCCGGCATTTGTTTTTGGACGCCACGCCTGTTCTTGGACACTGGCACAAATTCATCAGTGAAAAAGAGAATTTTAGTCTGTAAATTTTCGTGGGTGATTCGCGAATTTGTTTGCCGGCAGCAAAACGTGGGAATTCCCCGCAAGTTCGCACATGGCAATTAAATTCGCCCATCACTAGTGTCAGCATCTCTATAAGTCAGTAAAGCAACGACTGCACCAAACTGGAACAGCTTCACAATGTTTTGGTTTCCAGAAGGATTACAGAGACAGCTAAATCGCCCATAATTAAATATCAAAATACATCCTGAGCTCTAACATCACCAACTAAAGTTACTGATTTAATCAATATAGGTGTCAAGCCTATGTAAGAGGTAGTGGGCATTTCTAATAGCCCCTTATTCTGTTATTGATAAGTTAGGATTAAGGAAATATTTGGTGGCAGTTTTTAGGCGCATCATTTGTATAGTCAACAGTGTTATAGATAATTATAATTTATGTGAACCATTTATACTGGTCAATGAAATAAGTACAATGGCAAATTTCAGAATAGAAATCCTGGTGATTATTATCAAATTTCTTTCGAGAAAATCATTTTAACACTATATATGCTTAAAGGAATTGTTCATTATAAAAATAACATCTAAATCAGTGATTTTCAACCTTGTGCCTCCAGCTGTTAAGGAACTACAAGTCCCACAATGCAATGAAGGAGTCTGACAGCCACAGTTAGGCAAATGCATTGTGGGACTTGTAGTTTCTTAACAGCTGGAGGCACAAGGTTGAAAATCACTGATCTAAATAGATAGGCTGTTCAGACAAAAACATTTCCAATATAGTTGTTTAGCCAAAAATGTAATGTATAAAGGCTGGAGTGACCGGATATCTAACATAATAGCCAGGACACAACTTCCTGTTTTGCAGCTCTCTCGGTTTCCACTGATTGGTTACCAGGTAGGGGGGCCACAACGGTTTACTTTTGAATCTGAGCTGAATGCTGAGGCTCAATTTTAAACTCCCTGAACAGTTATGTCCCACATGGCCCCCCTTAAAGTAGGAAGTAGTTTTATGTTATGTTAGACATCCAGTCACTCCAGCCTTTATACATTACATTTTTGGCTAACTAACTATATTTGAAACATTATTTATTTCGCACAGCCTATTTAGCCAGTTTTTATTTTTTACACTGAACTGTTCCTTTAAGCCAGGAACCAATGAAAACTGGATTTAACACAGCTAATCCTTTAAAAATAGTGTCACAACATCGATTCCTCGATCTTTAAGTAGATTTTGGAACACTCCAATTCTATCGGAAGAAGCACAGGTAGACATACTCAGAGGCTTATTTATTAAAGGTCAAATTTTAGTGGTTTTAGAAACCACAACTAAAGCCACAAACTCTAAAACTAAGATTATCATTGAATTTGTTAAAATATCCGATTATAAAAAGTGAACAAAGAAAATACTCAACAATGCATTAAAAACAGGAAATTTGAGTTTTTTTGGACAATTTCTAGCAAAAAAATCTGAAAACCTCTTAAAGTCCAATTTAATATGAAACAGTCTAAAAGCATCAGTGCAGCTCCCATTGACTATAGCACCTCTACAACTTTTACTTGGCGAAGTTTGGCCTTGGAGGTTTTCAGGCTTTTTACACTTCATGCATGTAAAATTTTAAGAGCTTTTTAGAAATAGAGGAACCCACACATTTTTTGAGATTCATGGAAAAAACAGGCCCCCTTAGAAAGATCTGCTTGCTTGTTACTGAATCCACTGCAGCTCAAGACATCAAAGTCTTAAGACACATACATGTATATTACCTTCTAACTGATCGGATCAGAGATCCACCAAACAGTGCCCTACAGATCTATATATACCACAATAGTTCAGTGGTATAGTAATATGTACACTTAGACTGTAAGCTCTATGGGGCAGGGGCCTCCTTCCCACTATGTCTCTTACAACATAGCACTTAAAGGGGAATTCAACCCCCCCCACGCTAACCCCCATGGCCACCACCCCCTGTAGGCCCCCTCCCTCCTCCCCCCCAGCCTACCTCTCCTGTTGGAGAAGAAGCCGTTGGAAGAGAAGATGGCCCCTGTGAACTTCGCTGGAGGGGACCTACACAGAGGGGTAAGTAGCAACTTCGGGTGAATAGCCCGGGAGAGGTAGGCAGGGGGGAGGAGGGAGGGGGTCAACGGGGGTTGGATGGAGGGGTTAGGGTCAGGGGGGTTAAATTCCCCTTTAAGCTCTTTGTCCTATGATTCTTTATATATTTATTATGTGACTTGACTTCCTCATGTATACTTATATATATTGTACTTATGCACTGTACAGCGCTGCGGCTCCTTAACAGTGCCTTACAAATAAAGTGATACATACATACATAAAGCAAGTGCAGTTAAAATGATGCTTCTAAAAACCTACTGCTGCTGTGCCAGATCATGCTTAGAGTTCACTTGTGTAACTCCCTGGCTCCAAGAGAGTCTGGTGCACTTTGTGAATATCAGTGCCTTGCTCAGATTGGTCTGCTCATTTTCACACATCAATTTTACCTCTCCCTGGAAAGCCAAAAACAAAAAAACTGCAATGTTAACACAAGGTTCTCATCATTTGACATTGACAAACGTTGATGGAATATGAAAAGTTAATTTTGAAAATGCTGCTTTATTTAAAAAGAGAACTATTCTGTCCTTGATGAGACCTAAAATATAGTGTTCAATGTTTCATACAAAGTGAACTTTTTTCTGAATATTAAAGCTTTTTTCTTTTAATTAAATCCTACAGCATTCTGCAGAAGCATTAAATAGCTGAAAGAACAAGCCTGAGATCTACAGCTGGTATAGCGATATTGGCAGGTTGGACCCTGATATTTAAACCTAACATTGCCTTTATTATACAAATATGTTGTGTAATGAAGACTATAAATCAATGTAAAGAATGCATGCAGTCAACTGCATATTATACAAGCTCTATCTAGTTTAAGGATCTTCTTTTGGCAGGCCAGAATCCAGCTGGACATGCAATATTTACACTTCAAAATTATTAAAATGACTAAGATTTTCAAGTCACACCCATGACATTTATGTGTGTGTGTGTGTTGATCTACATACACACATGTTGCTTACTAATGTCCAGTTCCTCTTAAACATGAATCTCTTCTTTTTCAGACTCTGGTGTCACTGGTCTAGAAACACTAAATATATCTTGACATGGAATTTGGAGTGGACTTGTAGGGATTTTGGGAGGAGATGGGGGAGCTTTGCTTTTTTCTGATAAAAGTTTTAGGATTTCTGCAACCTGCTGTTCAAGAGCAGTCATTCGACAACAGAGTAACTGAATGTCATCTTTTAGCTCATGTTTGACCTCTTGGAGTGTGGTCTGTAAGGCTTGCTCTGGGATAGGGTAAAAAGGGTGTTTTGCATCAGCTTGCAGGGGACTGTGTTCAAGTGGACTACGCATTTCCCCTGCTTTATCCAAACGAAGGTCACTTTTAGTTATTCCACTGTCACAAGAATCAGTTTTTCGCAATGGGTTTTTAGAGCCATCTGTCTCTGGGTCAGTGCATTTGGGGTCATCTAAAAGCAAACCCAATGACTCTGCTTTTGTCACATTATTCCAGTCTTCTTTCTTTTCTTCTTGAACCTGCATGTTATTTTTCAGTTTCAGCCATCCTTTCCCATTTCCGTTCTTAAGGCGAACGGGGCTGGTCACTTTGAGGCTTTTAGTGTCACTGCTGCTATTTGGCTTCAGCTCCATAGCATCCCTGTTGTTCTGTTTCATAGACTCGTTGGTTCTGACATAAGACAGAGAAGTCTGAATAGGTGTTATCTGGGACACAGTCACCACGCTGGTTCCGGTAAGGACTGCTCCATTGTGCATAGAGCGGTGCTCCACTTCCTGATTCCTTTCCAGATCACTGTTTGAAGAACCCTGATTTCTTAATTCCTTCTGCTGTTTAAATTTCTGGAAGAGTTTTCTTACAGGGTGGTCCACTGGGATACTCAGGGTCACTTCATTCTTTTGCCTTTGCCTCTCCTCCTCTTCTTTTTTCACATCACTGATTTTGCGGAAGACAATCTAGAAGAAGGAGGAAAAAAAGGTTAGTAAAAGAATAGTAAGCTTTGGCAGTAATAAGGAGAATATATATAGTACTAATTCTTTTACAATTATGCCAACTTTGCAGAACACAGGCCTGAATTCAGAGTTGATAAGGAGTAGGAAATGTAAATCAGTACAGAGCAATTTGATCTAGCAATTTGTCTGCATGAGATTGCTGTTCCATGAAACATATTAAGCTAGAAACTAAGAGGAAATACAAAACTCATAGAAGCTAAAAGCCTCAAATATACAATATGCATCAACAAACTGGTCTGTGAAGACTGTACGTGCAATGTTACCTATGTCGATCTTCAGCCGAAAGTTCGGAGAAAAATCTAGAGATAAAAATGCTGCTGACATTTGCACTTTGAAAAATCTGTACCATAGCTCTCAATGGCTTTAAAACCGTGCTTATTTCATTAGCATGAGATATTATTACATGAGTAATAGTTTATTTAATAATGACAGTTTTCAGTTGCTTTGTAAACTTGGAAATTGCCTTGTGTTAATAAAATAAACAAATAAACAATGAGCCTAGTTTCTAGCTAAACAAAAATTTTCTATAAAAGCTAACATTTTTTCAGCTATATTTTTATATATTTTATATATTTTATGCAATGCTTTCCTGCACAGCACAGTGCCACTGCCTTTTGGAAGCACCCATGAGATTGAAGCTGATCGCCCATGGCAGTGCAAGAGATACTTTTGAACAGTTTGTTCTCCTTTAATGACTTAGAGAACAGCACTGAGCAGGTAGCATAGGTGGTTCTTCACAGTGAGAAAAGGCTGGAACTAGGGGTAGGCAGAAGAGGCATGTGCCTACCCCACAAGCACTCTCCAGTGCAGCTCTGTGCATGCTCTCTCTCTCCTCCAAGTATTGAAAAAGCAGGCATGCATGCGGGTTACCGGACACAAGTGCATGCACACTCAAGGTATTGCAGCCAATAGGGCGGAAGTGGCCAGCTGGGTAGTCTTGGGTGACAGGCTGGCTTGGCCCTGGCCTGCAGTGAAGTTTATATGATAAGGGTTGCCAACTTTTTGTTTGGTGGAAAATGGGCAGGAGGTGAGGACTGATGACTTTGTGGGGGGGCTGGGCCAGTGACATCAGGGTGGCGAACCAGTGATATCATCGGACGGGCTGAAGGGCTGGTGATGTCGGTGTGGGGCTAATGACATGGTTAGTGATTGGCTGATCACCATGTTATTTAATTTAATGCCTTGTTGGTATTTTCTAATTTAGAAATCCAGAAGGGCACTTTTCACCTGGACAGCCCTTCCAAAAACTGGGATGTCCAGATAGGTGGCAACCCTAGTTGTGATAACTGATTCTGTTAGTGTTGAGGGTTGTTGTGTGGCTTGAATGATTTCTTGGACAAGCATAATATCCATAGTGATATCTACTATTACAATACGTATAGATATTAGTATAGTATATAGATAAGTCAGTGTATATATATATATATATATATATATATATATATATAGTTTAATGTTCATAAATGTATGGATTTGGATTTAATATTATGCAGATTGCTTATACATTTAATGGAAGGATTAAATGTGATTGACCTCAGCTACATTGACCTTACATATATATATATATTTATGTGTGACATATAAACTCAACATGCTTGGTCAAATTTGGTAACAAACTTTATTTTTTGGGGGGGGGGGATGAAAACAAGGAAATGAGTGACATAAGATTGATGTAAGATCTAAATCGATATGCTTGAACTCAAACTTTGACTAATATTAAATCCATCATTAAGCATGCTGGGAGCTTGTCACACAATGAGGTGTTTCAATCAAAGGAAAATTTGCTGATTCTGTTTGGGTGTTTAAGTAGGTTGTTAATGGGTTCTGTGTAGATGTATAATTGATAAGTCAATGAATAATGCATTAGCCTTTGTTTTCTTAATAGAACAGTACCTTAATACAGACACAAACAAATGTACAGAATTGTATAGTACAAGAACTACAAAAGAAAAGTGTATGCTCATGGAAATACTTTAGTAAGCTTTAGATGAAAACATACCACAGTCATGCACAATAATGTATATATTTAACCAGACATCTTTTTAGAAATGATCCCTTTTATCTAATTAAATAAACTTCAAAATGTAAGGTTACAAAACAAACATGTAATACGCATTTTAAGAAACTGTATTCATCCTCTTTTCATTATGTGCTGCATAGTTTATTTGGAATGGAAAAAAGACAATTGTGCATCAAGTTCATCCCCTCCATATGTCCCTCAGTGCATATGTACGTTTATATATATATATATATATATATATATGTGTGTGTGTGTACAGCACTACGAAATAAGTTGGCGCTATAGAAATAAATGTTAATATATATATATATATACACAGTTGTGAACTGGGGTATGTACATTTTTGATTAGGGTCATTTGGGTAGTTTGTGTAGTGATTATGATTTAAAAAGAGTAAAGACAGTTGACAATAAATGGCTTCAGCCAACCACTAACTATAAGTGAAAGAAAAGTTTTTGTGTTATCATTCATATTCTCTGAAAATGGTTAAGAAATCACAAATTCTGCCAGGGTATGTAAACTTATGAGCACAACTGTATATACACACAGTCTGAACAGCAGTGCACTCACTACTGACTATTTCAGTTGGTTTGGGGAACTGTTTGTGATGTCTTAATAAAGGTCCTCTGTGCAGGACAGAAACGTCGATTTACACCATTACAGCTTTGCACATAAACTAAGTCCCATGAGTGCTCTGTGTTCTTTATGCTATATATATATTTATATATCTATATCTATCTATATATATATATATATATATATATATATATAGACAAATCAAATATAAGAGATACTCTGCACTCAACCTATCAATATATTAAGGACAATGAAACATTTTGTGCCCATAGCTATTAAAAATGTCTTCCCCTTTAAACAAAACAGGGATTGTTTGTCCATATATTGTAATATATTTAAGCTGGCCAACTACGTCAAAGTCATCCCTAATATGACCAGTCCTACTTTGTTTACCTTAGGATTTACCTACACAACAGGATTTGAAGTTGATGTGCATGTCTTTACCATACCCATCTACTGTATAACTAATAAAGTCCCAAATTTAATGAAAAACCCGTGCAGTGTATTCAAAAACTGTTTACTTTTGTCCAGACACATGTCCACTAAACATTAAAATGTATCCATAATCTTGCATCTGCGTCTGGTCATTGGGACAGTGTCCATGTTGTAGCTTAAAACTTGAAGTCCCAGATTGGATGTAAAAAGTCCCAGTTCCCTGCCAGTCAACTCTGATAGGCTTGTCACTGTTTTTTGAGATAAGACTGACATCACTTCTTATGTTATATAAATCACGACTCCGCAAGCAGCCACCAGAAGAAAATCATTACCATTCATCAGTTAACTGGCATTGAAGGTGCAAAACTGGGCATAAGGTCCCCAAAAAGCAAAGCAGTTGGAGGTTTGCATGTGCATTTAAAAAAGAGGCAAGGTGGCAGGAGCTTTTCTGCAATAAATAGATCTATTTAGTAAGCCACGGCCAGCAGAAAAGCTAAAACAGTACATATAGGTTTTCATGACCAGTTGCATGAGCATATTTCAGAGTGACTTGACATCTGGTGCAAGTCACTTTACTGCAGCTCTAAACTGTTTGCACCAAATACAAATAACAAAGTTCCACAAATACAAGGGAATTCAGACAGTAATTTACATCTTCAAAAGTATGCAGAATTTTAGGGGATGCACGACACCAAATTCCTATTTTCCCCAGCCTCTCCAACAAGAATGGCTTGGTGTACGGGAGGAGGTCGGCACCACTCCTAGGATGTAAGTCCAGAAAATTACCCAACACTCAAAGCCAGTGAAGCGGGGATGCACCCCTGCGTGTTTATTCCAAGTCAGTGATGTAACGTTTCGGGGGCGTGCCCCTTCGTCAGACATGTCTGACGAAGGGGCACGCCCCCGAAACGTTACATCACTGACTTGGAATAAACACGCAGGGGTGCATCCCCGCTTCACTGGCTTTGAGTGTTGGGTAATTTTCTGAATTTTAGGGGATGACATTTAAAATTTAAGGAGTTATACCTGAAGACGAATATTTTCACAAATGTTCCACTTAAAACCAACTCTCTCAACACCTCCTTCTACTCAACCGCTTCCACAAATGCCCCAATTATTATATGACTTATTTGCCACAAGCCATAACTATACAACAGTCTTTTCTAGATGAATATTCTCTGCCATTAGATTCCCAGTTTCAGAACAGATATGCAGGTACTTTGCATTCTTGAGACCACAAGTTGTCAGTTATAAGTTCTATGTCCTGACAATGGAAGGATGCTTAATCATAATATTTTGTACCCAAGTAAAAAGACAATGGAGAGATGATTGTCAAGAGAGACATGCCTTATTTGCTAGGATGGATACCTCAGTGTTCATTGCTTTCATAATTGCACATAATGCTTACTGGAAATGATTTTCTGAGCTTGACAGATGTTGTAAAAAATAGTTTTTGGAAGAAGTGTAATCACCCCTTTCCCAAATATCCACAGCTTGCTCTGCAAACTGAACTGCTCAATAATCATTACAAGCTGTCAAGCATACTTTTTATTCTGAAAGGCAAACAAACTCAGACACAATCCCATCACAATCCCATCACAATCCTAAAGAGGAACTATACTGAAAATGAAAATGTAATATAAGCTTCGTCATGCTGAAATAAAAAAATTTCTAAATAGAACTTTTTCTGAAATAATCAAGTTACTTACTACTATCCCCCTCTCCGCATCTGTCTCTCTTAATTTTATCTTCATGCAGGAGTTGGGAGTCATCTTTGCATTGACATTTAGATACATTACATCTTTTAGAGGGCCTAGCAGATGTATTAGAGCTCACTCATTTAAAATCACCAGAAATCTTCTTTCCCTACATGCAGGAGAAGTCAGTTATTTAGATATTTTTTTAACTGGAGTCGGTTTTTTGAATGCGCTCTAATAAATCTACTAGACAAGGCAGCCCCCCTCCCTACAGATATATAGGATAAAACTGTCAACGACAATCTGACATCCAACTGTTCTATGAAGAGAGAATGAAGGGAAACAGATGCTGAGATGGGGAGAGTGAAATTATTTCAGAATTTTGTTTTCAACATAGTTCCCCTTTAAGCATTAACACATGTAAAGGACAAACGGATTGCTGCAAAACTATGACCCCACAATTCAGCAGCCAAAAAGTTGAGTTGTGGGATCAATAAAGGGGTTTCAATGGAGACATAAATGCCTATATTCTACATAAATTTTAGATGACAAGTATTCATTTATTTATTATTTTCAATCTATCAGAACCTTTGTCCAACATGAACCAGATTTCCAGGGGCATATGCTGACCAAAGGTATGCATTGCACCTTTAAGAGCTAGAAAAACATATACTTATACTGGTCGCTTCAAATAAGTCAATAGATAAGAAAGCAATTGGAAACATGCACCATTAAGCTACAAAATGATCAAAGGCACAATCAATAACTATTTAAGGGGAGCCCAGCCATGCAAAATGTCAGAACCTCTTTGTCCATTTGTCCATTAAGAGAAGCTGATTTATTTGACCCAAATGCAAGCCACAATGAGCTAAAAAGAGCCCTATTTTCTAGCACAGATGGGAACACTTCATGAAATCACTGTTCTCAGCAGTCTTCTCTGTTTCTCATTTCTAAATGTCCTATAGAGAACTGTGGAATTTATCAGGAAAAATTGAATGCCTTATAAAATGTACACATTTCCATACTAAAATTATAACTTTAATTCTTAATAACTATAATTCTTGAGTAAGTAATAATTCTACCATGAGTACAGTACATTTATAGAAGCTTGACAATGTTGATTACTACAGATATAAGGTCTCCTATGAATCTACCTTCAGTAGCTCTTCCAACTGATTAGAACAAGGGGTCTACCATGATGAAGGTCTACCTGAACTTCAAGGGAATATATTCTGAATTCAAACTGTGGCCACTTCATTTAAGTTGAGGAAAATATCTTATTAATGAAGATCCACTCCCTTATTAGAAACATTTAATTTCACTTTATTTAAATATGTTCGGTAGAGCAAGTGGGCAAGTGGTTACTCCACAATACAGCATTACAGACTGTCCACATACAGACACAAACACACACACACAAACACACATGGGACTGCATTTCTAATCTTTTGCTCACAGCCTGTAATACTGTGCAATAATGGGATGTCAGAAGCCCATGTGGCTTGCCTTCCAATCTACCCAAGGACGGGCTAAAGCTACTATACCCAGTTATTGGAGAGGGTCATATTTGATCTGGGTTGGGCCACCTCTAGTGATATCCATATTACTGTACAAGTCCTTTAATCTCCCCCCCCCCCCC
>CM044446.1:76925911-77031594 GCA_024363595.1 Xenopus borealis | reverse complement strand
CCCCCCCCCCACCACCACCTGCACTGTGGACTCTCTTGCCCCACCCTGAACAGACCTATCAGCAAACAGACAATTGTTCTCTCCATGTTGCAGTGCTGAAACAGAGCTTTTTATTTAATGCATATGTATTTTGTTACAAGTCAAAGGAAACAATATCCGTAGAGAAGAAGTATTAATTAAACCCATTTCACTCTGCCTCATACCCTGGAGAAATGTTATGATCTTATTCCCAAGCTAGACAAAATGCTGGTTCTAGCATTTTAATCAGTTCGAAATGCAATAAAAAAAGAAAATATGGTGAAAGATTGATTTACTGTATAACATGTAAAGTTTTTTTTATATTTAAACTAAAACCGTAGGATAGCCTTGGGAATTAAGTTTAATCAAATTGGCGTCTTGCATCACTAAATTTCAGCTCATTTCCAGCCAGAACTATTTGAAAGTTCTTACACTGAAACTAGAACAATGAGAAATCTATACGAATTAGCCTACGTTTAAAGGGAGACACCACAAAAAAATGACAAATCGCTGTAAAAATCTATGTATGGAGTTTTGCATCTTGGTAATTAATGCATGGAAACTGGATCAGATGAATGATAATGCAAAGCTGGAATGAAACAGGTGCACAGTCACAATGAAAGGTATAAGCGAGTAAAGTGCCTATTCTACTTGCATAATCAATTGCATTAAAGAACACACAATGCTGGCAGAAGCACAATTTACATCTCACCAAGCTGAAACTGCTTTCATTCCCATTGCAGAATCATGGTTTGCGTGATATTCAAAATGCTTTGACACAAATAAAGGACAATTTCTAAATTCAGCTTTGTTTATGCCCATTGGAAATATCCTGATTGCATGCATTCCACAACAATCATTACCAGTACATTAAAATATGGCATTCACTGAAAAGCAAAAAAACTGATACACTCTTACCCGTTTCCTCAAGTTACAAGTTAGTGTGAGATTCCTTGAGAAAGAGTTAGAGAAGGCTGTGTAGAAGTCCAATACTTTGAGTAAGGCTTCCCGTTTAATGATGTGTAAATCACAATACGTCAACGCACGAACATTAGCACAGGCATGTGCAAGTGCGGTTTCTTTCCAGAACACATCTCCAAAGACATCACCCTTTCCTACAGCAACAAATGAACACAAGAGATCTCTATTAGAGACAATAAACGTAAACAGGCTTTGTTGATTTAAACACAGTCACATGGAGAGATATGTTCAGCCATATGAGTCAAATGTCTACATTTGGTTTTATCCACCTGCAGTTCACATACGGTGGTGCAGAAATACAATATAACACCAAAGAACAATGATTAGCTTGTAAAATATATACTTATAACTGGAGTATCTTTGGCCTCTTGTCTTTATATGGTCATGGAACTCCTTAGTAAAGAGTTGCTCTTGCCATGAGACAAGCTGACCTTTTATCCAGAATGCTCAGGATCTAGGGTTTTCCAGATAAGGAATCTGTCCGTAATTTGGATTTTCCTACCTTACATCTACAAAAAAATCATTATATATTAGTTTGGATCAAGTACAAGGTTCTCTTTTATTATAATAGAGAAAAAGGAAATAGATTTTTAGAATTTGGATAAAATGGAGTCTATGTGAGATGGGCTCCCCATAATTTGGATCTTTCTGGATAAAGGGTTTTCAGATAAGAGATCACTTACCTGTAGTAGATGCTATTTTCATTAAAAATATGACATTTCTAGCATAGTGGATAGGAGGTCCTCTAACAATGTAGTACATGTGTGTAGCATGGAAAAATGCATTTGATTTTGCCTTTTATTGGTAGCCCAAAGGCAGAAACACCCATAGACTATAATGCAATTTATCACAAAAAAGATGCACAGTGGGACAAGATTTGCTCCTCACTAATAATATCCAAGGTTCCAAGACTGGGAATCTTTGGGAGGAGTGGAAGAGCTTATTTGCCCAGTCTAACCCACACCCAACTCTAACCGGCAATTGTTGGCCAAATTTCAACCTAAACCTTCCCAACCATTGGTCAACCCAAGGATCACTGCAGGTTTCAGGTCAACCCACACATCACTAATACAATGCTACTGGGATTTTAAGAGCTATATTTAGTTTAGTATATGTATGTGTGTACAGTATATAGTTAAGTGAGTGTATAGATCTGTATATTGAAGTCTGTATATTGAATTCAACCAAGTTTTTATTTAGAACCCTGCCATTATTGAATGATTCAGGTGAGTGTGGCCAGAAAGGTCAGTGGGTCCTTACCACAAATGTCCAGAAAAAGCAGTAGCGGCTAACACTGGGATACACATGAATATTCTAAGAACCAACAAGAAGCAGCAATAACCATTTTCTTACCAATAGGTGGCTACTGACCTAGTGGGCTTTAAGCCTTTTTGTTTGCTTTCACATATTTCTAATTTATAAAGCTGTTATTTTTACAGATATACAAATAATAAGTATTCCAAGGAATGACACACTCCAGGAATTCATAATGAGATAAATAAAATGAGAATATCTTGAGGAAGGTCCAGACTGGACCGAAACGTTGACAAATATACTTAATTTTTTAATCTCATTATGAAGTCCTGGAGTGCGTTATTCCTTGGAATATGACTATTCACATGATATATGACAGCACCCAGGCAGTAAAACTTGGATTAGTGGATTGTAGTGCACCACAGCTGGAACTGGGTGCTAGTCCATAGAAAATAGATTCCAACACAACGAATGTAATTAAATGAATGAAGGTTTATTGTGATCCCATATAAAATGGGATCACAATAAACCTTCATCCATTTGATTAAATTCGTTGTATTGCAATCGTCCTTGGAGTGCTGTCTACCATTACAGCTGTTTATATAGATATATATATTTACATACATACAAGGAAATGTAGGACTAGGACACCTATGGCCCATTCTCACAATGGTTAGATATAAATAGCATTAAACTTGACTGGTGTAAAATAGGCATATACCTCCTTCCATGGTTTTTATCTCCTACTGACCCCTTGTGTTAACTGCTTTCTTCTTCCTTTAATCGTGTCACCTTATTATAAGTCGTTACTGTCCATTCCTTCCTTTCCTGCTTTATGTCACTGCAAATTCTCCTGTTCTCTCCTTTTTCTATCATCTTCCTTTTCTGTTTGCTTATTCTCTACTAGCTCTTCGTGTTCTGCTTTTCCATCTTCTGCCCTTTACCCACATGTCCTGGGTTTCCATAGCTAGCAACACCCATGGGGTCCACAAGAATTTTATCCAGGGAACGCTGAAAGTAGGAATCCTGTTTTTACCTGGCAGAACCATCGTTTTGGTTACAATTTCTGGAATTGTAGTTTGAAACGGTAAGCATAAAATTTTGCAGCAAAAAATGACAAATCTAATTTAAGTTTAGCCTTTAGACTTTTGCAACAGATCTTTTGTACAAAGCATTGAATAACAAAGCTTTGAAACATAAAACAAATCATTTAAAATCCTTTTTTTCATGAGTGTAATCTAAACGTGACTTTAGGCAAGATTCTTTTATACTTAAAAAAAATAAAAGCATCCAAAATACTCGAGGTAATTGTTAGAAACTCCACTTGGAAACTTTTTAATTTGTTGATTTATGTAATCTAACCACTGGTCATTAGAAGGTATATTATTAAGTATTTAATTGGCTTTATGGCCCTAACAGACCATATGCAGGCGAAAAAATTATCTTTATTGTCTGCAATGAATGAACCAACAAATTGGATAAAAAAGTAAAAGAATCTGTTCAAAGCAGTACCTTTAACCATTTCTCATAATCCTTATGGTTTAAATCATGGATATCATTAGCATCTGTTCCTCATTTATACCACCCAAAAACCTCAAATTAAATATAGTGGATTGAACCGAAGGCCTGTTCTGTAGGAGGTAGATTGCAATGAAACGAACAGCAGGAAAATATGCTCTGTTAAGTATAACATAAATAATAAAGAAAGCCATGCCAAATATACTGTATAACAAACAGACATTAAGCCAATGAAAGTAGCAGTAGTATTTGTGTGACATTTAAAGCAATCCTTAATATAGCATATGTCTCACCACAACATTAACAAAGTGAGCTTCATTTATAGGTGTCATACAAACTGTTATTCTCTAAATCTAAACTATAAAACTATCCTCATTCTATTAGTACAAGTATTCTAGTTAAAACAGAGTTCAGGTCCCATCAATAATTTCTTTCTGATAAGGTTTGGGTGCAATTTTGCTTTTAGCATAATTACTGAATTCCCATGTTTTATAAGAATTAATAATGTACTAACTCTATGATATTAAGAGTTCAAGTGTAATTTAATGTTGTTACTTCTGTAGGACATAAATTACAGATTCTGTTCCCAAAACATCATACCTCACAGTGATAAAACTGTCCTTCAAAGCCTCACCTCAAGGATAACGGGACAAAATAAGATTCCTAGTTCACTACATTTCAACAGGAAGGAATGACATGGTAGGCTAATACCCACTAGGTTTACTATTGTTTTGCAAGAGGTTTCTGTACCTCTATATATTATTGGCCTGTGGCACCCATTTGGCTAGCATAATGTTAATCTCTAAATCAAACTCTCAGCTAAGCATCAGATTGAGGAAATATATGAGAAAAGCATCTATTTGCATATCTTGTGTTTTTAGTTTAGTGGTGCAGTTGCTATTCTTTAAAGTCTGTACATTGATGTCCCTTCCCTTAATCAAAACAGTAACTGCCTACTTAGATATTGAGGCAGCTGATTCTTGAATGGAGAGAAGGAGATGGTGAGTTTTCATGCACACGTTGGGACTATGTCCGGTATATGCACAGAATTCAACACTCCACTCACATCTGCTTCAATCCTTAGAGGTGCATTTATCAACATGCTCATTTTAGTGGTTGTGAGGTTTTAAAAACCATAAACTAATTGTCTATAAAACCACAAAATGGAATGAAGTTTATCAAATGATCTGAATAGAAAAAGCACAACAAAAATACAAAAACCTTGAAAACAGAGTTTTTCTGACAATTACTAGCAGTTGAATGGCTAAAGAAAGGTCCAATAGGATCAGCTCAGTTCCCATTGACTTCTATAGGACCATGACTGTTTTTACTTGGTGATTTTTTTGGATTACAGTTTTTACACCTAATAAACCTCAAAACATTTTCACAAATCTGCACTACAATTTCTCCATGTAGTTTTTTTCATCAGAAACTCCATGCAGCAAATAAAATACCAATGCATAATCTGATAAGAAAGATTAATATTTATCAGTTATGGGTTGGGTTCAGAATGTATAAATAAATAAAATTAATGCTAAATAGCATGAAGGAAGAACTGAACTTTTTTTTTACCATGGAATTTAGATATTGCAATAGTTATGTTTTGACCACACTGGGAAATCAAGCTCATAATATATTTAATATTTGAAAGCCATTTTTATCTCTTGTGGTGTTAAAAATGTCCTTATTCCACAGTATAATTCAATTTAGCTTGATAAAATCTTTTACATATCCACTTTGATTGTTACCCAGTCTCATAATTTTCATGAAAATGATATAAATTGTGTAACTTAGCTACTATAATAATGAACCATTTATTCTGTACTTGTCTAGAAATGCACCTTTTCTCCTACTCAGTTGATTTATGCCATTAATAATAAATGTTCTCCAACCGCAAAGTATATTTTTCATGTCTTCACATTTATCCAGACTTAGACACTGCTGCATCAAAGAGTAGACATATGTTAACTGGATTGATTAGATACTTTTTTGGTTTACACTAGTGCCCTACACTTTATCCTGTTTAGAAGTGCTCACAACATTGATAAAATCAATTGCTAATACAATGATCGGTGGGAGACCTGCTAAGATGAAGCAAAATTGAAAACACATCAGATTTATAACTGTTATTTATTTTTTCCAAGTGGTTACTATTTAGAAATCATGATTTCTACTTATTCTGTAGGCCCTCCAATACTACATGCTCATGCTATTTTGGGGACTGATTGAATAAATCTGGTGTTACAGTTGTGTCTAATGTTTTCAACTGCTCAAAACAGTCAGATCAATTCTGATGAATGGACACGTTTATTTATACTTAAATATGCCAATTAAAAAGAAATTCTTGACAGTGAAAAGTGATAATAAGCGCCAAACCTCAGCTTTAAATTCGTCAACTGAAAATCAATATGACACTGACACAAGTGCTCTCCCTTGCACAATATGGTGAACTGCAAGGTTTCAGTCTCAACAAACAACTAAGCCACTCTATCACACAGAAACCTATCATTTACCCTTCCTTTAAATGTCAAATTATCCTTTTCAGTCTGAGCTGTAACATCATTAATCAGGTTATACACAAATGAAAGCAACCTATTAAAGCCCTTACTTGTACTGAAATAATTCATTTCTCCATTGACCTGGACCCACAAATTAAAGCTATTTAGGCCTTACAGCAAATTATCTTTTTACTGCAGACATGATTTACAATGTGCTAGAAAAATATTTTGTTCCTTGGCCACTGTAAAACACATTAGAGGTCATTAACGACCACAAATGCAGTTGCACTTGGCATAGTAAGCATGAAAATGACCATTTATTAAAAGGTACTTGTGTCAATATACGCTCCTTGCATCACCTGCCTGCTGATTTGAATTTCACACAATTGTAGATATTGATACAGGAGAAACGGCTAATTTTGTAGGTGGAATTAGCACCAGGGTTCCCTGAACGATATGCATCATTTGCCACCATGCAGCTGAGCTGAAAGAATACAAGTCCTACTGCTGATACATAGGCAACCAGACATGTTCTGATAAAATTGTTAGCTCAGAGGTGGAATAATGTATGCAAAAATATTAACCTACAATCAATTGTACATGATATTGTTAGGGTTGCCACCTGTCCAGTTTTGACCCAGACAGGACAGTTTTTTGAAGGGCCAGGGAGAAATGCTTGATGCAGTGATTGGCCAATCACCCCTGATGTCACAACTCGCCCCACAGCAGCTTCACAGCCCCACCCCCATTGTGTAATGCCTCTGCCAGGATTCAACCAGGCCAAAAGGTGGCCATTAACACTGCAAAAATATACTCAAACACACTGATGCCAAAAAAAGATACAACATTTCTGAAACGTAATACAAATAAGAGACTTTTTGGCAGAGAACCCAGAATACTCAGCACCTACATTTTAATACAACTGTAAAATTTTAAGCTACAGGGAGGGAGGGAGGGGGGTCTATGTAGGGTAAGGGGGTAGGGTTTTTTTAATGAGGGGTTCAAGTCTCCTTTAAAGGGCAATTTCACCTTCATTAGCACAACTGTTATAACACAGAAAATAAAGCCCTAAAACTCCCAGAAATGTGTTCAAACTTTCATAACCTGCCAAATTTAGTAAAATGGACATGGTTATTAGGGGGTGTGGTTACAAAATGGGCATGATGGAAAATTGTCACTGCTCATAGCATGCCTAAACTTTTTGTGCCTCTTTACATATTTCAAATGTTGAGAGGTATGGGTTACGTTTAAAATAATTAAAACAGTATTTATTGCAAAATGTGTAACATATTCAAATGCACTGCAACTAAAATATATGAGAAGCTAATAACCTTTCATATAGAAAATACTGAATAATATCATATGTTTTACAGAACATGACCTTACCTAGTATTGCCACCACCTCATCATCTTGAATGACTTCCAGCGATCCTGACACCACAAAGCAGAGGGCATCAACACTTTCACCCGCATGGTAGATGAGGTCTCCTGGAGCACAGTGAATAGTTTGAAACTCCACAGCTAATGATCGTAAACAGCCGTCGCTGGCTAAACGAAAAGCTGGGTGCTCATTGAAAACCCTCCTGTTCAGATGCACACAGATATCAGCTCTCATATCCTTGGGACAGATTCCGAGAACCTTAACAATACAAAAAAGAAGACTTGAGTGAGATACTGGGAAAATATCTTTACACAAGTTACATATATCATTAATAGATATATAATATTGACATATAGAATTGACATGTCCTAACTTAGAGACATGTTTTTTCAAAGCCAAATTACAAGATGACTGTAAGTGCATAGAAAGATTCCATTTCTTCTGTGATTTTGTGTGATGTAATCAAATAAACAATGAACATGGTTCCATCTAAATCCTACTGAGATGCAAGATTTTTGGCACACTCTGGGTTTTTTTTTTCTCCAATATTAAAGGGATCCTGTCATGGAAAAAAAAAATTTTTTTCAAAACACATCAGTTAATAGGGCTGTTCCAGAAGAAACAAATCCATTTCTCAAAAGAGCAAACAGATGTTTTTATATTTCATTTTGAAATCTGACATGGGGCTAGACATTTTGTCAATTTCCCAGCTGCCCAAAGTCATGTGACTTGTGCTCTGATAAACTTCAATCACTCTTTACTGCTGTACTGCAAGTGGGAGTGATATCACCCCCTCCCTTTCCCCCACCCAGCAGCCTAACAACAGAACAATGGGAAGGTAATCAGATAACAGCTCCCAAACATAACAGCTGCCTGGTAGATCTAAGAATAGCACTCAATAGTAAAACCCATGTCCCACTACGTTCCATTCAGTTACATTGAGAAGGAAAAACAACAGCCTGCCAGAAAGCAGTTTCCTCCTAAAGTGCTGGCACAAGTCACTTGACCAGGGGCAGTTTGGGAATTGACAAAATGTCTAGCCCCATGTCAGATTTCAAAACTGAATATAAAAGAATCTGTTTGTTCTTTTGAGAAATGTATTTCATTGCAGAATTCTGCTGGAGCAGCACTATTAACTGATGCGTTTTAAAAAACAAAAACAAAGAACAAACATGTTTTCCCATGACATGATGTGTCCCTAATTGTAAGCTAGTAGCTACTGTATATGGATGGAATCAAAAACAGCTTTTCAAATTGTCGTTTCACAACCAATACACTTTTCGGAGGCAATTGCCACATCAGGCAAACATCTGATGTGCTTAAATCATAAAAATAAATACACAGCTAAAATACCTAATTTTAATTTGCTAATAACCTTAACAATAAATATTTGCTCACATGTTATGACAACTTTATAGCAAAGTAAAACCTAGCCGAGCTCTAACAGCACTAACCACCTCCACCTGATTTCTAAGTGAACTTGGCATATGCTGACCCTTCTGTATCTACATCATTTGGCCAAAGGAAAAGAGCAAAATACTCCACAGCAACAGACACTCTCCTCTTATAGGCCAACCAAAAAAAAGAAGAATAAGGGATAAAGTGAAGGGGAAAAGAACTCATTAGCAGTGACTGGAAGGATTACTTTTTTTTGGTTTCCGAAAGCAGCTGTAAATGATATAAATTATTCAGTTACTTGAGAAAATGGTAACAACATTTTGTATACAGTAAATTATGGATGCTATAGATACATTATATCTGCTGAATCTCCTGAGGCAAAATGCATTCACGTTATGCAAATATTAAAATAGTTTTTCAACCTTTCAATGATTCCTTGTTCTTTGTATAAACAAAATAAACAACGCTGGAGCCAACAGTCTGGCAGGGCATCTCCTGGGTGTAGTGTATTTGTCTGAGACTTTACCACTGGAGTAATATAGAGGGCGCTGTACTGCACCTGCAGCAGTTTCTCTCCAGTGCCTGTTCTGCTATGTCTCTCTCTCACTATCACTCTCTCTCATTCTCTTGTACAGCAGAGTTGCACCCTGATGTTTGGTGTGTTAAGCTATATGTTCCTTGCTGAATAAACATGCAGAAGGTTGCTGCTGATGTGGCTCCTGTTTCTAAAGCCTGAGTATCACATACAGAATACTAAAAGGATACACAGCGAACACAACACTGGGGAAAATAACCTCACACTACTCCTTAGGGCTGGGACAGACAGGGAGATTCGGGGAGATTCTGTCACCTGGCGATTAATTGCAGGCGACAATCTCCCCGAACTGCCTTCTCCCTGTCTGCCACCTGTTAAAATGAAAAAGCGCCAGTGCTAATCCACACGCAGCGCGGCGATTTCCGGAATCGCCCGAAGTTTCCTCATGAAGTAACTTCGTGAGGAAATAGAGCAAGGACAGCCCTTATTATCCAATCTATGCTACCTACAGTATCTCTCCATACCAACTGTCACTCTAGCTAGTCCTTATTAGCAGCATCCATTGGAGTGTTTCCTCCTGTATGGCACTCATTCTTTACTGATCCCTCCTGGCTCAGGCTCATTAATATCATCCAACCTAGTCTATAGATGGTCACCAAAGAGGTCTAGTTTCAGTATCCACTACCGTTTGTATACTATGGAAAACCACCCTGGGCCAATAGGGGTTTTGCACCATTCATGAAACACACACACTTAATATGATATAAAGTTGCCTATTAAAGAATCTTGGCAAATATAGTGTGGAAGTAAACAATATAACTTTGTCTGTTAATTGACTCATGTGATATAGCATGTATGTGTGCCCTTTATTTGTTTGTATGCACTGTGAATCTTATGGTCCCAGGGGGTGGTGCTTAGTCCTTAAAGAGATACTGACACCTAAAATTAAACTCTTGTTTACATCTATTATAATATTGGCTTTGAAAGCTACTTCTAAATTTGCCATAAAGTATTTGCATGATGCTTTTACATTACCTGTCTGATCCCCCATGTCCCTGAATGAGGGGGCTGCCATATTTGTGCAGCAGGAGTCTGTTAGCATTACAAACTTTAACCACACTTTGTATCACACCAGCACTGTATAAACTGTACCCAGAGTGGTACAGTCAGTCCAACCCTTTGTGATTGAAACTATAAGTTTGCCTGAAGAAAGAGAGTCATTCTGAGCAACTTACAAATGTTCAGTGATTTTAAATCTATCTGTAAATGTAATTGGAAAAAGAATTGGCACTGACTAATGATGAGTTAATTTTTTCACCTGGCATGGATTTGCAGCAACATTCTGCATTTTTTCTGCTAATTTATTTGTGTGAAACTGCTGCAAAAATTAACTGTGCAAAAAATTTGCAGAGACAAAAAGTTTGCAAAGTTGCCGCAAGAAAAAATGCACATTGACCTGAACTGTAGAAAGCCTTTCATGTCACCTACAAATAACTTAGGAGCACATTTATTAAGGTTGAAGTGAAATTTAGTAGTAATTTTGGACTACATCAACATCGAAAAGCCCAAAATTCGATATCAATTGAAAAAATTTGAAAATTCGAATTTTGAAGTACTTGCTCTTTAAAAATCCTTTGACTATTCACCAGCTTAAAGCCGCCATTTTAGCCTATGGGGGACCTCATAGAACCTGTCCTGAAAAATTTTCTAAGTTCCAAGAATTTGAAGGATTTTACAGAGAATCGTTTGATCGGATAGAACGATTCAAACGATTTATTATTCAATTGAAAATGGACATATTCAATAGGTCCATTTTCAATCAAAATCCCCCTTTAAAAATACTTTGAGGGTCGAATTTTGAAGTTTTTTTCACTTCAAAAATTCGGCCCTTAGTAAATCTGTCCCTAAGCAATTCTTGAAAGACAGGAGAAATTGATGCAAAGGAAAGTGCTATAAATCCCCTTATTTATTCAAATCCTAAATTCCCTAATCTCATCTAAGACCAAGAATTCTATCTTGAAGTTGCCTTGAATACTTTGGTACTATAAACTCACAGCATGTGCAGTTTAACCAAGGAAAACAACTGCAGGGAACATATTATAACCTTGGTGGATATCACTATGTCTTGCCACCTGTTATATTGTCTGGAGCAACTTTGTCAATTCAGACTGTTTCTTGATCGTTTCATAAATCACATTACCCCAAGCCATTGAAATGACTGACAGACACTTTTAATAACACTTGAGATTTTTCTAAAGCATAAATGATATTGCAGCACAGCCTTGCACATGTTGTCAGTTTCTAATCCGCTGTCTATTGTGCTCATATTTTGGGAAAGAACAATAAGAAAGAAAAGAAAACATTAGCTGAAACTACATAGGCTAATGAGCAGAAACATACACCTGGGGGATACATTTCTACACCATTTGTTTACTACAAGAACATAACAAAATTAAAAGCCACAAGAGAACCACAACAAATCTATAGTGGAAAGGAACTGCATTATTACCATCATCATTATTATGAGGCAAATAAAGATAACCTTCTAAAATGTATGAATGTTTTCTGTTTTCTTAATGCAGAAACTGATTCAGCCAGCAACTAGGTTTCTTGTCACCTTCCACAAAAATACTTACAAGAGGTAATGTATTAAACGTTTCTGCCCTTTCTCTGTATTGAGATGGCAGTTTGTACAAATTTCTTTTTTTAGGTTATACTGTATAGAGTACAGGTAGTTAATTCAAAATAATTGACCCTAGTTTTTAATGATAAAGGAGAAATAAAGTCTAGAAATAATTAAACTGTTGTGTGGTGTTTATACAAATGGCCTGCAGGTGGCACTGTGCATACATAGGACTTTCTGTACAACTTGAAAGTGAAAGTAAGACTTAATGCTGTTATGTAATGGCTGCATGAACCTGCTAATAAAGCACTGATATACTCTCCTCATCCTCGGCTACCAAACACAATAAATGGCGATAAGGATGTCTTTTCTACCTCTGCAGCAGCCTGCACCTTTTCTACCAAACCCTGGTGAGCCTACCATACCTTTTACTGCTTGGATCCGTATGTTTGATAATTACATTATTGCTGCTGACCAAGGGGAGATTTCTGCAGCTAGAAAGCGTGCTTTACTTATTCACTGCCTGGGGGCAGAGGGACAGCGTATATTCTATACATTACCATTACCTGATGATACTTATGAAACTGCTCTTACTGCTATAAAGAACTTTTTTGTGCCAAAAGTAAATGTGGTTGCTGAAAGATATAAATTCGGCCAACGTGGACAGCGTAATGGCGAATCCACAGAACATTTTGTAGCAGCTTTAAGAGAGCTGGTTGTTACCTGTGAGTTTGGGAATCTAACAGATGAAATGCTAAGAGACCAAATAGTGGGAAAAACAAACTCACCGCCTATTAGAGAGAGACTGCTCCTAGAGCAAGATTTAACCCTTGAAAAGGCTATAACAGTTTTTAGCCAAATTGAAACAGCTGTGGCAGAGGCTAAAACTCTCAGTCAGGGAACTGCTGGGAATGTACATACAGTGAATTCAAAACTGTGGCCTAATAATGCGCAGGCACAGGAAAAATACAGTGCTAAGGAAAGGGATTCACTGCAAAACCGTGCAGCAAATACAAATAAAAAATACTGCTTTCGCTGTGGTTCAACACAACACCTTGCAAACTATACTAAATGCCCTGCCAAAGCTATACAGTGCCGCAAATGTTTGAAACCAGGTCACTTTTCTGGGGTCTGCCGTAGTTCTGTTAAAGATGTTCATGAACTCACTACTACAAATGTTACAGTATTAAGTGTGGATAAAGCTGGTACATTTCTTCCAGACAAGTTTATATGCTGTCAATGTCAGTACTGCTTCTGCTGACAAGGAACACTCCATTAACCTGATGCTTGATACAGGTTCAGCTGTTTCTATACTACCAAAGGATATTTTCTTGAAATACTTTGCAAAAGATAAACTTGTTGCACCTGCCCTGAGACTGGTCAGTTACTTAAAGGATCCAATCCCTGTGCTTGGTTGCTTGCCAGTGACTGTGCAATTTGAATCAAATACTGCAAAATGTGACTTTTACATTGTGAATAAAGGTACTGCTATACTTGGAAGGGATCTATTTGCTGCATTAAACCTACAATTAGTTGATGGTCTTATTACTACAGCACCAGTACCTGCCACACACCCAGTGTCTACAATTTCACCACAAAGCAACACATCACTGGGCTGCGCAAAGAATTTTGTACACAAAGTTAAGTTGAGACCAGATGTAAAACCAGTACGCCAGAAATTGAGGCGATTGCCCTACTCTATAAGGTAGACTGTCTCACAGCAACTAAAGAAACTGGTAGAGCAAGAATCCTCTGAATGGGTTTCACCAATTGTTGTAACAAAGAAGAAAACTGGAGGTATTCGATTGTGTGTTGATCTCCGTGAACCTAATAAAGCAGTAGTTATTGATAATCATCCCTTGCCACACATAGAGGAAATATTTTCAGAACTCTGAGGAGCAAAATTCTTTTCAACCCTGGATCTTCAGAGTGCTTATCATCAAGTATTACTGCATGAAGAAAGCAGAGACCTCACTGCATTTATAACGCATGATGGTTTGTTTCGGTTCAAGCATGTACCTTATGAACTGGCTTCAGCACTGAGTTGTTTTCAAAGACTGATGTCTTCTATACTCCATGACATACCTGGTGTACAATGCTACTTGGATGATATAATTGTCTACGCTCCAACTATGGATCTCCATGACAAGTACCTGGACAGGGTTCTGAAATGAATTGATTCTGCAGGACTCAAACTGAATCCTTTCTGAGAGAGAGGAATATTATGCATAGGAAATCTTCAGTGTATTACCCACAAGCAAATGGAGAAATCGAGCGATTCAACAGAAGTCTGAAAGAAGCACTACAGACAGCAAATCTTACTGGGAAATCTTGGAAAGTATTTACAACAGAGTTCCTGCATAACTACAGAGCAACATGCCATGCAACAACCCAATCATCTCCAGCTGAATTATTACATGGCAGACAGATGCGCACTAAGTTACATGTTGCAGACGTCAAACTTCCACAAAAGACTATTCCTACAAAATCTTCTACTGCTGACACTGTGAAACATCACCAAGCCAAATGCAAGGCTTATACTGACAGAAAACGTGGTGCAAGAGAAGTGCACTTTCAGCCTGGATCTTTAGTCAGAATTAAGAAACCAGGAATACTGAAACAAGGACAATCTAAATTTACTACACCACTTGAAGTGAGACGCCAGCGAGGACCATACACATATGAACTGTCTGATGGACGCATATGGAATGCAAGTCGTCTTGCTCCTGCTAGATATGACTTTGGAGATGTTCCATTTGATGAAGGACATTTCCCTACTCCTGATGCCAACTGCAATAGGGCAGAGGAAAGTGAACCTATAAGGCATACTGAGAGAATCAGAAAACTAACTGCATGAACCAAGGACTATGTCTTGTAAAGAATGTATATATTGCTTTAAGATACATACGGTTTAATTGTTACTGTTTATATATTTGTCTAAATGCTTTCTACTATAGGGGGAATATGTGGTGTTTATACAAATGGCCTGCAGGTGGCACTGTGCATACATAGGACTTTCTGTACAACTTGAAAGTGAAAGTAAGACTTAATGCTATGTAATGGCTGCATGAACCTGCTAATAAAGCACTGATATACCTCATCCTCGGCTACCAAACACAACATGTTGTATTGTTCTTTTCCAGGTGGTTCACACATTTTCCTCTTCTAAATCATATAACAGACCAGGGGTCCCAACCTTTTTTACCCATGAGCCACATTCAAAGATAAAAGGCGTTGGGAAACAATACAAGCATGAAAAAAGTTCCTGGGGGTGCCAAATAAGGGATGTGATTGGCTCTTTGGTAGCCCCCTAAGTGGACTGACAGCCTACTGTTTGGCAGTACACCTGTTTTTTATTAGGGATGCACCAAATCCAGGATTTGGTTCGGGATTCAGCCAGGATTCAGCCTTTTTCAGCAGGATTCGGATTCGGCCTTTGGAAATGAATCCTAATTTGCATATGCAAATTAGGGGGCAGGGAGGGAAATTGTATGACTTTTTGTAAAAAAAACAAACAAGGAAGTATAAAATGTTTTCCCCTTCCCACCCTAATTTGCATATGCAAATTCAGATTTGGATTGGTTATTGGCCGAATCTTTCACTAAGGATTAGTCAGGTAAGAAGAGAACCAGGACAGGACTGTGTCACAATGGCCAAGCAAATGGAGGGACAAGAGGAGGAGAGGGTGATCCACAGTGTGAAATGCATCTGAGAAATCAAGCAGTATTAGTAGTGAGAAGTGACTGTTGGCTTTAGCTGTTAAAAGTATATGCCCCACAAAATGAACAAAAGGGTATTCCTGAAATTGTCAGCTGGATATCTTGGCATTATTTATCACTGGTTCAAACTAACATTAATGCAAAGGCAGGCTGCCAAGATTTGCATTAAAAGCTTTGAAATATACTCCACTGGATGGGTGCCACATTGAGCAATAAAATTACCATAACTAATGTGAAAGAACAAACTCTACATTTTTTATTTTTAACAAGAAGCTCTAGAGAACATGTTGACAGACAGTACAGTCCAGTGCAGATTCTATTCCTTTAAGCCAAAATACATACGGTCACACTCAAGTTCATTTATAAGGTGCCAATTGTTATCGTGTTAAAGCCATTATGGTTCTGTATAGGGTTGGTTTTAACATAAAAAAGGGAGCTGAAATGAATAACAATTAGAATTAGAATTTATCTACCTTTTCTGCATCAATGCCCTTGGACATGGACCACGTGGACACAATATAATCCATGACCCTCTCGCTAAGGCCTTTTGGGACCTGATAGAGTTTGAGGAAATCACGCACATTGTTCAGCACCTCATGATATCGGTTGGTGTTGGCATACATTTGCTGGAATATGGTGGTAACGTTTCCAAAAATAGTTGCATAAAGAAGAGCTGGAAGAGAGGTAAATTATGGTAAGTCTGTTTTATACGTTTTTGTTGTTTTAAATGCACACCAATCTTAAAAAACTAAAAAAGAAAACAAAAACATGAATGGACTGTATTATACCCGGCATTGCCCTTAAATACAGTACAGTCCCATGTACATTTGTCAGATTAACTCAAAAATTGCAGGTAGCAGGTTGAAAGATTTTTTAAAATGTTGCAATTTTGGTTGACAAAGCTTACAATGTATGGTACACACAATGAATTATTCATCTAAATATTATATGTATTCAGTGGCACAAATTTACTATTTTATGGTAACAATTTTAATTGGTAACAATTTTAGACAAATGTCTATATTTCTCTATTATAAAAGAAAACAAACATTAGTAAAGGCCCAAAGAAGAACACTGTTGGGTTTATGGGGCTAAATTTTGGCCAGTTCCAACCATTCATTTTGATTAATCTGAAAATTACACTTACCCAGGTTTCCTATTTACATATCTTTTCTGACACTAAGGGGCAGATTTACTAAGGGTCAAATTTCGAATGGCAAAAAAATTCGAAATTCGACCAGGGAATAGTGGGGAATTAAAAAAATTTGAATTCGAATTCGAATTTTTTTAGCGCAATTCGATCGATGGAATGATTGAATAGGGAAATTCGATCGAATTCGATTCGAATTCAAATCGAATTTTCGAACAATTTTTTTAAACGATCGATCAAATTTTTCCTATTCGATTTTAGGGAATGATCCCCATTTCGGTAGGTTTAATCTGGCGAAGTAGATGATTGAATTTAAATTTAAAGGGGAAGTATTCGACCATCGAATTTTTGAATATTCGAATAAAGTTAAATTTGAATATTCGATTGTCGAATTTGCCTAATTTGCATATTCAAAAAATTCTAATTCGAATCTTTTTGAAAATTCGATCGAATATTCGAATCCTTCATGTGAATTTAGTAAATCTGCCCCTAAGATTGAGTTGGAAGTGCACATCATTTGTGACTATAAGTGATTACTTTAGCAAGAGTCTTGATAAATGGTTCTGTTCTGGTTTTGTTTCTGGGCAGCTTTTGGAGATTTATGTGCATTGCTCTCTATTAGACCTGTCCCGGAATGAAAGATTGCAAAGGCTAGACCCTGCTTCTAATTGACCCCTACATTACATGCTATTGCTTTATTATAAACGGATAAGGTTTTTTTCCCTACGGTAACGTAATGGTAAACAGTGCAAGGCTTTTATTCTGTACTTGAAATACTACATCTATCTATCTTACAATGTAATTGTTTTTAAAGCCTAAGGAAATAAACAGCACACTCCTGCCAGTGCCACATTGGCCAATCAGAAAGTGTTTGCTCTTTCCCCTTATGGAATTATAGAATTATAGGGATTCACCGAATACACTATTTTGGATGAGGCCTAACCCCTAATCCTTCCAGAAAGATTCGTCCGAATACCGAACCGAATCTGAACCATAATTTGCATATGCAAATTAGGGGTGGGAAGGGGAAAACATTATTTACTTCCTTGTTTTGTGACAAAAAGTAATGCAATTTCCTTCCCCGCCACTAATTTGCATATGCAGAGTAGGGTTCGGATTCGGTTTGGCTGGGTGGGAGGATTCAGCCAAATCCGAATCCTGCTGCAAACATATGTGCCAGACAGGGGCAGGCTGAAAATAATATTTTTGGCTTTTGTGGCTTTATGTCCCAAAGGAGAAGAGTACACAGCTGCAAGGTGGCAGAATTGAAGAAAAAACTGTGTATAGGGGTTATTGGGTACTGAAAGCCAGTGCAGCCATCTGTACAGAATTGTTAAGTCTCAAAAAGTCGCTGCCCTGTACAGTGTATAAACTGCATTTTGGACATTCTATAGTTTCAGGCATATAGGAGGGAATAATACTGTTTCTTATCGCATTCCACAAAACACTGAATCACTTTCCAGCTCCTTATTAGCAGACCTTAGGCAAGACAAAGGTTGGATTACAGAGGTTTTAGAGGTATTGGAAACCACCACTAAACTCACAAACTCTAACAATTGTCATTGAATTTATGAAAAGATCAAACTATAAAAAGAGCAAACAAATACCGCTAAAAATGTTTGTATTTTGGAAAACATCTTAAAGTCTAATGTGATTAAAAGCAGTCCAATATGATCAGAGAAGCTCTACAGCACCTCGGGAACTTTTACTTGGTTTGGCCTCAGCGTTTTTTGGGTTTTTTTTTTCACCGAATACATTTTGAGTTTTAAGAGCTTTATAGAAATATAGGAAATAGTTGAATTTTGAGATTTTTGAGATTTGTGGAAAAAAATGGCAATGCAATTGATAGTAAATGGGCCCCTTAATCTTTCTTTAATTTAGACCCCATTATCTTATGGGCAGAACATAATTCTGGAACATACATATGCAGGGACAATTTTCAGTTGAGGCACCTACTTAAAGGGGTGGTTCACCTTTGAGTTAACTTTTAGTATAACGTAGAGAGTGATATTCTGAGACAATTTGCAATTTGCAATTCTGAGACATTTTTTATTGTTTGTGGTTTTATAGATATTTTGCTTTTTATTCAGAAGCTCTCTAGTTTGCAGTGTCAGCAATTTGGTTTCTAGGGTACAAATTACCCTAGCAATCCTGCATTGATTTGAATAAGAGACTGGAATATGAATAGGAGAGGGACTGAATAGAATAAGTAATAAAAAGTGGCAATAACAATACATTTGTAGCCTTACAGAGCATTTCAGATACCACCATTTGAAAGCTGCAACAAAACAGAAGAAAATTGCAAATCATTAAAAAACTATGAAAAATAAATAATGAAGACCAACTGAAAATTTTCTTAAAATTGGCCCTTCGACAATATACTAAAAGTTAACTTGAAGGTGAACCACCCCTTTAATAAGTGGAGAAGTGCTATATTTCTAGTGTATATTCTGCAAAAAAAGTGATTTGCACATGGAAGAAATCAGAATATGAATTGCTTTATCTCATGCATAAATGGTAGCAACAAAAACCCTTGGGATTCTTTCCCACCTATGGGAAGAATATAGCACTGGTGACTATGTACCCAATTGGTGGATGACTTTACCAATTTATTCAAAAGTGCTGCCTTTGATGAATTTTTTATTCATGGGACACAAGTTGACCTTATGGTGGGCATACACTGAGAGATCCGCTCATTTGGCATTGTTGCCAAACAAGTGGATCTCTCCTTGATATGCCCACCTTGAGGTAGGCGATTTCAGGCTGATACAATCATGGGCCCTAGGGGCCAGCGATCGAATCAAAACAAAGGTAAATGGGTGGTTGGATTGAGGGACCGCATTAACGAACAGATTTTTAATCCTGCCCGACATCTGGCAACTTTTGGGCAGATATCAATCGGGGCAGCCCATCATAGTGCCCCAAACTCGGGCTGTTGACAGCTTTTATCGGCCCGTATATGGCCCCCTTTGGTTCAAGCTCTTTGTCACCCATGTTTTATCCAGTGCACTTAATCAGTGCAATCTAATTTTTTTGGATATCTGTGGCAAAACTATGCAGCACTCTGTGTAAGTGTGGGCAATGCAGTGACTTAAGAACAAATACAACACAGCTAACTAGATAACAAAATGCCCACACAAACAAAAGTTGAATAACTCGCAGAATAACACCTCTCTAAAACATAACGCTAAATTTTCTTTTCATCAGAGGTGGAGGGGAAAGGAGATTAAAGATCAACAAGTCTGGAATTACCAGCAAAATGTTGCTTTTAACGCATTACACTAACATTTACACTGTGCCTGCCTGCTGGTTCACAAACACCTACAACTGGGCTGTTGGGACTTGAAGGAGGAAGCAGAGTTTTTTTCCAGCATCAAGCAAGTGCAACTATCTGTTGTAGATACCACATTGTGGTTGAATCTTGCACATGTACCTCTAGCCACTTTCCCAAGGGATGGAAGTAGCCAGTCACACAGGAATAAGAAAATACAGTGTAGTTATGAAATCTGGGAAACCCATTATCCAGAAGCTCACAAATACAGCAATTCTATTTCCATAGTGCCCTTTCAAATTTGATTTGTCATTTCTCTGTAATGATAAGGTAGCATCTACTACCTGACAATATATAAGTTAATATTTCCATCCTATAAACCAATCCTGTTTTAACGTTTATGGGGCTGATTTATTATGACACAGGGCTTGGGGACCCCATCCTAATAAATCATCCCCCAAATGTTTCTTCCAGGCTCAAGGCCATCCTTATGAAAAGATCTTTTATTTGGTAAAACTTGAGCTTGCAAGCATTTTGTTTTCGAAGATCCAATACTCCTTTCTGCCAGCAAATGAAGTCAATCCATGCTTTAGTTATAAAACACATTTCACATTTTCAAGCAAATAACCCTGGTCATTTAAAGAAGGAAACAGGTTACTGTTAGTCCAGGAGTCTTGTACAAATGCACTGCTTATCCTTAACATTGTTACTGTAAAACTCCCGATAAACCTACTGTACAAGAAAAAAGGGTCATAAAAAATCTTTGCCTCAGGATATCTGTATGAATTCAATGAAAAGTTAATAAAGACAAAGTATTAAACTGAAGAATGGCATCAGCTTTCCCAGAAAGAGTCAAAGAACTGCAGATCTAGTGGAGGAAGGAAACAAAAAGACAAAAGCATTCATCACTGTGCAGCTCCGGAAGGTATCGATTGAATCTCATAAGATGGAACCAAATACAGAGATGCATGGATAGCAATGAATGCCTTTTTGTGTACGATAGATACTAAGATGTGCTTTTTATTACAGCCATGTTTGCAGTCCTGCTAAAATACAATGACTAAAATGTGATTTTAATAGAACTTTGTGACCTCAAGGGATTAAGTGGTTTTGTCACATTATAGTATCAATTTGTTTATATTTGCACCTTATTTATAATGCCAGCACCGCGTTAGTTTCAAGAAGTAGGGATGTAGCGAACGTCGGAAAAAAAGTTCGCGAACATGTTCGCGAACATGTTCGCGAACTTGCGCAAAAATGCGAGCGGTTTGCGAACGGTTCGCGAACCCCATAGACTTCAATGGGAAGGCGAACTTTAAAAGATAAAATAGACATTTCTGGCCAGAGAAATGATTTAAAAGTTGTTTAAAGGGTGCAACGACCTGGACAGTGGCATGCCAGAGGGGGATCAAGGGCAAAAATGTATGTGAAAAATCTGTAATAACCCAATGCTGTAATAACCCAATAGTCCTTGTAAGGACTGCTTTTATTTTCTTTTTTGTTGTTTTACTACTACTACTACTATAAGAGCCCAGTGCTATTAGTCTATGTCCCTCAAATCCCTGCAGACTTCTGTCCCTCCAATACAGAGCAGTATCAAGTAGATTACTAGCCAGCAAACTTACTATCAACTGTCCCTGAAATCACTAACAGCTCTCTCCCTACACTAGCTCTTCCAAGCACACACAGGCAGAATGAAAAAACGCTGCAGGGCTTCGGTTTTTATAGGGAAGGGGAGTGGTCCAGGGGGTGTAGGGGTGGTCCAGGAGGGAGAGCTTCCTGATTGGCTGCCATGTATCTGCTGGTCTGGGGTAAGAGGGGCAAAAAAAAGCGCCAACTAACGCGAACCCAAAATGGCGAACGTCGCACGACGTTCGCGAACTTCCGGCGAGCGCGAACAGCCGATGTTCGCGCAAACAGCCGATGTTCGCGCGAACAAGTTCGCCGGCGAACAGTTCGCGACATCCCTATCAAGAAGGTAGGGATTGAGGGAGCACTGTATTTATTTTCTTTATTTCGTTTTTCCGCTTTACTTAATAAGTAAATAAATTCACATCATACTAATGTAAAATAATGAATATCTTAATCTATAGTATAATTTGCTATACATACTTTGCAAAAAATACTAGTGCCTATATAAATGTAAAATACTTATCACGATAGTACAGTGCTCATTAAAGATTTGATAGACACGTAACATTTTGCTACAGTGCTCAGTAACTCTTGTGTCTGATGTACCAAGATTTGTATCCAGGGTCGGACTGGGCCGGCGGGACACTGGGAAAAAGCCCGGTGGGCCCGCCTGCCCAGACCTGGAACCCTCCCCACACGTGACCCGCCCCCCCCCACACGTGTGCGCACTTGCGCATGCACATCAGCGCACGCAGCTTCTTCTCAAGATAAAACAGTGCATGTGCTGACACACAAAGGGTGGGGGGGGGGTTGCCCGGATGGGAGGCCCTGAGGCAGCAGCCCTCAGGGTCCGGAGGGGGCACCCCAGTCCAACCCTGTTTCTATCAAACAAGTAGGAGGACAGTTGGGTACCGCATATAGTATGCATTTAATAATGAACCCCTTATATAGCCTTTTCTGTTTGCAGAAATGTATTAACTAGCACTATGCCCAATGTTTACCTAGTCCAGCAGCCACAACAACCGATCAGGCAGTGGTCTAGAACAAATGCCTCATTGGTTTCTTAGGGTCAATGAAGAGAAGCAAAAGTCTGGCACATTGCAATGTACTCTGAACTCAGAAAGAACAGGGAACTATATAGGTGCATGGACAAGACATGTATTGCAAACCACACATCTCTGTTCTCCACATAGAAAATTCCCTTTTAATAAAATTCTAAGTTCTGGCAGTAAGTTTGTTACCAGAAAAGGTCTTACGTTACATAATATGCTTTCTCCAAGTATGATAAACATAAAAAAAGAATCACATGCTACTTGGTTACAGGGAACAGAGATGTGTGGTTTGTCCTTATATGGATAAAAGTGATACCTTTTCAGACAAAGTAAAGTTTATAAGATTAAACAATACATTAATTGTAACACCAAAAATGTGTCTATGGGAGTCTATGGGAAACTTCCTTTATCTAATTCCGAGCTTTCTGGATAATGAGTTTCTGGATAATGGATCCCATACCTGTACATTGACAAAATTATGTCAGCTTACCTACCCCACCCAAATAAAATAGCTGGATACAAAACCATTGTCATAACCATAATGTGAACACATACACCACATTGAAGCCTAAGTGATAACCCTTATGTAATTTTCTATATTTCTGCCCATGCACACAATGTAGATTTCACCCCCGAGATGTTTCAGACAAATTGGTCACACCCTAATTGAACCACTACCTAATGTTTAGTGGTAAGCACAACTTTCCCTTCTTGCTGTGTTTTAGAGGATATGTGTTTTAGGGAAGCACCAAATCCAGTATTCATTGTGGAAACCAGTTGGGATTTCGACTCTTTCAGCAGGATTTGGATTTAGTAGAAACCAAGCACCTGGCTAAGATGAATCCTTGCTTACCCACTAGCCACAACAGACACTGCACTCACCTGCAGGCTACTCACCCAGGACCTTAAAGTAAGTCAGGGTAGAGTGATGCATTTTAGTGTAAAGATTTACACCTCCTCCCCCCCCCACACACTTCCCATAGTACCCTAGGCACATGCCTCTTCTGTGTACCCTTATTTCCAGCCCTGGACCATGCACAGATTTATTGTCAGATACTGACCAGCCAATAGAAAAGTTCCAAATAACTCTTTTATTGTACACCACTCAAAAAATGTTGACACTTTATAATTGTGTTATTATTAATTGTTAATAATAACAATGATTTAATGGACAGCATACAGAGGGCACTCACTCCATTGCTTAAAACAGACATACCTATCTTGACAAACAAGTGTTTTCTCAAGGTTCTAAAAACTTGTAAAATAAAGGAGACAGCAATTAAAATAATTGCTGCCAAATTATCAAAGCTGCCCAGTAATTTAACAGCTTAGTAAAAAGGCAGCTAATTGTTTTTACATGCTGTTACCTCTCCTAATTAAGCCAAGCCAAGGTACCTTTATATAAATAACTGAACAGCCCTACCACATGTATTGTACAAAGCAGCCTAAAACCTGCCTTAAAACGCAATTTCATTAACTGCAGAAATACAAGCTGCAAATAAAACAGTGTTCTCCCCATTTGTTATGAAAATGTCTGAGATTTGCAAATCTTTTAGCAGCTCTCACAAAGTCTAACCACATTCGCTCAGTAATGAAGAGTGAGAGTTTTACACCTAAGCTTGTCAGATATTTGCTTTGGTACATCACATTTTTATGGGCTCTCTGGTTTATATATTGCTGCCTGGGAACATCCCCATGGAGTAGGAAAGTGTGTTCCCCAATGAAAGGTCTCAGATTAACTTTGCAAAGTTGTTTTGTTGAGGCATTGATATCACTGCAAAACACAGCCAAGAGTGTTATCAAAAGTATTTGTACAATAAAGTAAATTACTCTCAAACTCAATATATAACCACTCTGTCATTAAATTCAAATTAACACAGCAACTATATGCCACCAAAGCAATTCAGAGTCATATCTGAAAGGTTGATGACTTCTCTTTAGCCATGGCCACACATACAGCTTATCTATCACAGCATGACAGTGGCTGGTGCCATAAAAGGGGCTTATTGACCATGGCACTGGGTATGGTAACTATTACTCTCTGTAAAGAGTTCAGTTTTCAAGGTTGCACAACAACAATCAGAGTGGAATATTCTACATATTCTAATCTATCATCAAAAATGATCTGTGAATAGCAATATAGACTGGAACCCAAAGCTTCCCACAGAACATTTTTCATAAGATACTTGGTGAAGTGGCAGAAGAAATTGTAAGGTGCATTATGTTATACAGAGGCAAACTTGCGTAACACTTGTGGTTAAATGCTACACTGGAATAGATGGTGATGGTGGTCATTGAGGAATTGAAGATACTCCAAATTGTGTCTGTAAGTTACCCTCTCATTTAGACTGTAAGCTCCAGGGGTTAGGGTTCTCCATCCTTTTGTCTCCTTGACACTGAACACATAGAGGCAGATTTACTAATGGAATTACCATTGAATTTTTTGGGAGGGCCATTTTCAATAGAAAAGAAACCTATTTCGATTGAATAGGTCCTTTTTTGATAGAATAAAAATTGTTTGAATCATTCAAATGCTTCGTTCAATTCCAACGATTTTTTTAAAAAAAACTTGAAATTTTCAGGAAAGGTTGCAGGAGGTACCCTATAGGCTACAATGGCAATTTGGCAGCTTTAAGGTGGCGAAGTGTTGAATTTGAAGTTTTTGAAAGAGACAGTACTTCGAAATTTGAATTTTGGGCTATTCGATAGTCAAAGTAGCCCAAAATTACTTCGAAATTTGAACTTTATTCAAAAATTCACTGTGACCCTTAGTAAATGTGCCCATAATCTGTAATTTAATTATACTTTATATTTATGTGAATTGTATTTTCTAATAATGCACGTATTATTGCAGTGACCCCTTGTTTGTTACTACTAATTTATTGTTTTGCTGTACAGTGCTTTGCCCTCAAGGAGCGTTATACAAATAAAAATATACATACAAACACTTTTCTATATTATTTGTAAACTATACTGCTCTCTTTGAAAGCACATGCCTCCTTAGTCAGGGTTTACATTTCAGTCCCAAATGGAGTGCTTCCACCAGTGTTCAACACCAGTTTGGTGTCATGTGCAAGTCCCAAAACTGCCAAAAATGTGTCCAAACAAAACACCAATTGCACTACTGATACATTTGAACCGGTGACAGGTTTTTATAAGTTCATAAGGGCCCTTTTTCAAGCCTGCCAAGATTTACATTTCCAAACAAGCCAATGACATAAACAAACTAGCCAAAAAGTAGCTGAAAGACATTCTAAGGGCAGAGACACATGGGAAGATTAGGGAGATTTAGTCGCCCCGAGACTAATCGCCTCTTCTTCAGGTGACTAATCTCCCCGAACTGCCTTCCCGCCAGCTAGAATCTAAAATTTGTACACTGAAAAATCTTAATAAAAGAAAGTAAAACAATGAAGTGTCTGGAATTTTCCAATAACTTTTCTACATTAAAGAGGAGTCAGCAGCTGCACCCAAATATCAGACAAGATAATCCAACAGAATACAGAATACTCATTCCTTCAGTATAGTTAGAAGCAATGAAAAAATTCTCCTTTAGGTCATCCACATACACTCGGCATCATACCCAGTCCCACTCTTGCCCTATACAGGTTATACAGATTATGTTGCTCCCCAAAACACTCAACACTCTCTGCTCGCTTATCTGCTCAGTCTCTCCCCTTCTCTCTACCTAGCATTGGCTATTGGCAGCTTACTTGCATGCAGCTAAGTGAACTGCTCTTAACACAGACAGACTCAGCTAGCTAGATACATCATGTTGCTATAAGTTACCAGATAGAAAAAGAATTCCACTCACCAGCAGCAGCAGAGTGAGAGGCTCCGACAGGCATGGACTTGGTCCTGGTCCCGCTCTGGAGTGAGTTACATATTGCATGTTGGGTACTTTAGTTTTGAAGGTCCAAACCTCCAGTAACTTCCAAAATGAGTCCATATTCGTCCATTGACGGGTTTGGACTTTTAGAACCCACTACTAAGTTTAAAAAGTAGCCCACCAACCTGGCACCGTGTCCTTTTTTTCTGTCTTTGACACCCCCCAGCCCACTTACAGGCTGGAGAGCAATCCGATTGGCTGGGAGCATAGGTGCATCTATGGGAGAGGAGGAGGACTCAGGGGAGTGCTTTGCTTTGGAGCCAAATGCACAGGTTTACAGAAGGAGCTTATAAATGAGCCCCTGCTGCAGTAGCTAGATACAGCTAGATCTGTGGCAAAGTGCAGCATGTGAGTAACGGAGCTGCAGTAACAGAGACTGTATGTGTGTACTCAGCTGGAGACCCTGTGTCCAGATCAGCTGTTAGATGCCTGTTGAAATCCTTGTGTGTCCCTGGTGTGAGGAAAGGTCTTGCTCGTGTACCTGCCACATCGAAGAAGCTACAGTACCAAATCCAAAGGGAAAGGTACCTTGGGCAGGTACTGTTCCTCAGTGCTCACTAGGTGGACATTGCACTGTAAATCCCAGTTCCTAGTATCTTTCATACGCAAAGAGAACTCAGGGCCCAGGATTGCAAAGGGTTGATTGCTGTTTAAAGGGAACCTGTCATGATTGAGTTAACACTAGGAAGGAAATAAAACTTTTAAAACATACCACATACCCCTAATTATTCTGCTCAAATCTCACTAAATCTCAATTTATAACTACTTTTCAAAATGTCCATGAGACACTAACTGAAGCCCTGACTTTCAGAAAGTCAGGAGAGCAAAGCATCATGGGTAGAATCAGTCCTGCAGACTCCTCTCACTATATCACCAGTTTGTGCAGTTGTCAGTGGCTGGAGTAGCCCACACAATCTGAATAGAACAATAGAAGGTGTTTCAAATAATTCCCATAGAATATCAAGTCCTGGTGTGACATGAGTTATACAGAGCCTGTCTATCATAGAGTTTACTCTGACTAAGCATGAATGAGATTTGGCAGTTTGGCACAGCCCACACACAGAAAACAAAGGGGTGTTTAAACATGGCAGCGCCTATGAAGCCCTTTTTACATGAAGGATATTTTCTAATCCGTTTCAGATATAGACAAAAACAGCTGACTAAAGGGTTTAACTAAGGAGAGAAAATAAATATTTTACTCATGTCTCAAGGTGACAGGTCCTCTTTAAGAGTGTGTGATCCAATTCTACAAGAAGTGTGGAAAGTAAAGGGTTACATTAGCACTGACTTTTGTTGTGTGTTGAGAGTGTCTAACCCACAAGAAACCATAATAATACAAGTCGGTAAGTACAAATTCATCCCTGTCCCAGAGACCAGACAGTACAGGCTTAGCTGTTAACCAAGGCAGCTACAATGCCAAAGAGCTCACCCTTGACTCATAACATATATATTGGTAGAAAATCAAAAATGGTCATTAAAAAAACAAATAAATTTTTAATTACTACATGCTAATTTCAGGAAGACTATATGCATTTTTCATGTCTACTGCAGTTGGGAGTGGGTGCATATACAAAGCTGTAATAAAGGTAGAAGCTAATGATGAATGCTGTGCAGTGCTAATAACCTTTAATTGGTTATGTCTGGCAGATATACATTGTAGCAATTTTCTAATTAGCTTTAATCAAATGAGTTTTCATCTCACATTTGAGGATGCTGAGTGTCCCTATAGCTTTAATGTAGTCCCACAGGATTCCTGATTACTAGTAAATTACATTTCTTTAGGCTTGTAAAGAAATTATGTACGTTGTCCGCTGGAGGCAGGTGTGACCTTGATTTGTTCTATTTCTTAGTAAACATGGCTGTAATATTATGCCCTTTCCTTCATAAACTGATACTTTAACCCTAATTCTTTCACCGTCAAAAACTTGGTACTTCTCCCTGACTGACAGCAACATAAATGGATGGAGTTCAGTCAATTATTTATTGTATTATAGATCCAAAGAGCCAGACAGTTTGCCAATCTCAGCTATTGCTATAAATGTCTTGACATTATTTAATGAGTAAAATCACGTGTAAGTGGAGGAAAATGTGTGGGTGATGGGTGTGTACCATTTGCCCATGTATACTAACCAATTATAACCACTTATTTTATTAAACTGCAGCTGGTCTGTTGCTATGGGGCAGATTTATCAAGGGTCGAAGTGAAAATTCGAATGAAAAAAATTAGAATTTCAAGGAATTTTTGTGTACTTCGACTAGGGAACAATCCAAATTTGATTTGAATTTGCATAAAATGTGAAAATTCTAATATTGAACTTTATCATGTACTCTTACTTTAAAAATTCAACTTCAAACGTTGGCCATCTAAAACCTGCCAAATTGCTGTTTTAACATATGGGGGACCTCTTAGGACCCATTTGGAGTCAATTAGTGGAGTCAATTCGAAGTTTTGGTTGGCAAAAACTTAGAATTGAATGTGCTATTGCTTCTATTCAAATTCGATCAAAAACGGACCCATTCGAATGAAAAAAAATTTGAATTAATTTAGTTTGGTCTTTTTGACTCCTCTGTATGCCCGTTCCCAAGCGCCCACCGGTGTTATAGAAGAGGCTCACATATTATAAGATTATTGCTGCTTTATTGTGCACACTGAAAGTATGATAGACAGAGTGGGATGGTGAGAGTGCTACGCGTTTCGTGCCCTTAGCTCTCCTGGCACTTCATCAGGGTCATGAACGGAGAGACGCAGGAACGCAAGTCGGGTGAGCTCCGCTGAGAAACTTTAACATATTGCAATTCAAAATTCGACCCTTGATAAATCTGCCCTTATCTGTCTTTAGTTATGTGAACAGATTGCTCAGACAAATTGATCACCCCTTTAGATACTAGTATATTTTACATGAAAAAAACAGTTTTACTCCAAGGGTACTCTATCATGCTGAGATTTTCTTCAGTCATATTTTTCTCATATAAATGAGTAGTGATGGGCGAATTTATTCGCCAGGGGCGAATTCCCGCGATTCGCCGCTGGCGAATAAATTCGTGAAACGCCAGTGAAAATTTGCCTGGTGAAAATAAAAAAAAACGAGTCGCACGTCGATTTTGACGCGACGAAAACGATGCAACGAAAACGACGCGGCGCGTCAAAAACGTGCCGCAACTCGTTTCGTGGTTTTTGTTTTGCCAATTCGCTAATTTTTTGGCGTAGCGAAACTGGGTAGATTTGCCCATCACTATAAATGAGTACAAAATATAGGTGGATATTGTATATGTGGACTTCCTTCCAGTCATATCATGGTCTACTCCTGAACATATCCACCATCGCAATCCTAAATAACAATCCAGGCCCCTATGCATGTAGACAAATAAGGGGGTCTAGCCCGACTCATTGGTTATGATCCAGGGCCGGGCCAAGGTAGTTTGGCACCCTAGGCAAGGGGTATAATCAGTGCCCCCCACCCCCGTTCTGTATGACCATTTCCCACCTATTGACTTTTTCTTAAATAAAGAAACCTTACAACACATTAATGAATCAAACTGTACGTGTCCCAGCCAGCAGCACCCAAAATATTGCTCCCAATCTGTACCTGTGCCAGCAAATAGCACCCAAAATATTGTCCCCAAACTATATCTGTGCCAGCAGCACCCAAAATATTGCTCCCAATCTGTACCTGTGCTAACAAGCCATAATATTGCCCCAAATCTGTACCTGTGCTGCCAGCATTGCCCATTAAGTCTGAACCTGTACCACCAGCTATTGCCCCACAAGTCTGTACCTGTGCCACCAGCCATTGCCCCCCAAATTTGTACCTCTGCCACCAGCCATTGTCCCCCAAATCTGTACCTGTACCATCAGCCATTGCTGCCCAAGTCTGTACTTGTGCCACCAGCCTGTGCCAGAGCAGCTGCAAAAATATTGCCCCAGATCTGTGCCAGACAAAGGTCAAGTAAGAGGGAGGTGGGGACTGAAGTAGAGCAGAAGCTGCTGCTGTAGACAGGGGCAAAGTTAAAACTTAAAGAAATAAAAAAAAAAAAAAAAAACATTATTTCCCTTCTAAAGTGTGCCCCCCCTATGGCCGCCTACTCTGCCTACCCCTAGTTCCGGCCCTGTTATGATTGTAAAAAAATGTTTTTGAGCCAGGGAATCATTAGTCTTAGCTTATGGCAAAAATATTCAAATGGGGAGAGAAAGAAGATGACTAAAATAATAAAGAAAAGAATAAAAGCTGTAAGAAGAAGTGATAGAAAAGAATAGAAGACAGGAACAAATAAATGAGACCAAAAAACAGAATAGGAATTAACTGAATTAACTGAGAAAGTGTGGTTGGAGGTCCAAGAGCATGCCCATATTCTGTTCCTTACAAGAACAGATAAAAAGGAAATAGAACTTTGCTTCAGATAACTTGCACTTTGCACCTTTTTCTCTCCAATCATATATGATCCCAAAAGTGCTATTTCACCAAATTCTAACATTATTGCATCTCATAAACTGCCTAATCTGCAAGACTTGTCATCATTTCATTGTATTCAATATTTCAGAGTTTTCATTTTCCTCTTCCTTATCCCACTACCATTATGTTGTTAAGTTGAAGCGAAGGTGCAACAATCATAAAATTCTAATGATGCAAATAAACAGCTATGGGAAAGACTAAAGTGATAATGCCATTAGGTATCTAGAAATTAAATATGCAACCTAAAGTTCCACAAACAGGTGTTAATCTATACAACAGGGAACAAATACAAAACAGCATCTAGCCAGTCATTTCTCCAAAAACTCTACAGTGTCAATATGCAGATTTGCTCATGTCTTCTATTTGTATGCAACAAATCTCCCCTAATCTTCCTGCCTTGCCTTACCCTTATTGTGGCTCTAGAGCAGTGATCCCCAGCAGTGATCCCCAACCAGTAGCTCGCGAGCAACATGTTGCTCTCCAACCCCTTGGATGTTGCTCCCAGTGGCCTCAAAGCAGGTGCTTATTTTTGAATTACTGGCTTAGAGGCAAGTTTTGGTTGCATAAAAAACAGATGTCCTGCCAAACATTCTCTCCTGTAGGCTGCCAGTCCATATAGGGGTTACCAAAAAGCCAATCAGAGCTCTTATTTGACATCTCCATGGACTTTTTCATGCTTGTGTTGCTCTCCAACTCTTTTTTAAATTTAAATGTGACTTACGAGCAAAAAAGGTTGGGGACCCCTGGTCTAGAGACTGTAGATATTAGCCAACTCAATACAAAGGTGAAATAACATTCTAAATGCAATATAACCATTCCTCTGATCAGCTATCTATACAAATAAAGCATCTATATCTGAGTAAGAGCAGACTATCCTCACTGGCAGTTAGACATATCGTAGCTGACATTAACCACAATGAGCACACTAATTAACATAAGAGCATGTTGTTGAACATTTTTTTTACAAGTCTCAAGGGCAATAAACGAGCAACAAGACTTCCTGTTATAGGAAAATATTAGCTATAGCTTGGTAGTGTAAAATGAAATGATCTAAATACATAAAACACAGATGACATTTGTGAAAGCTTTATTGCTTTCCATATGTCTGAACTTAATGATAACAGATCAATCTGTGCTCTCTCATTATGGAGGTTTCTGAAAAATAAGCTTTTAAATTCAGTTGCAGGGACACTATAATAAGGGCAATAATTGTTTTTCTTATAGAAAGTAAAAGAGTCCAGCTTTTAGTTTTCTTTCTGATGATTATTTTGTATTTCTGAGGAACCCTGGAGATGAGGAAAGGCTCACCTTAGACAGCAATTGCACAATGGTTATATTGCTGGGGTGTGACTAGGCCAGTGCCTTTACCCAACCCCCATAATTGGACTTTAATTAGTAAGAAATTGCACAATGGTCACTATTAACAGTGGAACAAATCTTTATCAGATATTTGTCTAATAAATAGAAGGAGGAAAGTGGCAAGCAGCTACTGTAAATGCAGAAAGTTCAGAACTGAGCTAAGAATAAGCCTTAGGCTAAATTGCCTGACAAATAACCAAAATTGCTGCACAGAAGCTGCATTTTAACAACACGTGGAACTGAGCAACCTATAATAATAATTACTGGGTACTCTTTACACTGAGTTAAGGAGATAGAAAACCAGATCTACCTTTATACAGTACAGGGTAGGGTAAGGCCAACTGCCACAAGTGCCCTGTGAATACCTATAGTAAAACTATGGTACAGTTACAGTACAGCCAAATCCCTGTACTTTCCTACTAAAAAGCTGCTCCCTTATGTCCTAACAATCATGTCTCAGAGCACCAGGATTATGAACTCATACTATAGCTGCCCTTCTGTACTAGGATTTTCTGCAAATCTTGTGGCTGTAAAAGTCAAATTAGGAATTTGTGTCCAATGCAATCCAATGCACTGGAAAGTCATATAGAATATCATGTAAAGCAAGGCACTCACAGGACTTAAAATATGGTGAAAAGAGAAAAAGTTTATCTCCCAATGACTTCTACATGAATGCTCAAGGTTTTAGATGCCAAAGTTTTAAAATTCGAGTTTTTCAAGGTTTTTGTGCTGATAAACACAAAACATAAATCACCTCTAAGGGGCAGATTTATTTAGCGTTGAAGTGAAAATTCAAATTTAAAAAATTTGAATTTTGAAGTAATTTTTGGGTACTTCGACTATCGAAAATTCGATTCAAATAGAAAAAATTAGATTCCCATTGAAAAATTTGACCATTCGAAAAAAGTACTGTCTCCTTAAAAAATTAGATTTTGACCCTTCCCCACCTCAAACCTGCCGAATTAGCCTACGGGGGACGTCCTATAATCTTTATGGAGTCTTTTGGCAAATTTTCAGAAGTCGAAGTTTTTTTTGAGGAAATGGTTTGAATCGAACGATTAAATCATACAATACGAACGATTTGACTTTGAGCGAAAACGGACCAATTCAATAGAAAAAAAAATTTGACTATAGTTCTACAATTCAATGGTCGAATTATTTCAAAGTACTTTCAATACGAAATTCGACCCTTGATAAATCTACCCCTAAGTGTTAGAGAATATATTAAAGAATATTTCCAAAATGGAATATAGATATAAGTAAATATTGCCCTTTTACATCCTTTGCCTTGAGCCACAATATTATAATATTCTCTGGAGCAAATTTACTAAAAGGCAAGTGACTAATGCTAGCAAAAAAATTTGCCAGCGTGACGTCATTTCAGAACTTTGCTGATATACTAACAGTCGGTTGAGTAACGTCGCTGGCGAAGGAGATAGATTCTAGTGGTACTTCGCTCCCTAACGCCAGTCGAATTTGTGCTCTGGCGAAGGAATGTAACAATGCAAATTCACTAAGATGCAGATTTTACTGACCGTTACCTCTTGCACCAGACTTGAATTCGCTACCACAGACCAGGTGAAGTACAATAGAATAAATAGACAGCTAGCGTCTTTTCATTTTTACAGGGTGGTAGGCTGCAAAACATTGTAAAAAAATTTTTGGGGTACCCAGCTTCCCCTCTACATTTCCTAACATATGGAGCATAAACTATACAGTGGGCACATGTGTAGGGCAATAGAACAACTCTATTTCCTTTTATTAAGGTTTCCCGGACTTGTGTAATGTAATGTATTTGCTGCAACATATACGCCCATTGAACTTTAACTTCCCGCCATATACAAATTTGGCAACACTAGCGCAACTTCACTTTGCTTGACAAAGTAATGCTAGTGCAACTTCGCCACCATTTGGTGCCATGGATGCAACTTAGCATTTTAGTAAATTTGCCTTGTCCTGGTGAATCTACGCCTGGCAAAGAGTTGAGATGTGAGCGAAGCGGACGCTGGCAAAATTGCACTCTTTAGTGAATTTGTCCCTCTGTATGCTCTCAGACCAGAAATAATTAGCACCAAAAAAGAGAGAGTTAAATATTTCACTTGTTTTTATGACAAAAAGTCATAGGGGCTGATTAGTAAAATTCGAAAAAAAATTCTAATTTCAAAGTAATTTTGGGCTACTTCGAATATAGAATAGCCCAAAATTTGATTTAAATTTTTACTTTCAAAAATTCGAATTTCGAAAGTAATGGCCCTTTAAAAATCCTTCGAATCCGACTATCCCCAGCTGAAAGCTGTCGAATTGCCATTTTAGCCTATGGGGGACCTTACAGAACTTGGAGAGAAAAGTTCTGAGAATTCAAAGGATTATGGTTATGGTGAAGATCGTTCAAATCGCTCGATCGAATTGAATGATTCGAACGATTTTCATTCAATCGAATACGCCCATTTTTCAATCGAAAAATGGCCATATTCGATCGAAAATTACCCCCCCCCCAAAAAAAAAATTCAAGGGTCGAATTTCGAAGTATTTTCCACTTCGAAATTTGACCCTTAGTAAATTAGCCCCTAAGAATGTGATTTGAACAGGCACTTGGATTTGGCCAATTTAGAATCCTGCTTAAAAAGGTTTCTATTTAGGATTACCTAATGGTACAAACTACTAAAAAACATATATTATTAAGAAAATGGTTTCTTTAGACGAAGCAGTAGGTTTATTTACATAAAGCATGGTTTTACATATGAGCTGTTTTATGTGATATATATGTATAGAGACCTACATTGTTCAGGGGTTTAGTTTTACTTTAAGAGATGTTTCTTCTCTTATTTTGACTGGAACATTTATGGAAAAGTGTGTAATTTGTAGGAGACATAAATAAGTGCAAAAAAATGTAGAATCGGTAAAAGAGTAAGTGAAATATTTTATTTACTTGCTTGTATGAGAAAGTCAAAACTTTAAGGATTTGATTTTGACAGGTACTTGGATTCGGTCAATTCAGAATCCTGCATAAAAAGTTTTCTATTTAGGATTACCTAATGGTACAAACTACTAAAAAACATATAGTATTAAGAAAATGGTTTCTTTAGACAAAGCAGTAGTTTACATATGAGTTGTTTTATGTGATATATATTTGTATAGAGACCTACATTGTTCGGGGGTATAGTTTTACTTTAAGATAGATATTTCTACTCTTAAGTTGACTGGAACATTAATGAAAAAGTGTGTCATTTGTAGGAGACATAAATAAGTGCATCAAAATGTGAAAATGCATGTTGGCTACTTTCCAACATAAAAAAAGAGCACATGCAAGGGAAACTATCTTAGATTTAAGGAAGCACTTCAGCCTACTTATAAGAAATAGGGCTATTGATTAAAAATGTATTGGCTCATTTACTGTTATACAGTTCTAAAATATTTATGGAAACATAAGGGATTTAGCCTTGAACAACTGATATGAGCAGATGGAGTAAAATGCATTCTTGTTCAGTCTGTAAAAGCTCTGTTGACCCCCTTGAGCACTGCAATTAAACATTTGCCGTAACTGTTGATCAGACTTGTACGTCTTGAAGGAATTTCATTAAAGGAAAACTATACCCCCCGAACAATGTAGGTCTCTAGAAACAGATATTGCATTAAACAACTCATATGTAAAACCCTGCTTCATGTAAATAAACCATTTTCATAATAATACACTTGTTAGTAGCACGTGCCATTGGGTAATCATAAATAGAAAATAGCCATTTTAAAAAATAAGGACAGCCTCCTGGGATCCTAGGATCCAACGGTGCACACAAACATTCCAAACAAACTATAAAGTTAGGTCACATGAGCCAATTAACAGACAGAGTTGTGTCTTTTGCTTCCACACTTCTTCCTGTTACAGATAGAGTTGAAATATTTCTGGTCAGGTGATCTCTGAGGCAGCACACAGACCATCATGAAATGGGGGTTCAAGGCAAGAGATGTAAAGGGGCAATATTTACTTAAATATATATTCCAGTTTGGTAAGATTCTTTAATATGCCACTTAATTTGATATAAACTATCTGTTGCTCAAGTATTCATTTTTGGGGTATAGTTTTCCTTTAAGAACATCCATACAAACTATTGCTGTTTGGTATTCTCCTGATGGTGGACTCATGAACGTCAACATTTGCCAATGTGAGACAGGCTTAGAAGTTACCCTGGGTTCCTTTGTAACCTCTTGGATTATTAGACACCTTGCAGTAGGAGTTGATGGCGGACAAATTCTGGGTAGGGCAACAACAGTCTTGCATTTCCTCCATTTGTATACTGCCTGTCTGACTGTTGATTGGTGGAGTCCAAAACTCTTTAGAGTTGCATCAACAACTCTTTTTCTGAAGTCCTCATACACCTCCTCTATTCAAGCCATAATACACATCCACAAATGTGTTATATGTATGAAAAGGCTTTGCCCGTTCTTTAAAGAACAAGTAAACGTTTTTTTTTTCTATCTCTAAATTTGCTCTAAACAGCCCCTCAAATTAATTTACCTTAGTCCCTGCTGCAAGTCTGCTCTGGTTTCTGTGTTATCAGCAGCTTGTTTCACCTTCTTCCTGGTGCAGAGTGAAGCCCTGCCCCTTAGCTTTCTGAGCTGACCTTATCTCTTGGACTAGTCCAGGAGATCATTTGCATAATATGACATAGCAGAGAGCAGTGTGTGTAGCACCTTTTGCTTGGGGAAACTAGCTTACTAATGCACACACTGGCTCCCTCTTCCTCTCTATTGTGGAACAGCAGCAAATGGACTGCTCAGTAAACTAAGGGACTGGGCTTCACTCTGCACCAGGAAGAAGGGGAAACAAGCTGCTGATAACACAGAAACCAGAGCAGACTTGCAGCAGGGACTAAGGTACATTAATCTGGGGGGCTGTTTAGAGCAAATTTACAGAAAGAAAAAGAAAAACATTTACTTTTCCTTTAAATAAAACAGGGTCTCTCACTCACATCTGATTTTCATTCAATTGACTGAAAACACCAACACTTTAAAATAAATACATGACCAAATATAATCATTTTTGTTTCTATTGCTTAACTACATTTTCTTCATCTACTTTTAGGACTTGTTTGCAAATAAGATGATTTTTTTAGATCACATTCATATAAAAATATAGTAAAGGGTTCACAAACTTTCAAGCATCACTGTAACTATACATCACAAACATTCAGCATCGTACAACTCGAACAACAGGAGGGAGCTGGTAAGTTCCCCACTTTCAAGCTTCAACCCAATTCTCAACTATAAAACTGCTACAACACGCATTAGTAGTATCCCCTGAGCCCTAGGTCTATTTGCTTGACAATAAGTAGCTGAAGTTGGCAAATAAAGTTAAACTAAAATGAAAAGATAGCAGAACTTCCTAAATATACATAGTAGTGATATGCAGGCTTGCTCGGTACCAGCAGGACCCACAGTTATAGGCTAAATCGTGGATGTCCATAACAGGTGCAGGTCACACTGGAGTTCTACAATACTGTATTGGCTATGTTTTTGGAGATATGGCTTTTTGATTTTTGCACACTGATCTGCTATGGGGGCAGATTGGGTGTGGGTCCTACAATGGAAACTTTGTGTTAGGGTCGGGTACAGGTTATTGCTTTTCAGGTTAAGTTGTTTCCCTGACTGGCACATCACTAATGCCTGATAACTTTTCTTTAGTGATTTTCTGGAAGTATGCATGAATATGTAAAGCTAGCATGGAATTAATTGTCAGATAAAGTACTAACAACAGATGTTCTTCCATCACCCATTCATTACTCCTACAACAAAGCTTCTCTACCACGTTCTGCAATGCTAATGCTACATTTGTCGATTATTGTTGGTTCTATAGATAAAAACATTGACTTCAGAAGCCAGTAATACATAAGTGTATAAGAAATGAATTGATATGACAACTGCCATAATGCTGATGAAAGAACTAACAGAAAATGCAGTTTAAGGGGTGTAAGGTAATGGCACTGGCCGAGCCATGCGCCAGCAATTAATCCAATTGAAAAAACAAACCGCCAGTACCTTATTATGCTGCAACAGGGCTGATCCCAATTTATTCCATGGTGCTACCAGACACTTGCAGTTACAATCAAACGTTTCAGGAACACCTGTCCCTTCCTCACTGAGATCACCCCTGTTGCAGCATACTAAGGTATTGGCGTTTTGTTTTTTCAATTGGATCAAAGAACTAACAACTGATTTTTTCCACCCAATGCCAGAAGTTGCACTCCTTCCATTCATATTAATTTACTAGTTCAAATTCTAAATATTTATTTAGTTTTGTCCTTCTCTAAAACCTTTAATATTACGGTGGCTTTTTTAGAGAATGGGAGAAGAAGTAATGACTTGGCTAAGAAGTAGAAGGATGGGGGAACCATGTCCTTACTCTACTGGTACAGAGAGGAGCTTCCTGCACACAAACCCATTCTGTTAAGTTGGTATGCGATGGAAAGGAATGGGGGGTCTATGCCCCAGCTTTATGTGTTATTTTACAACAGTGGTGCGTGGTCTAATTGGGCAAGGGGTCCTAGGAGGAAGCTATTATGGTTTCCTGCGCTTATGTGTACATCCAGCATGGTTGTGAAAGGTGGCAACATGGTGCCCAACTGCCCCATTGTGGTTTTAGGCAAGTATTTTAAAAGGTTGTGTTATTTATGTTTTTTCACTTATTTTTAGTTTTATATCCTTTTCTTGTTTACTAATAAAGCTTCATCCCAACCTGTTTATCCTTATTGACACCCAGGTATCAATAAAAGGGTAAATAAATAAGGCAAGCTGCCAGATTGATGCTTAACAGTAAGATGTGAAATCAATCTAGCCTTTGTTCTAAATATAAGACATTTAAAGGAGAATAAAATTTAAAATCTCAAGCGATATTTAAAAATGACATTTTTGTGAATATTTAGCACTGCTTGCAATGTAAATTCATTCACTGCCGAATATTACATTACTAAGAAAACATTAGTGATGTATCTTTCATGCTCCTGAGTTTCGTTAAATATTTTGTCGTAAAATATTATTTGCGATTACGAAATTTTATTGCATATGCTGCAAATGTTCGTAAAAGCCATTTGGTCATAAACTTTGCAAGCAAGTTGTTGATGTATGAAATCAGCCAAGATGGATGCAAACATGGCCTTTAACATTCACAATGGTCTTTGCAAAACATATTACTTCCACACATTAGATTTCAGTTTGAATATCAGCTATTGGAAAAATAACCTGTATGGTACAATTTACAAAGACAATATTAATTGTAACATAGTAACATACATAGTAAGTTAGGCTAAAAAAAGACTCGCGTCCATCAAGTTCAACCTTTTTTTTTTTATTTTTAACTGTCTAACTGCTAGTTGATCCAGAGGAAGGCAAAAAACCCCATCCTAAGTCTCTCCAATTTGCCTCAGAGGGGGAAAAAATTCCTTCCTGACTCCAAAAAGGCAATCGGACTAGTCCCTGGATCAACTTGTATAATGAGCTATCTTCCATAACCCTGTATTCCCTCACTTGCTAAAAAGCCATCCAACCCCTTCTTAAAGCTATCTAATGTATCAGCCTGTACAACTGATTCAGGGAGAGAATTCCACATCTTCACAGCTCTCACTGTAAAAAACCCCTTCCGAATATTTAGGTGGAACCTCTTTTCTTCCAAACGGAATGGGTGACCTTGTGTCATCTGGAAAGACCTACTTGTGAATAAAGCATTAGAGAGATTATTATATGATCCCCTTATATATTTATACATAGTTATCATATCACCCCTTAAGCGCCTCTTCTCCAGCGTGAACATCCCCAATTTGTCCAGTCTTTCCTCATAGCAAAGATTTTCCATACCTTTTACCAGCTTAGTTGCCCTTCTCTGTACCCTCTCTAATACAATAATGTCCTGTTTGAGTGAGGGAGACCAAAACTGTACGGCATATTCTAGATGTGGCCTTACAAGTGCTCTATAAAGTGGAAGAATGACCCCCTCCTCCCGTGACTCAAATGCATTTATCTAGTGTAGATTAAAAAGGTCATTACCTTGATTTGTACATAAAGTGCAAATGTAGCAGCCATATAGCTAAACCAGTGTATATTGCAGAATAAATCAGTCGAAGGCATTTTGGAACAATGACGGAGATTAAAATGGCAATTAACAATTAGCAAAGGTGTCTGAAATACTATAACACAAACTTTCTTGAAAGATACATGAAACTTCCATGAAAGATACATCACTTGGTTCTTGTTATGTCTCAATTAATATAGTTCCTGTAAAGCCAGGGGAAACAAAAAAAAGCATATGGTAAGGAGGAATTATTCTTTTAAGATTTATTATTTATTTAAATAATTCACACCATTCAGAATAAAATGTCTCTGCTTCAAATGGGCAGATACACTTAAACAACAAGCAGTGATTACCTGCTGTTGCAGAGAGACAGAGATAAAGCTAAAGCTTCTCTGTATTCAGGGAAACCATAAATTAAGGTGTTGGTTACCAAGGTGTAAAAATATAAAGTATAAAGGCAATGGTGCTTGTTTGTCCTTTAATTCTACATGGGGAAATTCCATGGCAATTACTTTTGTAATTGCATTTGTAATAGATATCAGAAAACATGCAAAGGAACTGCTGAGATTCCCATTATCTATAACTTTTTAACTTTAGCACTGTTGTGTTATTCTCTGTCAAGTAGATATTCAGAATGCATATATTTATGTTTTGTCTAGCTTTCTCTTAACGTTAAACCACACCCAAACCTCCCAAGTCAGCAAAATAAGCCTTTCAGATAGATGGTGATTAATCTCAGTGAGTCTTCTTGTAGGGTCCTTATTAGTATGACTTTTGCATAACAAGGGCAATTAATTATCCAGAAACTGGCAATGAGAGCTCAGCTCTGGCTGTATTTTTCTATGGCAGTTAAGAACTATGATATTCTAACCTTTAGATATTAGCTGTTCTTTTAGATCAGCTAACCTCCACAGCTCCTGCTCCCATAAACTCTTTAATAAATCATAATTTAAACCGAGAACGTTGCTCTACTGATTCAATTTATAAATATCATTCTTCCCAGAGGCAAGATATTATTAATTGGAAATAGGTGAGTTTGAAATATATGTCAAGTGATTTGACCTCTCCCAGCTGCGTTGTCTGTATTCAGTAATGAAACACCATACTTCAAACTTATCAGTGGGAGCTAAGGTTAACTCATACAGAGGCCAAAGAGGAGATCAGGTGAAACAGGCTCAGAGGTAAGTCAACCGTGAAGGCTGGAGTGTTCTCAGATGTTCTAAATGCACCAGAAGAAACTCAAAGGGAACAAGGAATTTAAGCCCTGAACTGATGGATTGTTTCAGCACAAGGCAGAAGATGTATAGGTCAATAGCTTTCTATTAACATCACCATTTAACATAAACACAAGCACATTGTTGTTCTCTGTTAAAATCAATTATAGTCTGTCAATAGAAGCAGTTATCTATAAATGTAACTGTACATGCATGATACTCTGTGCAAACATTCCAACCAAAATAATTGCTTTCAGGTGTTAAGCTTGAAATAACAATAGACTTAAAAGTATTGCAAGCTCCACAATAGAACTTTGTATATTTATCTTTGTACAGAGTTGCCTTTCATGCACAGTTATTGCAAGCAACAGATTACATTTTGAGGGAAGTACTTTTCCAAAAATCAAGCAAACTTTTAAGGGCTCGTCTAGACGAGAAGATTCGAGGCGATTATGCCACGTCTTTGAGGCGACTAATCTCCTTGAATGGCTTGCTCGTATCTTGCAACCGCTAGCGCTAAAGTCGCTGGCGCTTATTCACACGCGGCGATAGGTTTTTCAAAGTCGCTTGTCCATTTTGTGGCCACACCCCCTAATGACCATGTTCATTCTACAAAATCTGGCAGGTTATGAAAGTTTGAAAATATTTCTCCTTATCTAAACTGTTATAATTACTTATTTTCTTATCTCAAAATTGTTACAAAGTATCTTAGTTGCACCTATTAGCTGTTCTGGACTCTCTGCCAAAAGCCAATTAAGTTAGAAACTTTGTTTCTTTTTATGACTGTTCAGTACAGAGAAAAGAGGGACTTTCCAGTACAAATGAGGGACTGCGGGTTGAGCTGTCAAAAGAGGGACTGTCCCTCCAAAAAAGGGTCAGTTGGGAGGTATGTTATTACCAAATGGGAGAACAACAAGTTGCCAAAGCACCAAATCTCCTGATCGAATGCCAAGAATGCTTCTTACCAGTCCTTATTTCTACCATTGGTTTGTGAGACTCCTTTAACATTTAGCATTGTTTGCATCTAGTTTTTTCTGAATAGGCCCCTGTATTTAAGATCCTTTGGTGGGTCTTAGGATGCCCAACCCAACACAGATAGGGCTCTAGGCCTAGACATGATTCCTGTCACACAGATTACAAATAACCACCCCAAGTCAGATCCAGGTCTACAGGTTGAACAAACATGTTTCAGAGATTTTTGCATCAAAAATACTATGTTTAAGGCCAACATTCCTTAATTTATCCAGTAACCTTCTGTGTGGTACTATATCAAATGCTTTAGCAAAATCTATGGGGCACATTTACTAAATTGCAATTTTTTTCCACAAATCTCAATAAATTCTCAGTTTTCCTATATTTCTCAAAAGCTCTAAAAATTCAATAAAAACACAAAAAAACTTTTATAACAATCTTCGCCAAGTAAAAGTTGTTGAGATGCTATAGAAGTCCACTGATCTTATAGGACCGCTTTAAAACAATTTTGATTTTTCAGTCTTTCGAGGTATTGACGTCTTACTGCATCACTCTGCACTTTCTGCACTTTCTGCCTTTTTTTATAATCGGATCTCTTAATAAATTCAATGAGAAACTGGTTCTACAGTTTGTGAATTCAGTCGCGGTTTCAAAAACTTCTAAAACCATTAAAATATGACCTTCAATAATAAAGCCTCCACATAAAGTACATCCACTGCCATCCTGGAGTTGAGTTTCCAGTTCATCTCCTCATAAAGGCAATTAAATTAGTCTGGCAAGATCTTGTAGACATGTTTTAATTTCAATTAAAAGTGTCATACCATGTCAGCCAGTCAAAATGTTAATAATGAAACTCAACATAAGTGGTGAAAAAAGTGACATCTTTGTTGTGATACTACGATGATAAGCATTGCAAGCTTTTGACTATTCAGTTCCTTTTTTGAAGCTGGAATTTTATAAAAGCTTGTCATGATGATGATGGTATCACCTTTACATCACTTTTATTTTTTTATTTGAAAAGGGTTTTATCTACACAGTTGCTCAATTTCCAAGGATAAAGTAAGGCAAAATGTTGACGTGGCTAATAATCAAGCAGATAAAACAGTTAGTAATGGGCGAATAAATTCGCGAATCGCCAGCGCAATTTCGCTTTGCGAAAATTCGCCAGAAAAACAAGTCGCACGGCTTTTTTGACGCGACGCGCACCGGAAACGACGCGACGTGCCAAAGTTGACGCACCGCGCGTCAAAACTGTCCCGCGACTCGTTTCGCGAATTTTCACCTCTAATCCAGTAACATAGAACATAAGAAAAAATGAAGAGCTTTTTCAAATTGCTATTGTAGTTTTTATTCCAGCACGAAATAAAAACTACAATAGCAATTTGAAAAAGCTCTCCAGTTGTTCTTATATTCTATACCTGTAGTATATATGCTTTTGAATATAACTAAAATTTAGTTTAAAATCAATGCAAATGCTGATACTTCATTTTCAAATGTGTTATTTCTGGATGAGTATGCGGAGGTTAGCAGTACTCTCTGTTACATAACACGTTCTCTGCCAGTCAGCTTAGCTTTCACTAAATGTATTTTACTTGTTTCATGGCATGGACCCATATTTAAAAAGAAATGACATGTACCTAGACATTCTTTAAAAAACAAAAATGAAAGAAGAAAGTCAAACACAATAACAGCTAAACCAAACAGAGGACTGATTTCTAGATGCCTGACAGGTCCAGGTGTCCCTTTTGCTATGTAAAAATACAAAAGATATAAGAGTGACAAGCGTTTTCATGGGATTTTCATGGGTTTTTCACTCAATGGACTGTAAAATGGGACAGAGAAAAAGCTATATTTAGTGTGACACATTTGCCTACTCTTTCAGGAGCAAATAAGAACATTTTATATTGTGCCCTCTCAAGCAGAATACAGAGCACTCCCTCACATTTGCCCACTCAGCATTTTCAGTTGAAAAATATTAAATATGCACATGGGTTTCAACAATAAAAAATAACAATATATAGATGAACGTTCCTAGGGTGATTTTCCAGAAGCATTATATATTTATTACAGGATTAATGCATGCATCAATACACTGAAATGCATTAAAACATTGTTGCATTGTTACTGTAACAAAGCTAATGGTACTGTAATATTAAATAGAACAAATGGGTGTTAAACTTCATATTAGTATAAAAAATGGATATAGGATTTTGGGGATATGGAAATTGCAGATATAGAGTGGCAACTATTGCACCACTGAATGTTAGGAGAAAATGAGTTGAATACTTAGGGATGAGGTAAGATAACATATGTGTATCTCCTAATGAAATCACCATAGAAAGCAAGGGAAGAGGAACATACTTTGCAAGAAGGGTGTTTCCCTGGGATATTAACAGATCTAAGACAGCCCTAGAAGTGATATTCATCTTAGGCAGTCCCATATTGGGCTCGGCTTGGTGCCCCTAATGAGAGGATCAAATTTTCCTAAATTTATCAGCACAAGTTAATATTTATTTCAGCAACCAAGGGGCTTTTGTGTGGTTGGTACAACAGTGATATCAACCAGCCTAAGGAATCAAAAAACATAGACTTTTTATTGTAGAGAAGAAGTCGAGCATTTTGAACTTGTCAGGGTAGAAGTTATCCTATTTCTGAAAGTTAGTCAACCCCAAGTGACTACTTTGACTTACCCGACACCCCGGGCCAGTGCACCTATCAGAAGAAAACCGCACTGGCCCAGGGGTTCATCCTTCAAGCACAGTGGAGAGATGCTCTTCCTGCTTCTTTGGGTTTTTAAATTTCCTGGGGCCAACGCATGCGCTGTAGAGCGAAATAGTAGCAGTTTTCATTAAAGTTTGGCTTTTCCCTGTACTGCGCATACACAACCACAGGAAGACCCGAAGAGCACAGGACCTCTCTACTGTACTCGAAGGCTGGTGCATTTTTCGTCTGATAGGAGCATTGGCCCAGGCTGTCGGGTAAGTAAAAGTAGTCACTTGGGGGTGACTAACTTTTGGCACCACCAAGTATAAAATGCTATTTCTTCTCCTTTAAAGAGCTTCCCTTTAGAAATAGACTACATGGGATCACTTCTACCCTGACAAGTTCAAAATGCTTCAGTACCGGCCCAAGGTGTCAGGTAAGTAAAAGCAGTTTGTTTAAAAGCAGGTTGTAATAATAAGTCAAAATTGTCCCCTCTGCTGTCCATAGTGGGTGATACACAGATTCTAAGATGCATTAACCCATCTTGGTAGTAAAACTATTGGGTTTTTCATTGTTTGATATTTTTAGTATCCTTAAGGTATGGTGGTATATATTAAAGACCTTTTTTAACAAAATTCAATTTCCAGCATTCCCGATAATAGAAATATGAAAATAAGATATGGTAAACTCTCTATTTAATTTTTATAACCCACGGTGTCCGCATGAGCATGTATGTTACCCTGAAACTGGAGAAACTGAACATGTATGTTACCCTGAAACTGCTTATACAGATGAGTATTCATAGCAAGTAAGCTGATGAAGAAAAAAGACCCTGTGCTCAATGTAGTATATGAATATCAGGGGCCCCCAAATTCTTGTCCAGCTAAAACTCCCAAAGCTGTGGGGAGAAAGATTACAGATTACACAATAATGAGACATTCCTGGATGTAAATGGCACTTTCTGATGCTGGGAGATAGATTATTTGTGTTTTTGTGATTTCATATATCAGATCTTTATTCAATTTCAGGACAGTCTCATTTTCAAATTAATTACATTATGCAAATGTTCCACATGGGATATATCCCTGGAAACAGCTTGCAGTTATTATAAATTGTCTGACAAGTAAAATTTGTTGCAGCGTCGCTTAGTTATATTTGCCAAACTCTGCAAAATATTTGAAAATTCAGTTGAAAAAACATATTACACTTTCACAACAAAAGACTAGCTGTAATAACAGGCAAAACAGGATGGAATCTTGGAGAGCCTACTTCATACAAAATCCTTTCAGTTTGTCAAATAGAAAAATAAGAATGATTCCTGCAAATAGGCATTTTGCTAGCTGAAGTCTTCAGGGAGTGTAGGTTGACCTCCACTGTGTCATACCATTCCACTGGCATTTATCACTATTTTAAAGGTAAACTAAAAGAAGTAGACGAGAAATATTGCACATTATGCTTTGGGCTTCTGTACCAGCCCAAGGCAACCACAGTCCTTGATGCTCTCAATCTTCTTTTCTGCTGACTTTTCTGCTCTGGGCTGCTGTCACTTACTGAGCTTAGGGACCATCTCAGAGTGCACATAGAATAGAAATGTCACAATATAAGGCTGATTAGTAATTAATACAGATAATTACTACTTGGCAGCACAGAAACCAGTGCAATTAGCACCAGAATTTAATGATGGATGGAATAATTAAACTTAGGCTACATTTGTGCAGTTCTACCTAATTTGGATCAATATGGCCTATTAATGGATGATCTACAGTACAGGTATGGGATCAATTATTCAGAAAGCTCCAAATTACTGAAAGGTTGTCTCCCATTGACTCCATGTTATCCAAATTATCCAAATATTTAAAAATGATTTCCTCTTTCTCTGTAATAATAAAACAGTGCCTTGTACTTGATCCAAATGAAGATATAATGAATCAAAAACAGCCTATTGAACATATTTAATGTTTTCACGAGTTTCTAGTAGAGATTAAGCAATTTCAAAAAATTAGCAGATGGTTATATGCCAATTAAGGAAAGATGTTGGTACTGTTGATTCCCTGATGATCTTGTATGAAGATCCAAATTACAGAAAAATCAATTGTCTGGAAATTCCCAAGATAACAGGTCCCATACCTGTTTTTTCAGTAGATGCTCTGTGCTGCTTGCAAAGGCAATTTACATGTGTTTAATAGAGCTGCACACAGTATGAGTGAATATATCTATAATGTAGTGCTTGCTGTGGGACACTTTGCTGAATAATGGTTAAATCTCAGAACCTGAACAAGGAGATGCTTTATATGTACTGGATTTTCACAGAGATCAAAGCTAAATCCTTTTGAGCCTTTGAAATGTTTGCCTGGAGACCTGCCAAGAACTCTACTCTGTCCAATTAGCACATCCCTGTATTCCTCTGACATTCATCTCTCTGCTGCATACCTATATATATTTTATTAAAAAGGTTTCTCAAAATCAGGTTTGTTACCTGATCCAAGTGTAGAAAGCTTTTTACATCTCAAACTAAACACAGAGAAAAGAAACAAAATTCAAATATTTTGCATGGAGGTACCATAACATTCTGCTCATTGTAGCATGCATTGTATACAAGGGGGGACTTCCGTGTAATCTTGGAGGAAAGGCTTCCACACACTTCCCAAATCTTCAATCATTTTCATTTTTCAAACAAGAAGAAATCACGCTGTAGGAGAATCCATTACCCGGACATAGGGGAATGAGAAATCAACTGTTGCTGGTGAGACCGATCCACACTGATCATGTGGTAGAACACAATCAGTCATCAAAAACGCACCTAATGGTTCACCATATTGCAGGACTTGCAGAAACGAGTGTATATATATATATATATATATATATATATATATATATTTTTTTTTTAATTTATGCATACATATAATATACAAATTTATTTAGAATTTTCCAATAAAATCATAGCATAAGGACCGACAAAAAGCAAGCAGGGGAGAGCATGGCTTAACGCGGTTCGTGACTGTATTAGTCACTTCCTCAGAATGTGAATTCATTTGGTGAATTCATTTCATATTCTCTTTGCATTTGTGAAAATTCTTCTCATTAGATGAAATTCCTGCAGTGTGTATTCACCAATTTACCAAGAGCACAGGAATGAATTTTCACTAAGCGGAATTACACCAGCATCAGTACACAAGTCAGTAAGATTTTCGAATAACTCAATGATAGGGATACAGGCACACTCCATGCAACTGATAGAAGACCCTAAACAGTGAGTTCATGGATCTAGGTTCTAAGATTAAGGGAAGGTCTTCCAATTTAAATTTTGCCTGTGGCACATGCAAGTTTAGAAAGACAGCGGGAGCTTAGGGAGCTAAATGCGTGGCTCAAGTCTTGGTGTAGGAAGAAAGGGGTTGGGTTCCTAGAGCACTGGGCTGATTTTTCCTTGGGGTACAACCTATACTGTGCTAGGGGAAATAATGGCTAAGAGGTTGGAGGAGTTTTTAAATTAGGGAAGGGGGGTGGGCTAGAAAGAATTATGGGGAAGCTAGGGTAGATGGGACGGTGGGATTAGTAAGGGGTCATGGGGAGGAGTGAGAGGGGCATACAGTTTACCAGATAGGGAGGTCCCTCTGTTACAAGGAAAACAGACTAATACTAACTTTACATATAATTCTCCGCCAAGTAAAGCACATTTCAAACGTAAAAACCTCCACTGTATGCTGGCAAATGCACAAAGTTTGTCAGGTAAAATGGAAGACCTAGAATTAATTGCATAATCTAAAAATTATGATTTAATTGGTATCACTGAGATCTGGTGGGATGAAACATGTGACTGGACTGTGAAATTAAATGGTTACACCCTTTTTAGGAGGGACAGAGGGATTAAAAAAGGGTGAAGTGTCTTTGTATGTAAAGCCTGAGAATGCAGTCACTAGCTCTTCCAGTATTTCTAACTGTAAATTTCCCTTCTTAGTACCTAGAGTATTGGGAAAAGTGCTGATTAGCATAGTATTCATCCTTAACCCAGAATCTGTTAGCAATAATAAAGTTAATACCGTAAGTATGAGTAGGGTTCTAGAAATTGGCTCAAGTGCTGCAACCATCTGAAAACTGAATGCAGAATGAGTATAGACAATTTCCTATCAAATTTGCACAATTGGAACAAAAGGTTCAGGTTCTTCAATGTACATCTACTTCTAAAGCTTGCCTCGCACCTCTGTCTTACAGTAAGGTATAATACGTACAAGCAAGAAATTTCCTAAAATGACAATTTGACAGAGCTGAGGAATAGTGTTATGTTTTGGTAGCCGAGGATGAGGAGGTTATAACAGTGCTTTATTAACAGGTTCATGCAGCCATTACACAACTGCATTACTTCCTACTTTCCCTTTTCAAGCTGAACAGAAAGTCCTTTGTATCTGTATAGCAAAAATAATGTTCACAGTGACACCCGCAGGCCATTTGTATAAACACCACAAATAGCAATTCACTATATAATCATACACAATAATATTATATTCTATGGTGTAAATGGTCTGAAGGCCATTATCTTAATTGTTGCCCTCTGCATTCACAGGGGTCACATACCTACTAGCCTGGCTAGCCAACATCTGCAGTAGGGAATCAATTTGTGGGTATTAAGAACTTTTTTCTTCAGCAGAACCATAACTTGTAATATTGGTAATGATGGCTGCTTGATATATACTGCCCGTGAGTCTATAGCAAAGTTTCATAGAGGCACTGGCCGTGAAAGAGCCAGAATGGTTGTAATATGTTTGTCGTTTGGAAGAATGCATTGGCACTCAGTGAATCATGCTGATGTGCTACCTGTAGCAGTAAAAATAATGATCTACAGCCTTTGGGAGCACTTTGGAGGTCACATACAGTGATCTGTGAAAAAAGGGAATTAGAGCTAAATTACACTTACATGGTAGATTCCAATACACTGAAGTCATGTAAATAATCCTTAAATTTGAACACTGGCCACTGGAGCCAAGAAAGGCTACATATTGCTCATGGAAGCAACACAGGAATATTTGTGTAGGCGAATGAGAATCCAAATGTTATTTTAATAACCACAAAAAATGAAAATCCAATTCCTATAAAAATAAAACCATATCAATATAGTGTTTTGCAATGAGATGTAGTTAATACTAAGTCAGTCCTTATCATGCCGCTGGCAGATGGCTGTGTAGCCTCTCAGACAGATGGTTAAAACTGAGTTTGGACACAATTCAACATGTATATTGTGAAACTGTAGAAAATTGTAGACACAAGCTTGCTGCAAACATCGAGTGTTAGAACATGATACTGATTTCCTTTAGAATATATATATATTTCTTTGAAACTCTTCTCACAAGTTAAAAGCTACATATGAAATCAATAAGATTACCTAAACTACGCAAAATCTCTCTGTTCAGAAAAGGGTTACTTATTGCATGCATTCCAGACTACAATTGACTTGGTTCATTATTCCATAATTTATTTGAATGTTTTTTGCTACTGTTTTAGAGAGCTACAGTGATAATATTAAAATAATGTGCTTTCTTATGTATAAAGTAGTCAGATACATTGGGGAAAATAAGAATTGAACACGTCAACGTTATTCTCAGTAAATATATTTCTAATGGGACTATTGGCATGAAATTTACACCAAATGTTGGTAACAACCCAAGTAATCCACACATATAAAGAACTCAAAACAAATAAGTCCATAAATTAAATTATGTGTAATAAAGAGGAATGACACAGGGAATACGTATTCGACACATGAAGAAAAGGTGGTGCAACAAGGCATGGAAAGTCAGGAATACCTGCTGAAATCTGTCAGTATTTAGAAATAAATCCTGCCCCCTATCAGTGCAAATTTATTAGCTGGTTTAGTCCTAATTGATGGCCTATAAAGATGTTTCTCATTACCAAGGTATCACACAAGAAGTATCTCATGATGGGTAAAAGCAAAGAGCTCTTAAGAGAGCTTTGCAACCTTATTGTTGTGAAACATACCGATGGCATTGGTTACAGATGTATTTCTAGGCTTATGAATGTTCCAGTAACACTGTTGGGGCCATTATCCGGAAGTAGAAAGAACTTAATTTCACCCTATAAGGGTATAAGGCAGCCAGCCGAGTGCTTTTATACAGCTCATGGAATGCAATGGTGATTTTGTATAACAGGAGGCTTATAATTTTTTATTTTTTTTTACAAGTTTCACAGGATGCAGTGGATGCATATTGAATCTGTTTTAAGAAAAGTCCTGATTACTGATGTGCAAATCTGACGCGTTTCGCCGAAAATTTGCGAAATGGCAAAAACATTTTTTCACAGAGTCTGTGGAGATATTTTTCCAGATGGAACCTCATGACTACTCTTGATTACTTGTTTCTAAATATATACAGGCATGGGACCTGTTATCCAGAATGCTCAGGACCTGGAGTTTTCATGAATAACAGATCTTTCTGTAATTTGGATCTTTATACTTTAAGTCTACTAGAAAATCATTTAAATATTAAATAAACCCACTAGGTTGGTTTCACCCCAGTAAGGATTAATTATATCTTAGTTGGGATCAAGTACAAGGTACTGTTTTATTAATACAGAGAAAAAGGAAATAATTTTTTTAAATTTGGATTATTTGGATAAAATGGAAGATGACCTGTAATTTGGATAATTTCTGGATAACAGGTTTTCAGATAACAGATTCCATATAGTACTTTATTTGGGCATTCCTCAAACTAAGGATTATTTAAGGCTGTAACCCAAATATTCACCTCACAGTTTTTTATACAACATAATAAATATGCCCCTCTGTGTTTATTGATGTCCATCGCTCACCCCTCCCTCCCCTCCAGTGCTCTCCCCTCCCTCCCCGCCATCACTCACCCCTCCCACCCCTCTGTTGCTTTCCCCTCCGTCGCAGTCAGACACACACATATGCGCGGGCAGGGTTGGCCCAGCGTGTTACCTAGGGAGCCCAGCTGGCCTGGCCCAGCCCTGAGCCTCATAAATAAAACAATGTCTGCATTTGACAGGTGCTGTAGGTGTCCCCTCCCTCCCACAGGCTGCAGCAGAGCCCCAGGAGGGGGCACCTGCAGCCCCAGTAATTTTCAGTTTGGCACTATAGGAAAAGCACAGTCAGACCCCAGATGCAAGTGCTTTTAAATAAATGCTATGGGGTGCGTTTTAGCTATAGCACTTGCCTGGAGGTCATAGTAAATTACCCTATATTAGATATAGTTTGGTATAGGTTGTGGAGGGTGCAGTTCTTAAACTCCTACCACTGAGAGGTTGTGACGTTAGCTTGAGACTGTACCAAAAAGCATTTCATCATCAGCGAAATCATTGAAACCAAGGATTGATTTGCCATGCATGGGCGAATTTATTCGCCACGGGCGAATTCGCGGCGAATTCCCGCAATTCTCGAAACGCCAGCGAAGATTCGCCTGGCAAAAATTTGCAAAAACAATGCGACGCGCGTCGTAAACGTGCCGCGACTCGTTTGCCTAATTTTTTTGCCAATTCGCGAATTTCGCTGGAAATTCGTGAATTTTTCGCCGAAGCGAAACTGGGTAGATTCGCCCATCACTAGCCATGCACTAAGATAAATGCTTATTTAACGTTATGCACAAAGTACTATGTTATTATTATAGAGCAAACACAAATCAGTTGGTAATTAAGAATTTCTCGTAATATTAGCGGAATGGCATTGCCATATTTCGTAGTTTTCTAGATAATGTTTGGCCAGTAGGTCCCACATGTAAAACACTGTTTTTTTCTGTTCTGTGAAGACATAGATTCTTTTGTATATAAATCAATGAATAATAAGTCATGAATGAAATCAATGAACAATACACGTTCTTTTACAGAAGGAACCAGATTCAGCAGAGTTTATCTGGTTACACTGCAACCCTTATCTGCATGTGTTTATTTAGATACATGTTTTATACAAACATATTTATAATTCAGTGTTCTTCCAAAAAAAGAAAGAAATGTGACTTTTCCTAACATTAACACTGTGCAAATCTCTCTAGACCCTTAGGGCTCCTTCACTTCAGTTTGACTGAAGAGCTTCAAGCGACCCAGATGATGACATCCTCAGCATTTTAAAGCGGAAAGCTTGGGTCAGCACTCCTATAATAGACACAATTGTCAGCTCTCCATGGAACCAAGTTTATATCAATGCCTTCTGGCTGGCACAGACCTGGTAGAGCTGTACTCTTAATCTGTATTTATATCTTCATCTGGAAACTGAACTCTGCATACAAATATGCAATTAGCTGTGCTATTCTTCCACTTTTTCATGTAGATAAACAGAAAATATTTATTTATTCTTATTTTACAAAGTGCAATCATTTCATTTATAGATGTACCATTTTATGTGCATCTAGGATTTCTTCTTAAAAATCGCGTATTTTTTTCTGGCAACATTTCAATATTCATGTGTGAACGTTTCTTGGTTAATTGACTGAATTTTAAAGGATGGGGATGGGCCATATTGTACCAAATGGGACCGGTTATCCAGAAAGCTCCAAATTACGAGAAGGCCATTTCCCATAGAATGCATTTTGATCAAATTATTCGATTTGGAAAAAATATTTCCTTTTTCTCCTAACTAAGATATCATTCATCCTTATTGGAAGCAAAACAATCCTACTGGGTTTATCTTTAAATGATTTTTAGAAAACGTAAGGTATGGTGATTCAAATTACAGAAAGAGCTTTTATCTGGAAAATCCCAATTCCCAAGCATTCTGGATAACAGGTCCCATACCTGTACAGGGAGCTTCTGAGCAATAATCATGGGTCAACTTGCTTCCCAGTGATGTAGTAGTATTATAGCTATTAGAAAGAATTTAAATTACTACTTAAAAAAGTTACAATACATATCGGGATATAAAAAAGTAAAGTCAAGTGGCATAGAAAAAATATATTTTCCCATTAGAATTTTTGCTATAACCATTCTACACTCTTTGCTATAAATATCTACACTCTCTAAGGTCCTAACTGAGTCTGTGCCTCTAAGTGGCCTAGGTCAGTTGTGTGGTGGCGATGGTGGGTGGTTGGATATTTTGGGTGAAGTGAATGCATATTGTTCTTCCCATCCCATGCAATATCAGCATATTGATTTAGAGGGAAAGAGAAAAACAAAATCCTGCCTGTAGTAAGATAAATATTAACACAAACATTTCTGTCTCCCTCAGTCATGATTCAGTTATCTTAAAGGACTACTGGTAAGCTACAACTTATTGGTTAACTACAACTTAACTTCTGGGAATATTTTTACAAAATAATTTGCAAAACGTTCCATTTCCCTTCCCTTGGTGGGTTCCGTTAATTGATACTGAAAATATCCTCCTCTTGTTTGGAGGATTTACAATAATCGGAGTATATTCATGTTTTGTTGGTGTGTGATAATGAAGCTTATTTCTAAATCACAAAAATGTATCCCAGGTTATAACAAATGCAAATAAACAAATAAGATAATCTGATGTTTATTTCTGGCCCTTCCACAATAAAGCATTTGTAAAAAAAAAATAGGCATTATAAATAGGTAGAATTAAATGGCTGGTTTACCTTTAAGTTAACTTCTAGTATGTAATAAAGTGGCCTTATAGTTTCTTAATTTTTTCCAGCCTTCTCCTTCTGACTCTTTCTAGCCTTCAAATGGGGGGGTCAGTGACCCCATCTAAAAAGCAAATTCTGTATAGAGATACAAATTAGCTGTTTCTGCTATTTTTATTATTCGCCTTTCTATTCAGATCTTCTCCTATTCATGTTCCAGTCTCTTATTCAAGTCAAGTCTTGGGTAATTTAGACCCTAGCCACCAGAAAACTGCAAACTGGAGAGGAGCTGAATAAAAAGTTAAATTAAAATGAGTGCAAATTCTCTCAAAATGTCCCTCTCTACTAATATTAAAAGTTAGCTCCAATGTGAACAGCCTTTATAGTATACAAAATTGTTCTTACTAGTGACAAGAGCTGTATTATTCATACCTCCATGCTGCCACTATAACAAATCCCAACATAAAAAACAGGAATGAGACTAAGTAAGTGTCTGTCAGAAAAAAAAAACAACACTTTTATTTGTATGTTTTCTTGGGTTTATCTCTAATCTCCTGCAGTAAAACTCATGGCACCAGAAATAAACTGCTTCCATGGTATATTTATATGAGAGATTGAAAATTGAGTTTACCACAACTCACCAGATGGGATCTCATCAGCAATCTATTCACTTATTTAGGGTTCTTAGGGGCATATTTATTTTTAAAAAATCCATATAAAGGAAAAGAGAGCTGCTGAATCTCCCTCATGAGAAGAACTGTGTCAGGCCCTTGCTTTCAAATTCTAAATAACCCCTCATGATTTCACTTTGCCCGGTATGTAAGCTCCTTTGAATACTGACCTACAAGGCAGCTTACATTCAAGAGTGAAATACATGTATATAATCCTTAGTACAGAATAGCAAATGCAAACTGCATTGATCAGCATCAGTGCAATGAACATTGTATGAACACATGCAAATTGTTTAAATAAAAACATGTATGTTTGTTATTTCTTGAGACCAAACAGGAAAACTGAAGCTACTCCATGTTTGGTCCTTTCACAGATAAACAGAAATAGATTAAGAAGGGAAATCAAAAAAGTGCAAAGAACTAGGAACCCAGAAAATAACACAACAATTAAAAGGCATCTATGGGGCTAAAAAAATTCCCCAAACCGAAGGTGCGGGCTGATAGAGCCCAGTTTCTCATTTAAACCACTGCCTGTTTACTGGGGTAAAGAAGATGCACGATAGCTTCTGAAATTCCAAACTGGAAAGCTGCTAAACCAAGAACTAGGAATGCACCGAATCCAGTATTCGGTTCGTGATTCGCCCAGGATGCAGCCTTTTTCAGCAGGATTTGGATTCGGCCGAATCCTTCTGCCTGGCCGAACCAAATCCAAATCCTAATTTGCATATTCAAATTAGGGGCAGGGAGGGAAATCACATAACTTTTTGGCACAAAACAAGGAAGTAAAAAAATGTTTCCCCTTCCCATCCATAATTTGCATATGCAAATTAGGGTTCGGATTAGTTTCAGTATTCGGCCGAATCTTTCGGGAAGGATTCGGGGGTTCGGCCGAATCCAAAATAGTGGATTCGGTGCATCCCTACCAAGAACTAAATAAACAAAGAAACACAAAAATAAATAAATGAAAAAACACTATTAAAAATTAAGGCAAACAATCCATTTAGAATTGCACATCAAGTAAAGAAGGCAGAATACAATTTCACTAGAGAACATTGAACACTGGGCACCGAGTATAGGGGTTCACTGAGCATGTTATGGCTATACACTACTACTCACATTGTGCAGTTTACTACCAGGCACACAAATTTATCCCTCCAAAAAGGGGAGACAAGATATGAGCCTTAGACCTGCAATCACGTAAAAATTTATGGAAAACAAAGTGGGTTAATTTTTTTGCCCATTTTTGTAAATAATCACTACTGTCCTATTATTATTATTATTATTATTATTATTATTATTATTATTATTATTAAGAAGAATCACATTTTCTTAAAAGAACATTAACAACAAAAATTAAATCGTTTTGAATTAAAATATAACTTACTATTTCATTGCACTGGCACAACTGGTGTATTTGCTTCAGAAACACTATAGCCATTCAAAGCACAGCTTACATAGCAGATAACAGATGCACTCTGTAGAATCCCATTGTATTCAATTATAGAACTTATCTGTTACCTGCTAAGTAGCCTGTGCATTTTCTCCTTTTTTTAGCTTGAATGGTTGTCCACATGGCTACACACTTGTTGCACCCTTCTCTGTTCTCCTTATCTCTAGCCAAAAAATTCAAAACAGCAGTGACCATTTACCGGAATACATAAACTCTGCCCTATGCAAAAAACTAAAGCAATGTGGCTTAAAAAATGTAAAATGTTTAATCTTATATAACAACTAATTCCCCGTGTCTTGTATGGTAAAAAAGGAAAAGATTACTTACAGCCAACCATCATCATTGCAACAGAGAATATCTTCTCTCCATCTGTGGTTGGAGCTATATTTCCAAATCCAATTGTTGTAAGGCTTGTCATGGTAAAATAGAGGGAGGATATATACAAGGAGTCTTTGCTGGGTCCTCCTTCCCACAGCCCTGAGCCACTGGCATTATACCGATATGGAGTGCCAATGCTTTGTCCCAGCTGATACAGCCAACTATCTTTCTTGATTGTATTTGTCACTTCATCAATGACTTCATAGTCTCCAATGCTGTACCATATGCAGGCCAGCCAATGGGCTACAAGACCAAACACACACACTAGAAGAACCAAGACAGCAGCTCCATATTCCAGATAATGATCCAACTTCCTGGCCACGCGACCCAATCTTAAGAGGCGTACTACTTTAAGAGAACTGAACAGGCTGCTTATACCCTGTGGAAGAAAATATATAGTTTAATGAGAATGCTCCAAAGTTGTGTTTCTTGTTGAAAAACAAAATGCATGTATATAGTATTTACAATACTTTTTTCAAAGCTGAAAAGCAGAGATTATTGCAACATTGGACTATATGGCATATATGCTGATAAAACTGATAACCGATAGTAGACTCTCAACACAATTAGTTTTATCACAATATTTATCCATTTATTTATTTGAATGCATATATAGCAGTTGGCACACATCACAACTGGACCTCATAACATATATCAAGGAAGGAAATTAAATTATAGTTATGGGGCAAGTTCTATCCATTCCTTCTTGATCAAGCTGTAGGAGTGACTGAACAGATAACTGTTCAGGCGCTGTAAATAATCTCTGTAAAGCACTGCATAAACATTTTGGCACTATACAGATACAGTCTAATATATAAAACATCTAGGTCTTTACCTATCATTCCTACCCTATCCTTTATCAGCTTTCACTCTAGGGGGCAGATTTACTAAATTCACATGAATGATTCGAAATTCGATAGAATTTTCAAATAGATTCGAATTGGAATTTAAAATATGCAAATTAGGTAAATTCGACCAGTGAATTCAGTAAACTCTATCGAATCGAATGATTCGAATAATTCAAATTAAAATCTATTTGAATACTCGACTATCGAATTACTTCCCCTTTAAATTTTTATTTGACTGCCTAGTTCGTCAGTTTCAATCTGCCAAATTTTGATAGAATAGTAAAAATTCGATTGAAGGGTTAAAATCGTTCGAATCGATCGATTTAATCGATATTCGAATTCGAAGGATTTTAATTCCCTTCTATTCACATGGTCGAATTTCGACCAATAATAAATCTGCCCCTAAATGTATCACAAGGAACAAACTATAAAGACAGTTGAATTTATACATATACCATATTTGTATGGATATATCATTATTTAGTTCCAAATGCACTGGCGAAACTACACTTCCAAATAAACAACGGATATGTTGTTTATTTGGAAGTGTAGTTTATTAGTTATATTAATATGATCATTAATATAAGATACTGCTGTACCTGTAATTAAGTGGAATGAACTGTAAATTCCTCATTTCCACTAATTTATCATCAGTGGTTGCATCATCCCGCAAGGGTTAAGAAAGATAAATTGCCATTTAATTTCTTCCCTTATACCTTTGTTCCAGAAACATTATCTTGTTTTTAAACTTTGTTTTTCCCAGTTGCCTCTCAAAAGTAAAACCAATAAACAATTATAGTGAAACCTTCATAAAAAAGACAGATGCTTTATGCCTTTAAATGCAATAAACAATTTCTAAATCATTTCAAGTGCACCCAAAGCTATAGCCTCAGGATGAATATACTGAGTACATGGCACCAGAATGACATTATGATATGTAGAGAGAGGTGGAGCTGCTTGCTTTTGTGTATGAAACAATTTCTTCCTCTCTTTTGCTTTGTTGGTAAGCTAATAAGGGACACATACAGACAGGGATTTAGCACTGGACTCCATCATATATTACATTCCTGGATTAACAATACCTTTACCCTGGACTGAATTTCTTCTTCTATAAATAAATTAGCAGAACACCATTGACAAAAACACAATTTTCTTTGTAATATATAAGGGCATAGACGTCACTGAGAGTTTCCTTGAATGTGCAATGGGATGAACCTACAGATCTAGTTATGGAAATCTATGGCAGAGATGGAACTAGGGGTAAATAGCAGACACAAGCAGACACAGTCAGGGGGTGCAATTGAAGAGGGGATCAAAGACCATTGGGGAGGGCAAGGGGTGCAGTAGGCAATTAGCTGCAGCAGGGGTTATAAACATGTGGGGGCAAATTCACTAAAGCACGAAGCGTCTAATGCTAGCGCTAATTCGCCAGTGTGACGTAATTTCGCAAATTTGCCGATTTACTAACAGTCTCCCTGGTGAAAATTTGCCAGTGAAGTAGATAGACTAGCGCAACTTCACAGCCTTATGCCAGGCGAAGGGACATAACTACGCTAATTCACTCAGCATATTTTACTGAACGTTGCGCTAGACTTTACTTCGCCAGGTCAGACCTGGCAGAGTTCAATACAATAGATAGGAGTTTGAAAAAAAACTTGCAATTTTTTCTAAGTCCCAAAAAACGCTGGCGTCCTTTACTTTTTTTAGGGTGATAGTCTGAAAAATAGCGTACTTTTTTGTGGGGTTACCCTTCTTCCCCCCCTACTTTCCTAACATATGGCAACTCAACTATACAGGGGGCACATGTTTAGGGCAATCGACAACTTTATTTTATTTATTAAAGGTTTCCTGGGCTTGTGTAGTGTAATGTAATGGCTGTAGCATATACTTCTATGTGCTTTGCCTGACAAAGTAACGGTAGCGCAACTTCACATTTTTAGTGAATTAGCGGCGGACTGGCAAAAATTCACCTGGTGAAGTGTGGCGAATTGCGGCAAAGGCGTCACTAGTGAATTTACGCACATTAGTGAATTTGCGCCGTGGACGGGAAGCTAGTACTCAAGCTAGGCAGCCTAGGCCTCCAATACTACTTGGGTCACTCTGCTCCAAGGTGACAACTATTATCTCTGTAAGTAAAGTACACAGTACATTATGTCTTGTAATAAGGTTCAGTGTGACACAAGCGAAGGGACATCACTAAACACAATTTATAACCAATTTCTTGCACAAATGCAGTTAATCCCAGCCTTGTCTGTCTGTGGCACTACAAGGCTTCTCATTCTTTTTTGCAACAAAGTATTCTTTTCCTTTTTTTAGATGACTGTCCATGGGATCTGTGAGTGCCTGCTGTTATTTTTGGTTTGGGATGTTTTATAGCAATGAGTGGAAAGGTGAAATATATAGCATTTCATATGAATTATCCCATGTTGCAGGGCTATTATTTTTCCAGAAGGTATTGCTACAATATATTGTTCAAATAACTCATCAAGAAATTCAAAGTATTTTGCAACACGATGCTTGCACAAAAACAGCCTACAATTACAATGGCGGAGCTTTGTATTTTACACTATATAGTGTTACTCAGAGGGCTTCTCAGGCAGTGTGCAGGCCAGTTAGCGGATCTCTCTAAAACATACTGTTTCTCTGCATCCCTTTGGAGGTGGACCAGGATATTTCCAGAGGCTGCTTTATTTTTTGCCAAATTGCTGCATAAACCACTGTGTGAGTTTCTACAATGCTTGCTAATTCTGATACAGGTAAAAATTAAGTGTGGGATAAACTAATTTTATTGAAAATGAGGTGTGGGATAAACTAATTTTACCTACTCCCCTCTCTAAATCCTTGATGATTTTAAAGTGTCTAAAACTGCTGTGGTGGTTTCTTTTTCCTTGATAAGCTTTCTCATCACAATCATTCTGCTAATGTATTCTGATGAGGGCTGTGCCCCTTTGTTATAAAGAAAAGAAACAGTGGCTAGAATCTCAGCCATAGGCCTTTCCCTTGAAGAAAATGTTAAAATTATTTGTGAAATTGGGAGTTGGATTATTGGAGCATGAGTAATGTGATTTTTGAAATGTTAAATGGCCTGCAGCTGAACTTTGTTCTTCTAGATAAACTGTAATATTCTTTTATACACTCAGGTGTGCAAATATGTAGGATATTCTTTAGAATGTACATTATTTTCCACTTTGAGCCAGTGAACTGAACATGTCTAATGTTGTCCTAAGATGCGATAAAAACTATGCAAGAAATATAATACATTCATATTTTAACAGTTATTCTACATCTTTGATAAGATGAGTTGCTACCAACCATTACATAATTCATATCAACCTGTTTTCCCCTCCTCTGTCACTTTGAACTAACAACAGAATCCAGTTAACAGACAATCTAGACACCTATGACTGCACTTGTGTTTGAACAATTGAACTTATCTTAGTAATGGAACTTATCTAATATCAATTTCCCAATTTGATACATAGCCTAACGTCAACAGAATAACAATTTCCTGAACTAAGGAAAGTATATCAGTGTATATGTGATTCCCTAGATTCTGAAACAAGGTGGAGTGCAGTTACATACCTAGCTACGAACCACAAGTTAACACATCAAAATTAATGGTGCAAGGAGAAGACCTTCTAGTTAATATTGCAGATATAGGACCTGTTATCCAAAATGCTCGGGACCTGGAGCTTTCCAGATAAAGAATCTTTCCATAATTTGGATATGCATGCCTTAAGTCTAAAGAAAATCATGTAGACATTAAATAAACCAAATAGGCCAGTTCTGCTTCCAATGATTGATTTTATCTAAGCTTGGATCAGGTAAAAGGAACAGGAAATAATTTTTTAAAAATTTCGAATATTTGATTATAATGGAGTCTATGGGAGACAGCTTTTCCAGATAACGGACCCCATACCTGTATATTCTGATTCTTAAAATATTAGATTAGTAAGTAATTCGACTGTTGAATAGTCGAATATTTGAATAGATTTTTATTCGAATTATTAGAATAATTCGAGTCAATCGAATTTTCAAAAGTCACTGGTCGAAATGGTCTTCAAAAACATTTGAAAATTCGAATTCGAATCTTTTTGAAAATTCAATCGAACTTCGAATCCTTCATGTGAATTTAGTAAATCTGTCCCTAGGAGTGAGTCCAGTTATTTTGCAACCTTACAATGACAGAAGTGCATTAGGTTATGAAATACATTCTGATCATTGTAAACGGATAAAAATATGTTGATATTAAAGAAATTGTTCCTCAAAGGATGTTGTATGCACTGTAACTAATGAGGAAGAAGACCCAGCAGTTGTGGGGGGCCCGGACCGCGGGGCCAGCTTTCTTTTTAGCTAAGTAAGGCATTAGAAAATCCCCCTCCTTAGTGTGGTGTTTATACAAATGGCCTGTAGATGGCACTGTGCACAAGAGTTATACTGTGCAAACACCTGACTGTCTATACTGCTTAAGAATTTATGTTACTGTTGTGTAATGGCTACATGAGCCTGCTATTAAAGCACTGTTATACTCTCTCTACTCATCCTTGGTGACAGGCTGTTTCTCTACCTCTGCAGCCACATGCAGCTTTTCTTCCATATCTTTTAATACTTGGATCTGTATGTTTGAAAATGGCATTATTGCTGCTGACCAAGGGGAGATTTCTGCTGCTAGAAAATGTGCTTTAGTTATTCACTGCCTGGGAGCAGAGGGACAGCGTATATTCTATACATTACCATTACCTGACGAGACTTATGAAACTGCTCTTTCTGCTATAATTTTTTTATGCCAAAAGTAAATGTGGTTGCTGAAAGATATAAATTCCGCCAATGTGGACAACATAATGGCGAATCCACAGAACGTTTTGTAGCAGCTTTGAGAGAGCTGGTTGTTACCTGTGAGTTTGGGAATCTAACAGATGAAATGCTAAGAGACCAAATAGTGGGGGAAAAAACTCACATCACATTAGAGAGAGACTGATCCTAGAGCATGATTTAACCATTGCAAAGGCTATTACAGTTGCTAGCCAAATTGAAACAGCAGTGGCAGAGGCTATAATTCAGGGAACTGCTGGAAATGCACAGACTGCTAATCCAGCACTGCAGCCTAATAGGCACAATCACAGGCAAAATAGAGTGCTAAGGAAAGGGATTCACTGAAAAACCATGCAAAAAATACAAATGCCTTTAAGTTAAGGTCTTCTTTTCACACGAAGTGGGTAGTGATGGGCGAATCTCCCGAGATTCGCTTCGCCGAAAAATTTGCGAAAAATTTGCGAAACGAGTCGCGGGACACTTTTGACGCGCGTCGCGTCAACTTTGGTGCGTCGCGTCAACTTTGGTGCGACTCATGATTCGCTGGTGATTCGGGAATTTCGTTGGTGATCCGCGAATTCGCCCCTGGCGAATAAATTCGCCCATCACTAGAGGTGGGGGATTTGTGGTTTTTCAGGCAAGTTAGATTGCAATTCAGTTAGGGAAGGTAATCAACGAGACCACAGTCCACCTCTCTCTGCCTTCTCCGCTTGTGGTAATCCCAGGGTTTAGAATCAATACAGCTAGCAACCTACGGGATGACTCCACCCCTTTCCTTTTTTCTTTTTTTCTAACTTGTTTCAATTATTTCTAAATGGGATGTTTTGAAGCCTGGACAAGTTGATACAAAGTTAATTTGCTACACTGCTGATTAGAATTGATACATGGTAAAACTTCACAGCAAGTTCCTCCTCAGGGAGTCTGTGGGTGGTTTTTTCTTAGGGCTATTGGGTTATTTATTATCAATTGTCTTTTGATATCACTTTTAAATATAAATATTTTATTCAAGGGAGATTAATTTAATGGAAGTGCATTCCTTTTTCTAAATTATGGTTATTGACAATTTTATGGATTAGTTAATCGTAATTAATCTCATCACTTTAAATTAATTGAACACTCATTTATATTGATAATCAACTGTGGAAGTCCAAAATCAGGTGGTTGATTAGATTGACTGGATGGTGAAAGTGATAATTTTGCACATAAATTATTGATGGTATAGATAATACCATAAGCACTAGCACTTTATATAATTTATTATAAGCAACAGATAACAGTGGCACAGTAATTAAGTGAATTCAGGCTCCTATATGTTGATTTAAGTACATTAGTATATTAGGGAATAAAGACATACGGGGTTGTTCCTTTTCTTTTTTTTCTTTTAATAAATATTGGATAATTGGTTAGCATATCCCAGTTTGTCTTTGAAGAGATAGGTTGTGTGTAGAAACACATAATTCTTTTTATATAATTGTTGCCATCAAATGTAATTTATTACAGTTAAGTGATCATTATCAAAAATCTCCAAATTATGGAAAGGCTGTCTCTCATAGACTCCATTTTTATCCAAATAATACATTTTTTAAACTGATTTTGTTTTTCTCTGCAATTGTTTTTCCCATGATTTCTAAATTCAAATGTGTCAGAGTTTCAACATACAGAAACCTTCACAAAAACACTCCAGATGAAGGTTTCTGTGTGAGACAGACACATTAAGTAACAAACTTTTCTTTTTTGCATTTAGATATTTGTTTGCCAATACTTTAAATCCTAGAAGTGCTGTCCGTGTTCTATATTTTTTGTACTAGCACCCAGGTTTTGTTTGCTGCGTATGGTGTGCACCCTCTGGACTATATATATATCCACATCTATTTACCTATCTAAGGATTTTTTACTTGTCCAGGGTGTGATGAATAAGATAGATTAAGAATACATCCTGTCTTCAGACATAATACAGATCATGACTAATATTCCCATAAAAACACGTTATGTTTATTGCAATGTCTTCGTACTGGAACATGTTGTATTGTGAGTTGAATCTAATATAATATGCTAGTTTATGCTACATACACACCTTATAAAGTGTCTATACTGTAATTTAAGTCCATTGTTACATACTGTTATATATTTATCCCTTCTGTACTATTAAAGTATACAGCGCTATACACACAAATCGCACTACATTAGTAAAATGTATACATGTTGCTAAAAAAAGCAGAGACTATACTTATTAATTTTCAAACTTACTTCCAGAGCTGCATGAATATGCTGTGTTGGTGTCACCTTTGGGGAAAAATACAAGGTGACATAAATAAGCTCTTAAAAAACATACTGCAAAATTCTAGTTTAGCAGAGGCAAACAGCAGGCACACAGTCAGTGGTAAAATCAGGGCTATACAGTGACCTCTCAGAGTGAATGTTCAAAAGAAAGGCTGATTAGAATTTCTGATAGAAACACAACAGGCACATGCTGTATTGCTGTGTGCATGTATATATATACACATATATACGCTGCAGCACGTAGAGTTTGCATCCAATAGTCGTGACGTATGAACGCTGCAATAACATCCGAAATTTGTATTTCTTACCTTATTTTTCCGATTTGAAGGTGAATTGCCCTTTAAGATGTGAGTCTTTTGGTGGCCATACACTGAGAGATCCGCTCGTTTGGCGATGTCGCTAAACAATCGGATCTCTCCCCGATATGCCCACCTTGGGGTGGGCGATATCGGGCTGATCCGATCATGGGCCCAATGATCGGATCTTAAATGAGGCAATATGGGCAGTCGGATTGCAGGACCGCATCAACAAACAGATGTGGCTGCGATCCGACAAGTAGTAGAAAATTGTTTGCACTGCTCATATTTTTCACTTTAATTTGTATTACTTTGTCCCATGTTATTTTTATGACACAGCTCTGTAATAGGGTAATGTGATGAAATGACTGCACGTGCTCAATGTCTACTAATTCATAGCAAGGAATCATATGTTTCAAACAGGTGACCAATAAATATTACATGCTTATGGCTGCTTTGGGATTGTGCAAACTTTGCAAAGGTATATTACATTATTATCTATAATGATTAAAGTATATACTATATGGCCTTCATAGTACAGTTTGTGCACGTTGTAGTATTTAATTACTAATAGAGAATAAAGAATCTATTTTCCTAGCTAAGCAAGGCAAAGTTTTAGTCATCTGTGGGTGCTTTCTTGAGAAACAATGAAGAACTATGAAATGGCATCTGCAGTGGCCCTTGTAAAGAGTGACCTGGCTCGTATAGCTGTAGACCAGTTAATACAGGGACACAGGGTGGTGAAGAATATACATTCTCTGAAACACATCAGATAGAAAATAGAAGGAAAATACTTCATATCTGGAAAGCTCTTTATGTCAATCACAGCTAAACAAATTGTCAACAAAATAATTTCCCAGAACAAGCATTGCTCTAAGAGTTTATAATAATGCTGCTCAGTCTCTAATAACATTCATGCCTAGGATTATGTACATGCTTTGATCTTATTCACTGGCCTCCATCTGATTTCAGTTTATGAGTAGCACTTCTTCACATGGATTCCTTTCTTTTTGAGTAATTATAAAGTTACATAGCCGTTTAGACTTTAGAAAGTCACGTCTAGGCCTTTTCTGACTCCAAAATATCAAACCCGTCCCTGGATCAACATTATACTTAATCATCATTCTCTTTCTCTTTTGCTAACCTCCTTCCTAGAATCCACACCATATCAAACTAAGTAATAGAATAGATATTATAATGGGAAAAGAACCCATCAAGATAATTCAGATATAGTGCACCGTCCATCTCACTATAATGTAAACTGGATTCTCCTGTACTGAAAAACGAAAACATACCGCTTAGTAAATTAATTCAAATATACCAATAAGATTCACCTACTGTAGGTATATATTTGCGGTAAAAGAAGATCTACGGCAGCATACTTGCAAAGATACACAATAGGGACTATGAGTTCACAAATTGGTGAATAGGTCTCTAAGAAAAGTGCAGCAAATGATGTCTCAGCAGCATCTGTGGGATATCAATTCTAACAGCTGCCTTTAAAGAACCAGTAATATCAAAAGATGTCACTGTTTTAAAGTAATAAAAAATATAATGCAGTATAGTCTTACACTGGTAAATCTGCTGTGTTTGCCTCAGAAACACTACCATTGTTTATATAAATAAGCTGTTGTGTAGCAATGGGGGCAACCATTCAAATGAGAAAGGGCTCAAGTTACACAGCAGATAAGCTGTGTAGAACATAATAATTATCTGTTAACAACTATTTAACCTGTGCCATATTGCCTTTTTTCAATTTCCCTCACTGTTAAACAGCAGCTTGTTTATATGAGCTATAGTATTGTTTCTGAAGCACACAGATTAGTTTTACCAGTGCAGGGCAACACTACATGATATTTCCATTACTTTAAAACACTTACATTTTTTGGTGTTACTGTTCCTTTAATGAAACTTAGGCATTCTACTCCGTTGAGCCAATGATAAGAAATGTATCAACTAATGTGTCAACATAGAACAGTTACAGTGTCCGTGATCCCCCCCTCCCAGAGCTGCTTTAGAAAGACGTAAGAAGGTGAAAAATGAAATTGTACACTTAAATATTAGAAACATTGTCACAAATAGAAACTAAGGAGTCAGTGAAATAGGTCTCTATTAGTTATGTGTGGGCCGGGATTTTACCAACCTGCACCCGACACTAACCCACCCTCCCTCAGCCCATACCCGTCCACATCCACACTTTTCTGTTCCTTTTATAGACCCACGCGGCCCGCCCTGCTGATGACATCACAAAAGGGGCAGGGCGAGCAGGAGTGCAGTTATAAAGCCGGAAGTTGGAAGCTGGCGAACAGCAGTGCGAGGTCGGCCCCAACCTGCCTTCCCCCGCGGTGAAACCTGTGCATATCTGGTCGGCCCGCACATCACTAGTTTCTATTTCTGTTGAAATAACAGAACTGAAAAAAATTGTCAGAAGCTGAACAGCCCCTTTAAAGTTTTCATTCTTTCCTTTTAGTCTTAAATAAACCAAACTGTTTGACAGGTTTGTCACCTACATATGTGTTTGTGAATACATTCACTTAAAATGATTAAGAAATTATGTTTGTGATTGCAGCATTCAGGCCCGGATTTGTGGAAAGGCCACCTAGGCCCGGGCCTAGGGTGACAGGATTTTAGGGGGCGGCATGCTGCCTAACCACACCCACATTGGTTCAGAAACACTGGGGATATGCAGGAGATACTATAGTTTTTAAAATTTCCCATGCGCCAATTCCTATTGCTCCAGTCCTGATGATAAAAATTTGCGAATAAAGGGCAGAGTATGGGAGCGACAAATGGCAGTGGGCCTAGGGGCACCCACTATGTAAATCCAGCCCTGGCAGCATTATTTTTGCCTGAGAGATATTCCTATATTTTTTTAATAATGAGATTGTAGAGCCAAGCATTTAACAATGATATTGCATGTGCAGGGAAAGGGAAAGAGGTGAAATGACAGAAGGGAAGTATTATCTGAATATTAAGATAGAATAATGGAAACTTAAATGTAACTATTTGCAAAAACAATTATACACATAAGCATGGAATCAATTATTGGGATTTTTGGGGGGGTTTGTGGTAAGGGGACTTTCTGTAATGTGGATCACAAGAACCTAAGGTTGCTTTAAACATTTAAAAGTCATGGGGGCAAATTTTCTAAAGCGCGAATATTCTAACGCTAGCGCTAATCCGCCAGCGTGAAGTCATTTAGTAACTTCACAAATTCACTAACACTGACTCGAAGTGAAGTAGATAGACTAGTGCAACTTCGCTCCCTAACACCAGGCGAAGTTGCGTACTGACGAAGGATCATAATTACGCAAATTCACTGAGTTGACCATTTTACTGAACGTTACCACTTACGCTGGACGTTACTTTGCCAGGTCAGACCTGGCGAAGTTCAATACAATAGATAGGAGTTTGAAAAAAAAAATGGAAGCCCCAAAAAAACTCTGGCGTGTTTTACCTTTTGTAGGGTGATAGTCTGAAAAAGAGTGAATTTTTTTGGGGGGTTACCCTCCTCCCCCCCCTACATTTCCTAACATATGGCAACTCTTTTATTTATTAAAGGTTTCCTGGGCTTGTGTAGTGTAACGTAGTGGCTGTATCATATACTTCTATTATATGTGTAACTTTGCGCCGTATGCAAATTAGGCATCGCTAGTGTAAATGAGCTTTGCCTGGCGAAGTAACACTAGCACAACTACGCTACCGTTCGCCGACCTGAGCGTAACTTCGCACTTTAGTGAATTTGCGTACCGCTGGCGAAAATTCGTCTGGCAAAGTGCAGCGAATGTTAGGAAGGCAACGTTAGCGCATTTTCGCTGCTTAGTGAATTTGCCCCTTAGTCTGAATGCGTCATGTAATGCAAATTAGAAAATCAGATTGCTGATCAGTAAATTATACCTGCTGAATAGTTACTATGAGATACTGACAATTAGCAAAACCATTACATTACCCAACTTTGGCATTTAAAGTGAAGAGGATTGCTTTGCCATTAAAAAGCATTTATACTTCCACCTATTGTACTATTTAAAAAAACAAAAACAAAATATGTAGAAATGAGGAATTGTTCATTCAAATAGGACAATAGGAGAAATGGCATTTCATAGCATTTTGCATAAGAAATTTCTAAATTCTAAATCCCATAGTTGGAAATGGAAAAGTCTTTGGCTAGAAGTGGTGGTAACACATTCAGCAAAAGAATTTCAATATGCATTGGACAAACTGATAACTATTTAGAGACCCTAAAAGTAGTATGAGAATTTGTGGGTCAAACTAAATGGACCATGTCATCTTTTGTCTGCCATCAAATTTTATGTTTATATTTGATAAAGTGCTGTGGAATACGGTATTATTGTATTCTAGTAGCAGTGGTGGCAAAAATGGCAAACACTGCAGACATGTCTCACAGTCCAATATTTAGGAAGAAAAAAGTTTTCATCCACTTGGCCTGCCAGTACAAGAAAGCCATATGCCATGTGCCAGAGGTAGCAAATATAGATAGGTTACAAATGATTATGTTTACAGTGAAACCGGACCCCCACTCTTAAAGGAGAATTCAACCCCTAACCCCCTACCCTATGTAGACCCCCTCCCTCTTCCCCCACAGCCTAGCTGCCCTGCCCCAAGGAAAAAGCCCTTAATTTTTTTATTTACCCCTCTGTGCAACTCTGTCCTTGGGAGTTTACAGGCGCCATCTTCTTTTCTGAATTATGGAAGGAGCACACTGAAGCACTTGGATGATGCCTTTAGTGCATTTATTGCAGAAGTATTGGACGCACAAGCTTCCTCAGGGGTTGGTCCCGGAAAGCTTGTGAGTTTTCGCAGCTTTCAGTGCATGCGCATTTGGGGTTTTTTTTTTCTGAAAAATTACTACAACTGCACATTCGCCAAGACTCTGAAGAAGACCAAAAAGGAAGATGGTGCCTGTGAACTCCCGAGGACAGAATCTGCATGGAGGGATAAGTAAAAAAGTAGAAAATTAAGGGCATATGCCCAGGGGGCAGCTAAGCTGTGGGGAGGAGGGTTTGTGTAGTGTAGGGGGGTAAGGGGTTTTTATGGTAGGGGTTAAAGGAACAGTTCAGTGTAAAAATAAAAGCTGGGTAAAAAGGTAGGTTGCGCAAGATTAAACATGGTTCTAATATATTTAGTTAGCCAAAAATGTAATCAATAAAGGCTGGAGTGACTGGATGTCTAACAGAACAGAACAAAATACAACTTCCTGCTTTTCAACTCTCTAACTCTGAGTTAGTCAACGGCTTGAAGGGGGGCTTCATGGGACATAACTATTAACTATTCATTAAGTTTGCAATTTATCCTTAGCATGCAGGTCAGATTCAAAAGCAAACCATCATGACCCATGTGTCCCCCCTCAAGTCACTGATTGGTTACTGCCTGGTAACCAATCAGTGGAAACCATTATGTTAGACATCCAGTCACTCCAGCCTTTATACATTACATTTTTGGCTAACTAACTATAATGGAAACATTTTTTACTTTGCCCAACCTTTTGATTTACCAAGGTTAGTAAATTAGCAAAATAATAAAGCACAGCTTTGAAAAGACACGTGCGTGTTTCTGACATAACACTTAACCAATAGTGTAAAAAACCTTATGTAAAATTAAAAATTCCCAAAATGGTAAAAACAAAAAGAAATTATTAGAAAAAAGAAGGTAGAGAAACTTGTTGGCCTGTTTTAATACAAGGGATTAATTGGATCCCTGTATTAATAGGATCACTTGTATTGCAGGATTAATAGGAACAAAACAAACCACACCTTCCCACTAAACATATTATTTTTCTTAATTATGTTTTATTAATGAATTTATGTTTTATGCTTGAAGTTTCTTTTGGAGGACTGATTAATTTGATTTTGCTTGATATTTAGAGGGAAACACATTTATATTAAGCTGCTATTTAACAAAGACAAATGATATTGGACATTTTCCCATAACCCCACTGCTAGGATTATTCTTTTAAAAATAGGAACATGTATATTCTTAGATGTTCTAATTAACTATCAGCTTGACTGTTCTGGATTTAGCACACTCAACTAATGTTATAAGCAAATTTTAGATTGCCACCCAACATCAAGATTTTGTTAAAGATGATATCAACATAAAGAGCTTTTCCAAAAACATCACAACCAAGAAAAACTTACCTCATCCACATTTTCAAAGGCATTGATGATGTCATAAGGTAAACAAGAGAGAAGGTCTATGACAAACCATGTTTTCAAGTAGTTCATTCGAATGAGTTTGGGATCTGAAATGACTTCTCCTCCTGGCCCAACAAAAGTTGTATGAAAATTCAAAACAATGTCAACCAGGAAAATAACATCCACCACACTGTCCAGCACCAGCCAGGCTATATTGTTCTGTTTTGTTTTGAAAGACACATTATAGGGGACCATAATTGCAGTATAGAAAGTCAAAATTAAGATGACCCAATCCCATGTCGTCTTGAATGCACAGTAATGCAAAATAATATGAGGTGGTGTTTTTGGTGCTTCTTGCTTGTATTGGGGAAGTATGTCTGAACCCAACTGAAGTGCCTACATCAAGAAAATATTAGAAAATATAGATGTTAAACATAGAACATTCAATTAAACATAACTTGCAATAAACAAGTATAAAAGTGAGGCTAAAAAAAGTGAGCTTCCCAAAAAATAACTCTTGCTTAATGCCCTTATTGCCTTATACTTTTATATTATACACCGAAGGAAGCCATTTATTGCAACAAGACAATGCCCGTTTTGGAGTAGGAATTGTATAAAATTGGTGCTGGTCTAATGTAAACAAGAATTAACAAGCTACCAAAGAAAAATAGATTCCTGCAATTATATACACAGTACATACAGTTTGGATAGAAAACAGAGAAACAGAATAGTCTTAATTTAACTCTACCCCGCACTTCTTTCCTATGGTAATGTATTGCCACCAAAATAGGAGTTGATTTGGAAAACATTAAAGGGGTTGATCACCACCCAGCACTTTTGTTTTCAGTTCATCTACTTTCAGATTGTTTCACCAGAAATAAATACTTTTTTCAATTGCTTTTCATAATTTATTTCTGAAAGTTTTTCTAAGATTTTAACATTTTCACCTTTTTACATATTTCTAGAGCAACTCTGGGTCGCTGATTTTGTAAACTGTTCTAAATGATACATCAGTTGATACATTTCTTATTTTTGGCTCTGCTGAGCAGAATTCCTGAGTTTCATTAAAGGGGACCAGTCACCCAAAAACAATTATTCCAAATCCTATTTTATCATGTTAGTCGAGCAAACTGAATTTTGATTACAATGTAAAAAATATTTGGATCTAGTTTCCTTCCATCTGGGAATTCATAATTATAGCAAGCAGACAGGAGCCATATTTTGGACACATTAAGGCAAGTCTTGCATCATCAAAATCTTGTTTGTGCACGAGAATGGGGGACCTGATGTCACCCCAATGCACTGGTTAAACAATTAAATGGCTTAGAGAACAGGGGGGAATGTGGGGAGAGCAGTGACATGTAGGAAGTGCTGAATGGAAAGTGAAAGTAATTGCCTGCCCCACCTCTATACCTAAGGCAAAGAGGAGGGGCAGGCAAAATTTGATTGACAGCTGAGATGTTTAAATGAGTTTACAACAGCTATGAATGCTTAAATAAAAAAGTATTTATGTTTTATGTTTAATTTGAAAAGGACTTTTATTATACAGCTTTTAATGTCTGGGTGACAGGTCCACTTTAAAGGCAGCTGTAAGAATTTATACAATAATTGCTATTCCAAAGATACTGCTGGGAAATGTATCAATTATTATACTGAAGCAATAGAATTTGTAATAAATCAGATGAAAGTTGAGAGTAGGACTGGCCGGGAAAAGCGTCAAAAAGCGTGCCGCGACTCGTTTCGCAAATTTCACTGGAAATTCACAAATTTTTCGGCAAAGTGAAACAGGTGAGATTCGCCCATCACTACTGAGCTGCCAAACACCTGAGACAGGAATATTGAACTTTTAACTTTCATTTTAGAAAATGCAGTAAAAACATTAAAAATGGAAAGCATTTTTATCTTTATTTCTGGTGAACAATCTGAAAACAATTGAACTGAAAGAACAAGCCCTTTAATAAGCTGCTTTACAGGTGCATGTCCATAAAATAGTATTTTTGTCATTCTACACAATAAAGGCATTTAAAGAAAGTGTTCAGTAAAAAAAAAAATTGAAAACTGGGTAAATAGAGAGCCTGTGCAAAATGAAAAATGTTTCTAATATAGTCAGTCAGCCAAAAATGTAAATCTATAAATGCTAGAATGAAAGGATATTCTGTGTTAGCCAGAACCCAGCTATATGATTTATTTTTGGCTAACTAATGGAACTGTTACTTTAAAAACAGATTCTCAATACAAAATACTAGTATTTTGTACCATATTTCTTAAAGGTGAAAGTTATAAGCCAACAAATGAAGGGCAAATACAATATGTTTATACTGTAGTACTAGTACTGCCATTTGGAAAAAGTGCTAATTTCATATAGCAGTCCCTTTCCATTAAAATAGTCACAGGCAAATTCTGTAAGTTCATTAAAGAACATATGGTATGAAGGCATACTGTATTACGAAATAGTATATAACTAGCAATTCAGATACAACACCTGGCTTCTTTCGCAATGAATAACAGAGCTATGGACACAGAAATTTTTATTTAATGATTTAGCCTTCACGCAGTGGAAGATATTTGGCCCATTTTTTAGGTGTCAAGTTTTAACTGAACACCCTGTTAATGATTGTATTTGAGTATCAGTATCAAACAACAAAACGTCCGTCCGTGCTTGTTTAAAGAGAAAAGAAATATGGATTACGGTTGTTTTCTATAAATATTTAGAGGCTGTGCTACGTAAAGTACATGCACACAATTCCCACAATGGCTGTGTGAAAAGGAAATATAACAGCTCCTTTTATCTCACAATTTGATGAGGTTGCAAAGGCTAATAACACTCACTGAATTATTTAATGGGTTAATCTAAAGATCTCATCAATAGATGAATCATGAGGGAAAGGGCAGTCAGCATCTTATCAGACACACTATGAGAAAGATAGGCCAGGAGTGTAACCCAAATCCAGGAGGGATTAATTACAGAAGGTGCTATATAACCTGATGCACTCAGCCATCTGAACAGGTAACACTACAACAGAAATTGCTCTTTAGTGGGGATAATTTAATATTCAGCTGTGTATTGCTTGAAGACCCTTTAGTCCTTAGATGTTTACAGCAAAATGAACATGTGATCTACACTGTGCTTGTTAACAGGAGCATTCCCCTTGCACTGAAAAAAACTAATCTCAAAATCCTAATCACAGAATATGATCAATCGCTGTAATTAGACCAACAGCTGCAATGATGGCCTCTTTGTTTTTATGCAAGGAGAACTTTGATGTATGAATCTTGATTACTGGGGCCTCTGGGGCAATACAAAAATATGCAGCAAACATTGTTCTATCTTTTCACAGGGGTTAGAAAGTTCCTTATTTTAAATTCTCACTTTCCACAAGGGCTCCTGTTTTTGTTATCCTGCATATCAAGGCTGCACCATGTTCACTCAGTACAGAAATTATTGTTAAATCAGACCATTTGATATCAGTTTGATTTTCACATTGACGAACAGTTTACAATGTTGTGCTATGAAGCCTTTGACTTTTAATTTTGTTTTTTTAATTACTATAACGGGCTTGTTATTGAACAACACCAAATTAAGCCCTGGTTTTAAGGCATTAAGATAACAATATTTGTCTTTCACTAGAGTTACTACTATTGACCACAAAAATGTTTAAGTTATTGCTTATATTTATGGTATTTTAATAGTTATATATTAAGCCATGAAGAGTTAGCAGACATGTCAACTCTCCGTTCTTGGTCAGGGGATTTTCTGATTTAAAGGAGGACTAAACCCATGCTTTAAAAAAAAACCCAACCCCCCCAGCCTACTTGCTACCCCGGGCAAATGCCCCTAACTTATTACTTTCCCCTCTGGGCAGATTCAGGCGTCGGAGTTCACGGCAGCCATCTTCCTCTTCTTTGGTAATCTTCGTGCCTTCTTTTGGCTTTTCTGTGATTCCCGTGAGTTTCGGTGCATGCGCAGTTGTCCGGAAAGGAGAAATTGCTCTAACTGTGCATGCGCCGAAACACAGTTGAATACACAAGAATAACAAAGAGAAGAAGATGGCTGCCATGAACTCAGACGCCTGAATCTACTGCGAGAGGTATGTAAGTTAGGGGCATTTGGCTGGGGTAGCAAGTAGGGTGGGCGGGAGCGGGGAGGGGGGTCTACGCTGGGTAGGGTTTTTTTAACGTATGGGTTTAGTTCTCCTTTAAGCCCCTCTCAACCAGTCACTCGGTCGGCATCCCTCTGTCAGTAATTTGAACCTTAAACCTAACTTTTCCACTCCATGAGTGCATGGAATTGTAACCCCAAGCCGCTGTTATCAACTGAATAAGTGGAGAACAGGGCATAGCAGGCCGGTGAGGCAGAGGAAGAATGTGGCAGGCAGGGCAGAACAGCAACATGACAGGCACAACCAAGATACCTGCAAATCATTTCGGGTTGGCATCTGTGAGGTAGCGCACCCCTAATTTAATTACGTAAACTGTAATGTTAAGACAACTTGCAATTGATCTTTTTTTTGTGGCTTCTGAATTGTTTAGCTTTTTATTCAGCAGTTTGGAATTTCAGCAATTAGCCGTTTGCTAGGGTCCTATTTACCCTTGCAACCAGAAATATGTTTGAATAAGGGATTCAAAGTAAAATAATAAAATTGTAGCCTCACAGAGTCAAAGCTACAGTAAAATTGGAAAGAGGCAGAAAAGAATATGGGTTTGTCGGATTTTTTTTCACACCAGCGAATTTTTGCCAGGCGAATTTTCGCAGGTGGTTCGCAAATTTATTTGCCTGCGGCGAATCACAGGAATTCGCAGCAAATTTGCGCCTGGCGAATAAATTCGCCCATCACTAACAGCAACGCCACTAACGTTAAATACAAACATATGCTATAGTGTTTTTTCTAAATACAGTATAAACAAAATGATATGTCCTTACTTCAGCTAATCTGGAATGTTTATGGACCACTTCAGCTTTGTTCATTGGAGTTAACTGATGCAGTACACTCCGGTTGTTTGTCAGAGCTCGTGTTAACCGGGCAAATTTAGTCCATCCTTGAGAGAGAAGGAGAAAAATCACAATAATAATATAAATAAAAGATATTTTAGGTGGTTTGTTTTTAATATCTTTATGTAGCATACAGTACAATATAAACTGATTCAATGCAAAAATAATTTCTTTAATAGAAATGTGTTCTTTATTTCTGCCAGATGCAACCCTACTGGGTAACTGGGCTGCCAGTTAAGTTATTGGTTTATTAAAAAAACAAACACCATGCTAGCAATTACATTTTACAAATGCTACATTTAAGACATGGAATTGCTATTTTTAGAAGTGTTAATAAGAATACATTTTAAGCCTGGGTTGGGAAATTCTATATACACTCCATATTTCAAGCACAGATAGTTAAAATATCCTTCACAATGGGAGGTGACACCTTCAGCTGTTGTTAAACTACAACCTTGTCTGGACTGGCCTGCCAGATTACTAGATGATCACACAGTGTGCCTTTGCACTAGTGAACCTCAGCCAGATAAAAAAAACATAGGTCTATACGACACGTGTTACATTAAGTAATGCATCTACATCAGATTGTAAAGAGACAAGGCCTTCAAAGTTAATAATACCACTATTCATTAATTTGTATTAGAATAGACTTGCTTTCATGGAACAGGAGACTTTATTTTTCTAGGGCATTCCACTTTACTGGATATTTGCGTTGGGAATGTTAAGAGATATCCTATAAACAGATAGCGTTTTATCAAATTACAACCAAGCTGTGATGGTCAACGTTTGTGGGTGGAAAGTTGCACCCTCTATGCTATATGCAGCTCCTTTAATTCATCATTCTCCATTATACAAAAGCAGCTCCTTTTTTCCCTATTCAGCACACTCAACTATGCTCTGGAACAACATACTGCACTAGAGAGACAGCTTTGCCAGTAAAACTGCTAGCCTTGCTAATGATCTAAAATGAGTTCCCCTAACTAATCCGCAAAGCTAGAATAAACATGCTAATGCAAAGTAAATATTGTTACAGAGTTGTTAACTTTATGTATGTTTTACATTTGTAACAGAGCAAACTAAAAGCGTTTACTCATCCCCTACCAATATCCCATCAATCTAATGCTGCTTGTTTTAGTAAAAATAGGATTAAAAAGCACTTATTTTGAAACAGAAATGAGCAATTAAAATAAAGCATTCTTATATTCAGTTTAAGTTATAATATCCCTGAAGGTAAGTGCATAGGTCCCTGTTTTAAATAACCCTGTTAAATTGGTTGTCCACCTTCAAACACTTTTTTCAGTTCAGTTGGTTTCAGACAGTTCACCAGAAATAGAGTTTGTCCAATTACTTTCTATTTTATATTTGTGACCATTTTCCTAATATTGAAGAGAAATGTTTAATTTTTCACCTTCTAAAGCAGCTCTGTATGGAGGGGGGGGGGGTCGCCAAGACTTGTAACTCCCTGAGCTTCATTAAAAGGAGCTGTTAGAATTGATACAATAGTTGCTAATATTCCACAGATGCTGCTGAGAAATGTATAAACTAAATGTAGTAAATTGTAACAATTCAGATGCCCCTGAATCATTGAGCTGCATTAGAGGCAGGAATGTTAAAGTTTAAATTTAAAGAAGAACTCCACAAAAACATAACTTTGTCTTTTTGAAAAGTAAACATAATTTCAAGCAACTTTGCAATATACATCAGTTAAAAAATATGCAGACTTTTCATGATTTTTAATGGTTTGGAACAGTTTCCTAAGCCTAGCCCCCTGCTCTCTTGCTGCTCTGTCTGACTACTTTGCTTAGCTATAAGCACCTGGGGAAGGGTGAGGAGCCCCCAAAACATTGTGTGGAGAAGCACTGAAAATATTGGAATTCGAATATCGAATTGGAAGGATATTCCCAGCTATTCACATGGTTGAATTTGAGGGTTTATTAACACTCGAATTCGACCCTTAGTAAATCTGCCCCTTACTGTTGATTGAAGCTGTCCTTTGCAACAGAGCTTCTGGCTAGAGCACCACATCATTTACAACACGGAAATTGGGATTATATAATAGTGAGAATACTTTGCTGAGCCGGCTGACTACTGTTGCTTTGTATCAACAGCCATCTGTCCTAAGCCTTCATCCTTCAAACCCCACAATTCCCTGCACACGTGATTTCAAGGAAAGGATCATTACAGTGCAATGTATTGTGCATAATTCCCAACATTTTAGAAGTAAAATGAGGGACAAAAAGTTTTTCGCACATAGTGCTGCAAACTTTTTTGACCACTCCCATTTTTCTGGCCATACCCCCTAATTACCATGTTCATTTTACAAAATTTGGCTGGTTATGAAAGTTTGAAAATATTTCTCCTTATCCAAACTGTTACAATTACTTATTTTCTTATCTCAAAATTCTTATTAATCTCAAAGTATCTTATTTGCACCTTTTAGATGTTTTGGGCTCTCTGCCAAAAGCCAATCAAGTTAGAAACTTTGTTTCTCTTTCTGGCTGTTCAGTGCAGGGAAAATAGGGACTTTCCAGTTACAAATGAGGGCCTGCAGGTTGAGCTGTCAAAAGAGGGACTGTCCCTCTGAAAAAAGGACAGTTGGGAGGTATGCATTGTGGGTCATGCTGTCTGTAAGCTGTGGAGAAGTTGTCACAATTTGTAACATCAGTGTTTAGTCCCTCCTTCACTGCCAGGATTTCAAATGATGCAGAAAGAGAAGAACTGTTACACAGCTGGATTTCAGCATATAAAAAACTATTTATCCATACTTTTTGAAGAAATAGGTAACTGTGATGTGTATATTAGGGAATTCTGTGTTATGTGGGCTGCTGTAAAATTTAGCTTTGGAAGCTGGAGTTCCGCTTAAAATTTTGGGAAAACTGTAAAAATTAAAAGATGGAAAAGGTCTTTGTTTATGGTGAAAAAAAAACAACTGAACAAAAAAAGTGTTTGGAAAGTGAACAACCCCTTAAACACACAGAATTGCCGTACTGTATAGAAATACAGACAAATGTAAGCACACATAAAAATGACATAGTAAAGCACAAATTCACTACAAATGTAAATGCAAGCACAACGTTACTGCACAAAACAGAATGAGAAATGGTTAGAATATATGAGAGGATTAGAAAAGGGCAAATTATTACAGATCTCTCACAGTGTGAAAACATCATTGGACTGTGTAGAGTAGATAAAACTGGGCTTATAAAATCAGAACATTGAAATACATACCATATCCAAACATTTAAAGAACAATTGCACAAGTTAATGTAAGAATGGCTAAAGTTGTATACAGTTATAAACCGTATCTAAACCTTAAAATTTGCACCTTGGATTATTTAACATTTATTTATGATAATAAGTGGGGGATTGTATTGGGATTTTTCACATGGGCGTGTAATATTGATAAACTATTGTGATTTGGGGTAGAGTTCAATTTCATGGGGAGAGAACCGGGTTTTACTCAACTTTAGCCATACCTCAGAAAAACTAAGTCTATTATACGCTACTCTACAATAGGAGAATAAAGCACAAAACACATTTACATTTTCTTATCCAAACTATTTTATGCACCACACAATAGAAAAGACAGTGTCAATTTGCAGGAAATGGGTTATCTATAAAAGGGTCAGTTATCCTCCAGTCTCATCAAATTTCATCAGCTTTCCAAGCCCTCTTCATGTTCAAAGAATAAACCCCGTGCCCCATCTAATTCATTATCCTTTCAGTGACCTTTCAACATTACTCCATTCAGAGTTCCACTGACTTTCAATTATTGCTGGTTTCAGAATTGTAAATAGTCTTGGAGATAACACCATTTACTTCAAATATGCCATGTCATGCTATATTTCTAGTGTTGAATCGAAGCACTGCACCACACACCCTTTAAATAGTCGAGAAAATAATCATATTCTGCACACACTAGTAGCTACAGAAACTTACTTTGAGGATTATTTATCCGAGGTGGTCCAAGGGTAGCTGTGTAAAAAAGAAGTCCTGTTTTGTTTTTCTTTTTTTTCATTTACAAGCATATTATGGGTACATAAGCATAGTAACATTTAAACAATTTGTAAAGGTATTTTACATTACAGTGAAATCTCTATTTTACATAGCCTGAATTTAAGTTTTCCCTCGTTTTACATTGATGTTTGTTGTCCCACCAATATATAATGCATTTCCCTGATTTTACATTTTCTTGGATTTAATACTTTTTTATAGGGCTCTGAAGAATGTAAAAGGGTTGGGGGGTACTAGTAAGGTGAAAAATGGAGATTAATAAGGTGAAAATGGAGAATAGCCTTGCATCTGTCAATGTAATGCCCATTAAAAGAAGTAGTGGTAAAAAAAAATGATTATTCCTATACACATGAAATAAAAGTGTCTAAAGCAGAGTGTAACCCACTTTCGGACTCTAAGGGGGGGGGGAATGTAATTAAAGTTGCAAAGAGAAAAACATTGCGCACCAGTAAGAGTTAAAATCCACATCTCGCAATGTAATATTGTTCACAGAGGTGTCCAAACTTTCTGCAATAAGGGTCAGATTTGGAAAGAGGAAAGATGTGTGGGGGTCGACCATTCAGCCTGACATTCTTTGAACCAATAACATTAAATGCAAATGAACTATTTCAATAAAATTTTATTGCAAATGCCATAGTTTTCATGGTCTATTGCAGATCATTGCACTACTGTACCCAAATATTACTGTTACGGCTACACAATTCCTGCTCACACTATGCTGGCAGGCCGCAATATTATTAATTTCATGATGGTAACTGCGGGCCGGTGTAAATTTGAAAACGTGCCACAATGGGCCAGCGGACCAGACTTTGGACATGCCTGATCTAAGAACAGCACTCAATAGTAAAATCCAGGTCCCACACATTCAGTTACATTGAGTAGGAGAAACAACAGCCTGCCAGAAAGCAGTTCCATCCTAAAGTGCTGGCTCTTTCTGAGAGCACATGACCAGAGATGGCTGCCTACACATCAACATAACCACTAAAAAAATACACTTGCTGGTTCAGGAATTACATTTTATAATGTAGAGTGAATTATTTGCAGTTTTAACAGTGTAATTTAGATATAAAAACAAAATCATGAAAATCATGACAGGATTCCTTTAAATAGGCAGCCACTGTAGGGGGATGTGGGGGGGGGTGCAGCTGGAGCCCCACCTGCCTGACCCTGGCCCCACTGATATAGATAGCTACAAATTAATTCTTATAGTTTCTACAAGTAAAAGCTTGTTTACTTTATAAATAAGCCATTTAATTGTCCTGAATGCTTTGCCACCCTTCACCCTCAATTAACTAGAATTGTAGATAAATTAATTAGTAAAAAGGCACATTCAACCCTTGTAAAAAAAAAAAAGAGGCCAATCCTGGCTGAATACTGGTAAAAAAAAGCAAATCCGGGCTGAATTCTGGATTCAATGCAATCATACCTAATACCTACTATGAGTAAGCTAATGCAAATTATTATAAGATTTTACTTTTTTTGGGTTTACCCAAAACAGCTTCATTAGCCCTCTGCAGTAAGTTGCATTAACCATTAACTGTTAAATAGGGGAAAAAAAGTCTCTCTCTTTGTATCTGCCACCTCCTAATGTCAGAGTTCACTGATTTCAATGGGCCACCCAAATCAACTGTGGTTCTGAACCAGATCATTTTTCTCTGATTAGCTGGCTACTGTACAGCCTTAGTTCTTATTCAGATATACTGGGGGCCTATCACTTCTCTTTTACTTTGATAGAAAAATAAGCAACATCAGCAAGAATTAGAAGAACTTCAAGAAGCATTGCTTCAGAAACACTTGCAAAATATTACTGCCTTTTTAATTGAAGTCCCTGAAAATTTGTGTAGGTGTCTTTTTCCTTAATGAAAACGTAAAGCAGATTCAGCAAAAATACCCCATCAGTGTAGATCTCGAGGAAATATAATATGTAGAGGCTGTAGAGACACACCAGCCTACTTTCATAATTTAGTCCATGGATACAAGCCATGTGCCTCATCAGATCTTCCATCACTTGATCTATGAGACAGAGGCACGATGCAGACTCAGCGCAAAACTGACAATTCATTGTACTTTTAAGTCAGCAAAACTGCATTCACTGCTTAGCACTTTAGGCAGAACTAATGTAAGAATTTACAATAATGTCAATTTCATCAAATGGAACAAAATAGCTAGAGGACATGATAATGAATCTTCTCTGCTTTCTAAAGATTCCAGTATTAAAGTCAAGTGTCTTCTAACCAGCAATGTAACATCCACTAGTATATTTTGTGAATGTATTATATCAGTAGGGCAGAACTCTTATCTAGTTATATTCAGTACAAAGTTATGTTTGTTACTGTACTTATTTTTAGTCTGACATAATGCCTCCACAATCATCTCAAAAGCAACCTACCTATATTCTTGATAGCTGGTTTCTACACTAAGATCTTTCTGAATTTCCATGGCCTATCAGGAGCAGACAACAATATTTTCTCTAATTCCTTACAAAATATATACGTTTTGTCTGAATTATGCTGAATTACGTGTGTATTAACATATTCCCTATATGCTCCATGCTGTGTGCATGGGTACTTACATGAACACACACAATACCCAACTGGCAAACAAGTACTAAAAAGGTTTGGGTAGCATGGCCACAGAATGTACATCCTGGACATTAATCAACTAATGTCAGTAAATAGGATTACCTTAGCCCGTTTAACCACATGTATTCATCACAATAATATCATAAAGAATCTCCCAAAAATCCCTGTAGACATTCTTTTGACTTAACTGGTTTGGAGAGGTTTGGAAACCAGAACATTGTCTACAGCCAGTGGTCTTAAACCCATAGAGGGTTAAGTGAGCTCAGATTCCCTGATATAGATGGATGGGCAGGGGTCTGCAGACCAACAGGCAATTGTCTGCAGAAGTGTTGTAAAAGGAGTCTATGACAGCTGTATCTACATTACATGGTGTCACCATAGCATAATATGTGCAGGTACAGTATATATAAAAGCCTACACATTTAAGAATTTACATCATGATGTATTCTAAGGGACTTGACATGAACATGATCACCAAAAATGTTGTTTGTCATCAATATAACTATGTTAGATGTAGTCAAGTTGCTTGCATGGCTTTTAGGGAATCAAAGGACCAAAATGGCAGACTTGCCTTAATTTTTGTTCCCTTTTCCATGACCTGAATGTAATTTTCATTTATTTTGTCCCATTTTTCCTACTTTGCAGGAGCTGTCTTAGTTGAATATCCACAGTCTTTTTTATAATCACCAAACCAAGAAACCTTCTATAGCAAATAATACAAAAAAAGGGCAACAGTCCTTGGAAAGCTGTTGACATATATGCAAGTTACAAAATCTTTTCCTAAACTATAATATATTTAGTTTTAGTTACTTCAAGAGTAATTTGCACCCTTTTTTCCAAACGGACCATGCATGCTGATGTATTGCAACCTTTGTTTAGAGAAGTATGGGGTCCACCATACGAACCTGAAAGCAGAACTTGAATGTTGGTGCTGTAACTGAAGAAACATGTGTCTGTTCTGCTGCAATGGACATTGGCTTGGATGTGGATTGAATGGATGGATCAAGCCAATGCATTATCTACATTTGTAGCAGGTCATTTTCAAATTATAGTATAGTATGCAAGAAAGGCTATAAAGATTATTGAAGTGACTTCCAACTGACCTGAAAGGCCATGGCACCCTCACCCCCTATCTTATGCATGGACCAATATACTGTATATATAATGAAAAATGCATAGCCCATCGTGTAAATTTGTTTGTTAAAAGCAAAATGCTAACCAGAAAATTACTTTAAATCAGTCAACTAAAACCAACTAAAATCCATATTCCCTTTAAATCTATGTATGCATGTTTTGTTAACTATATGTGTGAAACATTTATGCAGTATATTTTATTGATTATAAATACAAAGTGGTAAAAAAATAAAACTAGCAGGAACATTTTTTTAAACTTTTATGACCTGTTATAATGCAAAATCCTGAGTGTCCTGCTTGACTCATGAGTAACAGCTCCCATGATCATAATGAGAGAGAATAAAATTGACTTGAATTGATTCTGTTCTCAACCTAGCTTGGCCATACAGTATCACCTTAACCGTGATGAAGAACCATTGCATTGTTTATTTGAGCAGTTCTTTCTTTTTCTGTACTGTGAAGATTTGCTATGCATTGCTATGCTCTTGTGATGGTAACACTTTTTATGCTGCAAGTTCTTATGTCACAGGATCCAAGTTTATAAAAACTGTGATTTTTGTTCGGGGTTCTGGCTCTTCGTGAGTTCAGAATCTATAGAGCTTCTTTTAAATAAACTCTTTTCAATTTTAATAAAAATCTTTTCACCTCAACTATTCTGGTCCTTTAAGTTCAACAACAATAACCAGCCAGTTAATGACTGTCTGAAAAATGTCGGGCATTTCTGTCCCTCTGAAGGTAACCCCTGAAGGTGGGCAGAAACTTTGATCAATGTGCATTTTCTTCTTGTTATGAGGAAATATAAAGATCTGAACCTTTGATTATTCATACGTACACGTTAATTCCAGTCATGATATACTATGCATACCAACAATTAGACATATATATGTTTAAAAATTACCTCTAGTTGAATCATCTTCAATCGGTTGTTTGAATAAAGTAATGTCTTTAAAAGTACACAGAAATAGCACAACCTTTTCATGTTCATTCCTTATGGGAGCAATCTGCATATAGAACCAAACGGGAGTTCCTATGAAAACAAAAATTCAAAAAGGCAATTTATCTTTGTTAGGCTTCTAGCAATGCTTGCTTACAAATCAAAGAAGAGGGAACAGAGAACTGATATATACTGACACCAGAAAATAATCTTTTTGTTATATCCATCATAACATTGTCTTTGAATGCTATTTATAATTTTGCCATAAAAGTATTTGCCTGATGCTTTTACATAACCTTTCTGCCATATTTGTGCAACAGTAGTCCGTTAGCATTAGAAACTCTAACTGAAAGGTTTAAGAAGGGACAGTCAGGTTGATAAAACAGTCAGGTTGATAAAACAGTCAGGTATAGGAACTTCAAGTCATAATTACTTACAAAAATAGAACTATTAACGAAAAAATTATCAACATGGCCTATAGGTAACTTGTTGGGGCAGATTTACTAAATTCAATTTTCAAAAAGATTCTAATTCGAATTGTTCGACCAGTGAATTTTGAAAATTCCATCGAATCGAATGATTCGAATAATTTGAATAAAAATCTATTTGAATATTCGACTATTCGACAGTCGAAGTACTTCCCCATAAAATTTTATTCGACTGCCTAGTTCGCCAAATCAAAGCTACCTAATTGGGTTTCATTATTTTTGATTGAATAAAAAAATTTTATCGAATGGTTAAATTGTTCAAATCAATCTTTGCTCTATTCAAAGGATTTTATCGATCAATCAAATTTTTTCTATTCGATTGTTTGACCAATCGAATTGCGGTAAAATCCTTCGAATTCAATATTCGAATTCGAAGGATTTTACATCCCAGACTATTCCCAGTTATTCCCATGGTCGAACTAACCTCGAATTCGACCCTTAGTAAATCTGCCCCTTTATGTACATTAAACAGGGATACTGTCATTGGAAAACATGTTTTTCTTCACTGAAATCCATTTTTCAAAAGAGCGAACAGATTTTTTTAAATTCATTTTTGAAATCTGACATATGGTAGACGTATTGTCAATTTCCCAGGTGCCCCTAGTCATGTGACTCTGATAAGCTTCCGTCACTCTTTACTGCTGTACTGCAAGTTGGAATGATATCACCCCTCCCCAGCAACCTAACAACAGAACAATGAGAAGGTAAACAGATAGCAGTTCCTTAACACAAGATAACAGCTCACTGGTACAGTAGATCTAAGAACAACACTCAATAGTAAAAGTCAGGTCCCACTGAGACTGATTCAGTTACATTAAGTAGCAGAAATAACAACCTGCCAGACAGCCGTTCCATCCTAAAGTGCTGGCACAAGTCACATGACTGGGGGGCAGCTGGGAAACTGACAATATGTCTAGCCCCATGTCAGATTTCAAAGTTAAACATAAAAAAATCTGTTTGCTCTTTTGAGGAATGGATTTCAGTGCAGAATTCTGCTGGAGCAGCACTATTAACTGATGAGATTTGAAAAAAAATGTTTTACCATGACAGTAACCCTTTAATAGTTTTAAAAGACATTTTGTAATATCACTTTAAGGAGACGGTCCTATATAACAAATTGATTCAAATAAATAAACAAAATCTCCCCAGCTCCACCTGAGACTTGTAGTTAAATCAGGTGGTTAAGATGGACGGTAAGGCACTAGAAGAACCTCCTTTTGTGCTTGTCAGTGGAAGTGAAGCAATATGTTGTGTTTGTCACTTCTACAACAAAGGGGTGTGCTGAGGTCTGGAGCCTACGGTGGCACCAGACCTAAATAAACATTAACATTAAGCAGTTGATTGTATGGAATTGTGTACCTGTCTGACATTATGCTGGATGTTGGGGTCTCTGCCTATGAAAAAGGAAGACCATACATCTCATACAAGTTTGACATGTTGTAGAGTGAAAGAGCTGTCTTATGGTACACAGTGTTGTGAAAAATATTATATCATGAAGGTTTGCTATGTGTATGTCTTTAATAAGATGCAACAATATGTTTTAGAATTCTTAGCTTTAGCTATTTTACTCATATTATTGAATTAGAAATGTACACAGGGAATAAATGAAATGACCATCAACTTCAAAAAGCATTAGCGCAAACAGAGAAAAATTCGATAAAATCAATTAACAGGAATAATTTAAAGGCCCCGCTGAACACCGTACCAGCATTCTAATAACCTTTCTTATTTAGTGTTTCATTCCGGAGGTCCTTAGGGCCATGCAGACTCAATTTTGAGAGTGACACCATAGAATAGATCAATACAAGAGTTGTTTCGAAATGTCCTGACCATTAAATCGCCCTTCAGGGCTTTGTGAAAACAAGTGAAGATTTGTTCACTACATCATTGTTGAGCTAAACACAATCTTGCTGTTGTCAGAGATCACATACCCTCCCTTAGGATCATTATATGGAGTGTATTTTAAAGTGATACTTACACTAAATATTTTCTTTTCAAAATATTAATCCACGTTATAAGTTACCTATAGGTTATGTTGATTGTTTTTCACTGATAGATATGCTTTTGTAAGTAATGCTTTTGTAAGTAATTGTCACTTGAACTTGACTTTTTTTGCCAGCCTGACTGTCACTTGTTAACCTTTCAGTTAGAGTTTCTAATGCTAACTGACTCCTGCTGAACAAATATGGCAGCCCCCTCATAGAGGAACATGGAAGTAAGTAAAGTAATGTAAAAGCATCAGGCAAAAACGTTTATGGCAAAATGTATAAATGGCATTCAGAAACAAAGTTATGATAATAAAAAAGGTTATTTTCTGATGTTGTTATCTATTTAATAATGTGAGATTTCTTATAATGATTTACTGGTAAGGTTTTGTAGTCTTAGATATTAAAGCAGTGCCACCATGACAGATGTATTAATATAGAGGATTACATATAATTTATTGACCTAACAATTTTGGGTGCATGTGTTTCCTCATTGGCTTTAAAAAAAATATCTTTAGTGTTAATACAGCTATGACAGTACTAGCATCAATCACAAGGCCTACTACTTATATATGTGGAGGTACAATTTGTAGATAGCTAATTAGCCATTAGTAAAACATTGCATTGCTTTTATATACTAAGTTGATGTTTTTTATTATCAACCAAATGCATAATTATCACTTATTTTACTAGAACTGAATTCCCAGTCTCACACATCTACATATCTGATGATGACAGGTCTGGAGCACCAAGCAAAACAACAAGGTAGAGACGAGCCTTCACTCTACACACCTTAATGCTAGCAATATTTAATTTGTAACTTGTGATTGACTTTGGTAAGGAAACAAACTTCATACACTTCATTTAAGGTGACAGGTCCGCCTATTTAATTGTATTTATCTGAAATTCCCAAAGTTCAAGTATACATACTGCTTTTCTTGTAAAGAAGGATTTCAAAACAATTTGACTCGTAGTTCTCAAACGTCTGCCTGACCTTTTCAATGGTTTTCTTGTCTGTCAATTCTCCGTACATGAAGCTAGAAATTAAAATAAATAGCAGGTCATTAAAACATATTTGCATAAAGACATCTTCCAAAACCAAACAAAAAAAGTTTAATCGAATGAAAACATTTTTAGAACTAACATTATATAATGCTTACAAAGAGCAAGTTTTATCCTACACTTGTACAGGTATGGAAATCCATTATCCAGAAAGCTGAATTATGGGAAGGCATTATACACATCATTAAGAAAGGAGGCTTAAAGGAACAGTAACACCAAAAAATTAAATTGTTTGAAAGGAATGACAATATAATGTACTGTTGCCCTAAACTGGTAAATGCTGTGTGGTTGCTTCAAAAATAATACAATAGTTTATATAAACAAACTGCTGTGTAGCCATGGGGGCAGCCATTCAAGCACAGTATACACAGTAGATAACAAATCAGTTCTGAAGAATATCATTGTATGTTACAACGCTTATCTGTTATCCATAGGCGGAGGGTGATTTTTTTTGTTTGGGTAGGCTAAGTCTAATGTTACTTCAACACAGTTTTTTCAACAGTGATTTTACGCTGGCAGAAACAGCTGATTCAATCCTATATTATAAGCATTGGCAACAGTTGTAATTCACATGTCTGAACATGCAGGGAGGAATTTTGTCTAAAAATGCACTACAATCTGAAATCTGTCCCATACATGGTCTGACGTAAAGTGGACCTGCCACCCAGACACAAAAATCTGTATAATAAAAGTCCTTTTCAAATTAACATGAAATACAATTTCTATTTTTTATTAAAGTATTCATAGCAGTTGTAAGATCATTTAAAAATCTCAGCTGTCAATCAAATATTTTCTGCCCCTCCTCTATGCCAGTGGCATAGAGGCGGGTCAGATAATTACTTTCACTTTCCATTCAGCACTTCCTAGATGTCACTGCTCCCCACACATTCCCTTAGTTCTCTTAACCATTTAATTTTGTAGCCAGGACATGGGGATAGACATTGGGTCCCCCATTCTGGTGCACAAACAAGATTCTGAGATGATGAGCAATTAAGAGGTGCTGCAGTATTTTTCTTTGTCTGAGATGATGCAAGGCTTGCCTTAATAACAGTGTCCACAAAATGACTCCTGCCTGCTTGTTATAATTATGAATTCCCAGACTGAAGAAAGCAAGATTCAAATAATTTATATAGTGTAAATAAAGTTAATTTTGCTTCACTAATGTGATATAATAGGATTTTGACATTTGGGTGATGGGTTCCCTTTAACAGCTACTAACTGATGGGCCCACATGGTGCATATGAAGCCCAGACTATTTTGAAAATAATATGCATAGCACTCTCTTATAATCAAAATTCAGTTCAGTTCATCCACATTGCTGGAAATCAGGGCTAATGATCGGGTTGTTTAATATTAAAGCATGTTTATTGGTCTACTTTCACATAAAACACAAGAGATATGTTGTCATTTATGGGTGATTGTATACATACAAAGTATAATGCAGATATATTCTGGTCCCTTCACAAAAAACAGCAGCTGCACTTTTTACTGCAGTTTCAAAGTAACACAATATAATAGTAGATGAGGTTGAGAAAAAACTTGCATTCAACCATCAGCACAACATTTGTGTGTAAGTGAAAGTTGCCAACCTGATCTGTTAGCTGATCCAGAGAAAAGTGAATTGAATCAATACAATAGTTGCTAATATGCTGCTAATAAATATTTTAACTAATTGTATCAACGAATTGTAGCAGATTGTTACAGTTCAGATGCTCCTGTATCACTGAGCTGCCAGACTGAAACCCCACATACAGGAACATTACATTTTGAACTTCAATTTTGGGAAAACAGTAAAAAGAAAAAGGAAAGCAATTGAAAAAAAGTCTTGATTTCTGTTGAACAATCTGGAAGGTGAACATCCCCTTTAAGGAAACCAATATCCAATCACAGTGGTTCCACTACTATTCAAATAGATGTTGGATACAATTCACAGAGGTTTGAAAGTGAGATCTGGTCACAATGGTAATGTAATGGCTGCAACAGAACAATGGAACTACCATTGACCATTGATGGTATTTATTTTTTTGTGTAATGTAAGTATGAAACACTCCCCACATACCAAACAAGCAGATGGAGGATTAGCAGCTGCTTTGTCTCTTGGCCCTGACCCCGGCAGCACCCATTGCCTCTCCCCCAGACAAACTCAAATAGACAAATTTTTATTTATTTTTTTCTTTGAAAATTTCTTAAAATATTTTATGCAAACAGTTTTGGGAAGGCTTAGCCTCCCCAAGCCTTAATGAAAATCCGCCTATGCTGTTATCTGTTGTGTATCCTGTGCCTGTTGTCCATTTCAGCTTTGAATGGCCGGTGGAATGGTTGGTGTTTGGTGTTATTGTATTGTTTAAAAAAGTTCAGCTGAACCTCAATATGAGAACAAATGCATTGGTGAAGGAGATGGAGGCATTAGGGATCAAAGTTGCAACATCCACCATTAGGAGAGTTCTTCATAGCCACGTATAGGAAGTCTGTCATGCAAGGAAAAAGCCCCTACTTATAGCCCAGCAAAATATGCCAGACTGAAGGTTGCAAATTATCATGAGGACAAAGAGCTAACCTTTAGGAGGAAAGCACTGTCAGATGAAATGTAAATAGAATGATCATCTCCATGTTGTGAAAGGCAACCCTAAGCATTTAAATAGATATGCTAACACATACAATAAATGGTAACATTGAACATTTTTAGCATAGGAGTTTATAGGTAAACACTGTTCTTGTGAACTATTTCAGTATTGTAATTCTCTTATTTTGTCTCACAATGAGACAGTATGGAAGAACTCGGGCAGGGTATGCAGAAAGAGAGGGAGATTTCTCTAGTGTTCTAGTACCTAACTGGTCAAATCCAATAGCAAAAAGGAAAGCGATTTCAGCTCAGCATTTCTTATCTGCTGTCAAATTCAGTCTTTATACAAATGTCAGAATATGTGTACATCCTCATATATCATGTACTTGTAATTAGATTACATTCACCTCAGGGCATTCCTCATACGCGCTCTGGTTCTTAAAAGTGCTATAGAGCAACAACACTTGGTCTGTACAGCAAGTATTATTATTTTCCTTTAATTAAAAAGCAGATACATATTCTGCAACTTTTCACTGAGATTGTTTAATAATTCACATTAACCCCTGCCCCAGTGAAGCTTTTAAACTAATTTGCCACACGCACATACATACACACACACACACATTATGGACATTTTCATTAGAAGATCATTAAAGTACCAGTGTCTTTTAGATTGTGGGAAGATACCAGATAAACTCCCATGTAGGATCAAACAACCTCCAAATCCTAGTTCTGCAGGGCAGCAATGCATGCACCACCATACCAGCCAAGTACAAGGGTTCTGTGCAGCAATTCAACACTAATACGTCAAGTGAAAGTATTTAACTCTCACATTCAGCAGATTTAACCACTAAGCTATGCAAAATTACAATGGCTGCATTACTAACAAACCTGGTACAGGGTGGAGTCTCCCTCTCCTCCCTCTGTCACTCTCCCCTCCCTCCCCTCTGTAGCGCACCCCTACCACGCTCCCCTACACTCATACACATGGGGCTGGCATAGTAGCCTGGTGGCAGGCTGGGTTGCCTTGAGTGCCTGGTTGGCTTAGCCTGGCCCTACTTCCCAATTACTCTATTTCCACCTGCCTGTACTCTGCAAAAATACATCCTAACAGCTTGTACTTCCAAACTTAGTCTTACACTGGGGTTCCTTCCACATACTTCTACTTAGCAGTTTCACTCACTACTTCCCAGTTCCTATCTCCTTCCAGAGGTGCCAAGCCTTCATTATAAACAGATTCAACAGATGTTGTTACACATTAATCCTTGCCAGGTATCTACCCATTGCTAACACTGTCAGAGCCTTAAAGGAAACTATAGCCCTGAACAAAGTAGGTCTCTGAGGCAAGGAGGAGTTGGTGCTACAGGGCAGATATTGATCAGGAAAGATCCAGACCCTGAATTGCAGATTGGCAATCCTTTTTTTTTTATTAGTATTGCTCTTGGGTGCTACCAGACTCTCCCCTGCTGAGGAGCTCCTGAACCCATGTTGTCTCTCCACAGAGTTGAACAGGCCCAAGTCTTCCTGCTTTGGAGGAAGATTCCTTTAAGAAGAGATACTGTCGCTGATGGGCAGGTCTTGGGTGACAGGAGTTAGTGCTACAGGGAAGATATTGATCAGGAAAGATCCAGACCCTGGATTGCAGATTGGCAATCCTTTTTTAAATAGCTAACAAACCTTCCAAAAATATATGGTCCTGAGATTACACTCATGATATACTGAAATAGCAAAAAATATATATATCCTATGAGAATATCTGGTTCTTGGAAAAGTTGCAGTTAACCAGAAAGCATTTGAACCTTCAAATGAAAGTTAAAAAATAAGTGATTTGCAAATTTTTCCAGCTTCACCCATCATCATAATACGGCCTACATTATACTAAAAGTTAATTTCAAAGTGATCTGTCCTTTTTATTCAAATAGCCCTTAGTGGAACAAATCTCCCCTAGCTGTGATTAGACATATGAGTCAGGCAATACCCTTTATAAACTATATATATATATATATATATATATATATATATATATATATATATATACTGTATATATCACAGTATATACAATATAACCATATAATATAATCAGACCTGAAATTTATTGAATTTCATTTCACAAATGTTTTATCTTCTTATAGCGTGAAAGCATATGTGGACAAGGTCAGACAAAATATTATGTATTAATGAGTATCCTGAAGAGTCACTTTGTTTCATAATTGAACTAATATCAAAACTGCAATTGTCTCCTTCCCATAAATCCAGCTGTCCTGGGCATGTCCAACACCCATGCTGCAGGCCTCAAATGCACAATACAGAATATGAGAAAACAGAGGAGGCTGTTTACAGTCAGTGATTTGTTTCATTATTATTTTATCCAATCGTTCAAGCAGAAAAATTGATGGAATTAGCGAGAGTAATTAGCCATTAAGATAGGTGATGGGCTTTAAAAGCCCAGGTTTTCTCATTTAGAAATAATTATCTATCAAGGGATGTCCTGCAGTCTCATTTTCACTTGTTTGATAGCAATTCAACAAAAAAGCAATATGCAGTTAAGATTGACAGTGGGCAGTTAAAAAGTCAATTCTTGTTTAATGTAGCATCACAAGCAGCAACAGTTAAACAATTTAAATATATCTGATGTAATTCTATAATTGAATAAGTATATGGGTAAAATCCAATAGCAAAGAAAAAGAAACAGATTGCATATATTACATTTCTAATGTGAACCCATAACTGGTTTATAAAAGTGGAAAGATCAGCCAGATGTTTGCTTTCAAAAACGTGTCCAATAAATACTGCCTGCTTTTATACTACCCTCTTAAAACTCTTCAACAGTATGCAGTCAGTTTTTCAGAACACAGCACATATGATCATCACAAGTCATTAATTACCTGTATAATCAGTTAAACATCAACTAATTAGGCAATTACCATAAATTTAGTTGGTCACATTCTTCCAGCCAGCCAAGTTATCTGCCATACTCCCCACTACCATAATAGATTACTTTCCCAAATATACCTAAATCATGTCCCCTTATGTAACCACCCTCTGAAAAGAAAGTATAATATTTTGTGTTTTCCAGCAACCAACAAATGAAATGACAACAATAGAATAAATACACCTACAGAGCAATTTGGAGGGTTGGAACTGAAGAAATCTCTAGGAGAGCTGCATCAAGAATATAAACTTCCAAGTAGACAGAACTGCAGATGTAAACAGTATATAGAAAAATAAAAGAAATGTACCAGTAAAGCAGGTCACTGAATTTTAACTCCAGAAGACCATAATTTTGTTATAACTCATTAATACCTCATTAATTGAATGCTACGTTGCATTTAGCGGAACTCGCCCCCCACACTGATGGAAACCATTACAAAGTTCTGAATTAGATTTACTGCATATTAATGAGTTAAGGTTCTCATGTAGATTTCATGCTACTGTGGGGTCTCTAAGACAGGAGAGGTGTGATTTACTAATTAACCCTTCCAGGGTTTATCTCACAAAAGGACTAATTAATTGTTAGAATCAGCCTAATAAATGATTTTCTGCCAGCTTTGTGCTTTCCTTTGTAGTGGTTTTATAATTGTTGTTCCAGTTTGACAAGGCAAAGTACTTTCCATCTGTGTATTGGCAATTTGACCAGTCTGACATATCACCTAGGTAGTAAGTCTTCTATACTGACACAGATTTCTTTCATCACAAAAGCTCCCAATATGCTGTAAGCAATGTGCCAAACTCAAGTCAAAAGTGACACTAATTTTATTTTATAGAGTATAAACATATTTCCTATCTCTGTCATCTGTAATGTAATATAATTCAATTCCATTACCATGTCTGCCTATTAAACCCTTAAAAATGTATTTAGACTGAGAATTAAGTTCTCTCTGTATCAGTATACACAATGTATTGCTGGAATTAGACCAGACGTAAATGGAAAATTACGTCTTATTTCTTTACAGAAATAAATGAAGTGTTAACAACAATATCCAAATTGTACAGCGATTATTCACATGAAATTAATGACCCTTCATCAACCGGAGAGCCAACTCTGATCCAGCAATATCCACAGTTGAAGTACAGACCCTTTTTTGATTATAACTCCAACACTCAAACTTGGGGGGGGCTTTAGGCTATGCGGGCTTGCTTAAAGAGATTCTGACACCTGAAGTCAAACTCTTTTTTACCTCTATTATAATAACTCGCTTTGAAAGCTACTTCTAACTTTGCCATAAGGTATTTGTATGATGCTTTTACATTACCTGTCTGATCCCCCATGTTCCTGTATGAGGGGGCTGCCATATTTGTGCACCCGGCATCTGTTATCATTACAAACTGTAACTAACAGACTGAGATGGGACTGTTAGGTTGGCAAAGTAAGAGTGTCAGGGTGTCAGAGAGTCAGGCTTAGGAAATCCAACCAACAATTATATACAAAAACAAACCTCTCAGCAAAAAATTATCAACATGACCTATAGGTAACAATTAATGTACATTCATATGTTAAATTTCATTTTTTAGTGTCAGTATCACTTTAAGTTTCTGTTCCCTAATATGTAGGTGGGTATCTTAAATACATTCTTGGGGTGTGTTTGTATTGAGTATATAAGCCCATGCACCCAAAACTTTCACAAATTTCTCTGGGCAACCTCTACTATTATATGTTAATTTATAGCATTGGAGTACTTGGTTTATAATAGATTTCCATCTCTTTAGGGTGGGTGCGGTAGGCAACTTCCAAGTTAGTACAATAGTTTTACTGGCATAATAATAAAGGAGTCTCAGAAGGGTGCATCTGTGTTTGTCCTGAATTATATTCTCCACTAAACCAAGTAAACATGCTTCTAGGGACCACACATTTGGCAAGTCTACTGCTTCCACTACAAATGCCACTACTTTTCTCCAGAATTCCAAGGACAGAGTCCAAAACACATGTAGAAATGTACCTGGGCTCGTTCTGCATTTAAAACATAGATTGTCCGGCTTGAGGCCCATTGAGTGTAGTCTGGCTGGAACTATGTCTAATTTGATTTGCTGTTGCCTTATGGAATCTCGCAACATAGGGATACAATGGTAAATAATGAGTGTAATTAATTGTCTTTTGTTATCATTAACTTTATTACAAATAATCATATCTTTAACTTCTTTGTTCAGTAGATTTTAAGTTTTGGTTCTCAGGACACTTTTGGTACTAGGTTCATGGCAGTCAGCGGTCAACAACATACACAATCCAATGTAGCCCTTAGCAAAAAGGGTTTCCACCTGATTGAAATGACTTGATCAGATACTGACTGGGAGAGACAACTGTTTAAGTTCGATATACAACCTAATGGGTGGCAAATTTGGTCAAAAAGGTCTTTCTCAATTTAATACCTCCAAGTGAGCAAGAAAAAATAACAATATATATGGTCCTCACACAGCTGTTTTAGAGCTATCCTTTCAAAATACCAAACTCTAAATTATCAATGATAAAATATATTTTTTTTAAATGCATCTCATAGCTTAAATAGTGATATTGAGACTAAATAATTAATCTTCAAACTATTAATGTAAAAATAAATTGCCTGTAGATCATGTTGGTTTTTTTTTTTCACGAATAGTTCTGCTATCAGAATAGTAATTACTTGAAGTTCCTAAAGCTAACAGTTTTGCCAACCTGTCACTTTCAACCTGTTAGTTTCTAATGCTAATGAATTACTGCCGCACAAATATGGCAGCCCACTTATAGAGGAACATGGGTACCAGACAGGTCATGTAAAAGCACTGGCCAAATATTTGTATGTCAAAATTATCATTAGCATGCAAAGGCAATGTTATAATAGATGTAAAAAAAAAAGTTTAAAGGATCTGGTGTCAGTATTAAGAAAAATATTTTATTTTCCACCCTTATTTCTACATCCAGTACACAGTAGGCATCACTTATATAACAGGCAAATGGGATTGACCCTTAGAACTACAAGATACAATTATCTTTATTGTGAAATAATAACAAGTGTTAGGAACAACAGGAATGTACCCAGTAACTAATTGTTGTAGAAGAAAATCCCTTTAGGGAAATTTTTTATTCATTTTTATTAACACGTTAAAATCGGCAGCAATTGCAAAGGATTTAAGACTCCTAATGTAAAAGGTATATTAAAAACTATACAAACTAATCATATCTAAAGACTGTATTCTGGCACCATGTTAAGCTATTTTAACCTCCTTGTCAAAGTGGCTGTAGGGGCTGTTAAATGAACTGTATCCACACTGATCTCGCACTAAACAGAATCTCAAACTGATTTACACTTGCTCCTAAGTAAAGCCATGTTCACAGATATTACCCTTTCAGCGGTGTGTTGTAAATATTTTTGCTAGGGGTTAACATAATACATCATGTGAATTTATGTGTCATGCTTGCATGGCATTTTGCGGAATGCTCCAAGTATTTTTGGAACATTACATTTTTTTTTAACTTTTCTTGTACAATAAGAGGATGTAGTTCTGACAAACGTTCAGTTTTCAGATGATTTTAGAATCAATGAGCTGCTGTTTGACAGTTGACACTATGCCTAAAGCTGTTGCGTGGGTTAGCAAGTAGAGTTTGTGTCAAACTGCTGGGAATATATATTTTTAGGAAAGGCACATTTTTATTTTGAGCAAACCCTACTCAGACTAAAATATCTTGGGATGGGGGTAGAATAAAACACTGACAATCTTTCTTGCATTTTGTCCTTGTGTTTTCAAAATTGCCATTATTTAAAGTACTTTATTTGTGATTCTGTCTTTTTAGTCTGGAAACTGCAGTGGTTTGGGTTGTTTGGCTGCACATTTTTTCTATTCACCAAACATAGCATCTTTTATAATGCTTTATCACAGATCTGTCTGCCAAGGGGAATTCTTTGTGCTCATTATGAGGCTTCCCTGCTTATTTTGTTGCTTGGACTAGTATTCCACTAAGTGTCACAAGAACCTAATATTTTACTAATTAAAAGCAGAGTATGTTTTCCCCATCCCTTATTAAAATCTGCAGACTTTCGTTTGTATTATATATTGGTTTACTCTGTTTTTAATTCTTTGCTTCCAGTCCATTTATTTACAGAGTTTCTACAACTGATCAGGGCTCAAATTTTTTTGGATTCTCATAATCTCATATTATTGAAGAAGTCAGCATTGCTGCATGTTCTTGTAATGTTCTTATTCATAATGAACTGGCAAATACGGGGGTTGTGCAGCTGTGTTGCAGCTGCAGAACCAGTACTTGTCAGGGATTTGATGAAAGCTGTAGATACTTTTGATGGTCCCATGTCAAACACTGGCAATCAGGTTCTATGTATGTATTTGGATTTACCTCCACACAATAAGATCTTAATTGTAGCTACTAATCTTGAACAGGTTGGCACATTACACATTTGGCGACTGTTAATAGCATCATAATTTAATGTGCTGCATGTCATTGCAAAGGCAAAAAAGACACAGATGCACATTAGGGGGTTATTTATTAAAGTCCGATTTTTTTGTTTTCTTACAATAAAATCTGAATTTTTAGTGGAAAAAAAGAAATTGGAATTTCTTGAGAAAAAAAGTCCGAATCTGAAAATACTCCATCTTCAACCTGTCAAGGTCCTGTAGAAGTCAATGGCAGAGGTCCTATTTGCAATTTGAAAATGATGCTAATAATCCAAACATTTCACGCTTTTCCTCTAATTTCACAATTCTCTGTCATCAAATCCAAATGATTTCTGAAAAAGTTGAGATTTTCATGTGACAACGAGAAAAAGTTTTTTTTGTGTGACAATTCAAAAAGATATCCTTTTTTGTTGATCCGATATTTAGGTGGTTTTGGTCAGACTTTTTTTATTTAAACAATCTGAAAATTTTTGATAAATAACCCCTAAATGTTATGCTGTAATTGTGGCATTGGAAACATTTGCCACTCAGTGTAATAGTATGAGTTAATGTTTTTTCGGATGTTCTATAGTAATATTTTTGTGCTTGTGATTCAGATTTCTAGCTTGAAATTAACATTATTTTTTCAGTGATTGGCAGAACCCATATGCAGTTCAAGTTTTCTGGATTTCTACAGAGAGGCACCAGTGAATAAATCTGCAGCACTGATGACCAGAACCGGCTTACTAACCCATAGCAGTCTGAAGGCTGGAGTACTGGAAACAGACAAATGTACCGTACATGGCACAGAAAATATAAAGTGATCTAAGTGACCTGGAAGAGACATATCCAGCTTTATCATCTTTACCAACTAACCAGAATGTTTTCCTTTAACTGGGAGTCTGCAGTTTTTCATCTAGCAGACATAATGGAAAACTATACCCCCCAAAATGAATACTTAAGCAACAGATAGTTTACAATATAATAAGTTGCATATTATAGAATCTTACCAAACTGAAATGTATATATTTAAGTAAATATTGGCCTTGTACATCTTTTCCCTTGAGCCACAATTTTCTGATGGTCAGTGTGCTGTCTCACAGACCACCTGACCAGAAATACTACAACTCTAGCTGTAACAGGAAGTGGAAGCAAAAGACAGAACTCTGTTAATTGGCTCATGTGACCTAACATGTATGGTTTGTTTGTGTGCACCGTGAATCCTAGGATCCCAGGATGCAGCCCTTTTTTCATAAAATGGCAATTTTCTATTTATGATTACCCAACTACTATTATAAAAGTATATTATTATGAAAATGGTTTATTTACACGAAACAGGGTTTTACATATGAGCTGTGTTATGCAATAAAGACCTAGAGTGTTTGGGGGGTATAGTTTTCCTTTAAAGGAGAATTAAACCCCTTTGGGCAAAAAACCTTCCCCCCTCCCTTGTGTAGGACCTCTTCCCCCCAGCCTACCTCTCCCCCTGAGCAAATTCCCCTAACTTGTTACTTACCCCTCCTTCTAGGTCCTCTCCAGCGGCGTTCATGGCAGCCATCTTCTCCCGAGTGCTTCTACTGCATATGGGCCCAAAATTCACAAACTTTCAGAAGAAAAGATCGTAAAGTTTGTGAATTTCAGGCGCATGCGCAGTAGGGGCCATTCGCCGGTACAATCTACTGCTCATGCACCCAAAACTCACAAAGTTTCCAATTTCTTTTCTCAGAAACTTGGTGACTTTCGGGGCATGCACAGTAGATCTGAACCAGCAGATGCCTCCTACTGTGTATGCGCCACCAAACACTGATGACTACAGGAAGAAAAGCGCTTGGGAGAAGATGGCTTCCGTGAATTGTGCTGGAGAGGACCTAGAAGGAGGGGTAAGTAACAAGTTAGGGGCATTTGCCTGGGAGGGAGGTAGGCCAGGGTGAGGAGGGGATGGGTTTCTGCCCAGGGGGTTGAATTCTCCTTTAAGGCAGTGATCCCCAACCAGTAGCTCCAGAGCAAGATGTTGCTCACAAACCATGTGGGTGTTGCTCTCAGTGGCCTCAAAGCAGGTGCTTATTTTGAATTCCTGGCTTTTGGTTGCATAAAATCCAGATATTAAACCAAACAGAGGCTCCTGTAGGCTGCCAGTCCACATAGAGGCTACAAAATAGTCAACCACCACCCTTATTTGACACCCCATTTACTTTTTTCTTCCCTACTCTTTTTACATTTGAATGTGGCTCATGGGTAAAAAAAAGGTTGGGGACCACTGCTTTAAAGGGGTTGTTCACCTTTGAGTTAACTTTTAGTATAATGTAGAGAGTGATATTCTGAGACAATTTGCGATTGGTTTTCATTTTTATTGTTTGTGGTTTTATAGTTATTTAGCTTTTTAGTCAGCAGCTCTCCAGTTTGCAGTGTCAGCAAACCTGCACTGAATTGAAAAACTTGAAGGTGAACCACCCCTTTAAGGGTATGACAGATTTTTTTCAATAAGACATAAATAGGGGAATGTAATATATGTTAGTAATGCAAAAACTATTCGCAATGTGAAAAGTTAAGCCTTTGCTTAAATTTTGCTTTGCATGAATGCAATATACCTTTTGTAAACCCGGACACTGTTTAGCAACCACTTCCGCCAGCGGAAGGCGGTTTGCGAATTTTATACTGTGCACTAATGCGCTGTCAATGTAATAAAACTTCTTACTGAAAAAGATTACAACACCTTCAAGCATTTCTCAAGAGTGCACAATTACAATCCGCAATGAGCAATATGGATTTGCAATGCAATAACCGTTTAAGGAACAATATTACATTGTGAGATATGGATTTTTACTCTTATTGGTGCGCAATGTTTTTCTCTTTGCCACTTTAATTACATTCCCCCATTAATGTCTAATGTGAAGAGGTTCTTTTATCAATACATGCAACTGTATTTTTCCTTTTCTCAAAAACAATTTCTAGAGTGATCGCATATGGATTACTACATGTATGTGTTCAGCTATCCGGAAATCCCGATTATGCAGAAAGTTCAAGATTACAGTAAAGCCATCTCCCATAGCATCTATTTTAATGAAATAATTCAAAATTCAAAAATAATTTCCTTTTAATCTGTAAACAATACCTTGTACCTGATCCTGTAGTACTTGGATTACTACTAGTATGGGTTCAGCTATCCGGAAATCACGATTATGCAGAAAGTTCCAGATTACAGTAAAGCCATCTCCCATAGCATCCATTTTAATCAAATAATTCAAAAATAATTTCCTTTTAATCTGTAAACAATACCTTGTACCTGATCCAAACTATAATACAATGTATTCTATTTATTTAATGTTTACATAATTTTTTAATAGACAAGATATAGAGATCCAAATTACGGAAAGATTTCAGGTCCCTTTCAAATACCACAAATTTGCAATAGGATTATAGTGACTGAAATCCAATAATGTAGCAACATTTTTAGCAAGTATGAATTGCATTTCATCATTCCTAGGGCCAAGAATAAAAGATCTCCATGATTCAGAGAAATGGGTGATTGGTCGGCCTTATATTACATATAGGGTCTTGTGTTTGACCTAAAAAGCCACTGGATTTTTACATCATATGTAAAAAGGCTAAGACATACCTGCAAGTACTGCTCTTCTGCATGATGTCAGCTCTGTGATATCCAGAAAGCTTGCAAAAACCGTCATTGCTATAAACTACAGGCCAGTCCACTATCTGTGCATTCCCCAGCAAGAAGCTTGATTCTGAAAAGGATAATTTTGTTATTATTAATCATGTAACGGAAGCATCAGATGATGCCTAATACATCCTACTGATGGAGAAATAATTAAGTTATATTTAGTTATATTATGACATATTCACACACATAAATATGAATACATGGAAAGACAGAAGAGCGAGAGAGAGAGAATTTGGCATATTTGGTTATAATGGAGCCTGTAGGGCGCATTCACAAAATTGTGAAAATTCGCCAATGTGACGTAATTTTGCCACTTCGCAAATTTACACAATCGATGTAGATTTTTTGGGTGATAGGCTGAAAAAGAGCAAATTTTTTTTAGGGTGCCCACCGTCCCCTCTACATTTGTTAACATATGGGACCTTAAATATAGTGTGGGCAGATGTGTAGGGCATTACAACACCTATATAAACTTTTATTAAGTTTCCCTGGGCTTGTGTAGTGTTCTGTATGCGCTGCAGCATACATGTCCATTCAAATTTAAATGTGGTGCCGTGTGCAAACTAGCCTTCTCTAGTACAACTTCACTTAGTCTGGCGAATTAACACTAGCGCAACTTTGCTACTTTTCTTCTCCTGAGCACAACTACGGATTTTAGTGAATTAGTGGCTGACTGGCAAAACTATGCCTGGCGAAGCTCGGCGAAGGCAACGCTGGCGCTACTTCGAAGGTAAGTAAATTTTCCCCAGTGAGAGAAAGCCTTTCCTTAATCTGGATATGGGTTCTGGGATAATGGATCCCATACCTGTAATATATTTAGAAGCAATAAACAAGCTTGTGGTACCTGCAAGCTTGTGGTACCTGTAAGTGGTCATCAATTAAGAGCAACCTTAGTTTTAGTGGGAGGACATGTCCAAGATCAGGATTGTTTCCCTTGTTTCAAGAGTACTCTCAAAAAACTCTGGTTACCAATCAAGAAAGGGTATAAATTCTTTTGTTGGTATTTTCCTGCACAATCTGATTATTATTCCAAATGATAACTGAAAGAACATGATAGTGATAACCAATGGTACCAAAGAAAAATTTGGGTCAACTACAGTTTTGCATAAAGAAGTATTTGCAGTGAATATGTTTCTGTGTTTATAAACATATGGAAGATACATAACTAATACATACACATTATTATTATTTAGTGCTCCGACTGCCAAATAAAGGAAGGGCCTTCATGTTTAGCTATGGAATCTGAAGATGTTAATCTACAAATCTGATCATCCCCTCACATAATTCTTGTTGTATAGTACCCTGTGAGGAACAGTGACAGCTCAATTTCCACCAACACAAATATTGGGCAAATAATGTAGAATGCTTAACAGTTTACCATGAATACCAGGCCCTTCTTGTACACTTGGCATGGGATGGCAGCTGGAGGCATCAACAGGATTTAGAGCAATAGAAAGGGATTAGGGAAGAGTACTAAAGTGACTAAAAGATTTGTCCTGCAAGTGAGGGAGAGATAATACTCAGGGGAAGAACTATTATGTTGTGTCATAAAACAGCAGAATAATTTGCCACACACTGTCGTATAAAAAAATGGCATAAAATTGCATAATTATTTTAATGCTCTTTTTCTTTGAGCAACTTCTGTCAGAATTTACAAAGGTCTGAAGCAGTGTAAAATAACACATGCCTTGATAAATTCGCCATTTATTTTACACAGCTTTCTGATGAATTTCTTTTTAAACAGCATAATAAATAAGCCCCTAAATGTTCATTGGTGCTGAGAAGGCAATAGCCATACTAAGCCTACCTATCCCAGCTGGGCCTAGTGCTATCAACTAGCTGGTATTACTCTGCTCCAAATGAACAAAACGGCTTAAAGTGGGGCACATCATAGCTGTACCGTGGCAGAGATCCCGCCACCTCTGCACTTGCATGTTTTGCATGAGATGCAAGGGGAGTTTGCAGCTGCAACTGTGAGCAAACCTTGTAGTGTAATTACTGACTGGTTCAAGCAGAAGGTAGTTACAGATTACTCTTCAGGCAAGCGTTTACAGTAGTAGAGTATGTGTCTGCAAGATGATCATTTTGATAATGAACCCCTGGATAATATGCATTTGTTCTGCATTGTGAATTGTAGTTTAACAACAAAATGTAAATTACGAATTATATTAAAGGTCAAATTTAAAAATAAATACTGTCCATCACAAAGGCCACTCCAGTTGCTTGTCTTTTATATACAGAATCAATCACATTAAATGTTTGCATGTATCTAGGCTTACTTTAGCCCTCATTCCCAAAGTCTCATTTTTAAAAAACAAAATCAATATAGCAAAATCGTTTGTGCTAGCTCTATACTGGATATGTATTACCCTAGGGTTCTATCTAGCTGTGCAAAAATTACACCCACCTCACACAGCTGTTAGTTTTGTTACTAAACTACGAGACAGTGACTTCTTACAAACTGTGACTGATGTAATCACTCATGAAAACACTGCCTAAGGCATTTCATTATTTCCAGATTTCCATATAGAGATACATTTACTACGATATACAGTAGGTATAGACATTATGAGAATGCCTGCCTAACAAAGGCTGAGTTATCTAAAAGGCAGATATTATATAACCACTTTTATTTAGACTTATACAACATTACGCCCAAAGAAATTCAACTTCTCTACTAATACGGGTTATGTAACAGAGGCCACTGGTTGACACAGATCTAAAACAGTTGCCATTTCTCAATTTGTTCCCTTAAAAAGGAAAAGTTAAAAGCATTAAGGACCACTCTAATGG
>CM044446.1:76900355-76914857 GCA_024363595.1 Xenopus borealis | reverse complement strand
GGTCTACCTTTGCCAAACAAGTGAATCTACCCATGTATGGCCAGTTTAACAAAGCACAAAGCAAGAGGACTGGGACAGAGAAAAGAAAGCAACAGAATCACTACCAACTGAACTGCTTATCAGTCACAAGTAGGGTTGCCACCTGGCCGGTATTTTACTGGCCTGGCCGGTATTTTTGATTGTTGACCCCAATGTTATTAATAGGAAAAAAAGGTAAATATATAGGATGGCCGGTATTTTTCTGAAGAAAAGGTGGCAACCCTAGTCACAAGTCTGTGATGAGCAGATGACTGGGCAACAACTATTATTTTACACCACTACAAATGGTGTTCAAGGCCTTTTTAATGATGTATAAAATACCCTATTTTCAGCCAAGTCAGCATTCTAATCACTTTCGAACAGATAGCGGTGAGGTGCATTCAATAATCTTATAATGTAACCACAGCTTCCGTTTAGGGTTCTTGTGCATATATATATGTGCTTCTGTGCGGTGCCTTTCTCCTTGTTCTTGTTTGCAAACAACTGACCCCGGCTGACAAGTTCTTACAACAATAAACAGTGAAACTCATACATTAGAACTCAGTTTATTGAGTCATTTATTTAAGTGATGCTCTAGACATGAAGTGTTCTATACACATTCACCCCACAATGTTCTCTTTTTATTAATAAAAGCAACATTGGATGACAACATCATTTAAGGTATTCATGAAGTCAGTCAAACATTGAAGAGAACAGAAAAGCACAGGTTGCTTTCAAAGGTAATTAAGAAATTCAAGATCTAGACCCTAAAATGAAATTGATGTAAACTTGCTTCTGAATTTAATGAAAAGTACTTCTCAGAGCCCTTACCATTCTTTTCTTTGCATTTTTTACTTTTAAATTTGTTTACCTTCCACTTTTCTTTTCAGTTCAGTTGTTTTTGGATTGTTCACCATAAACAAAAGACTTTTTTTCATAAATTTAAGTTTCATTTTTCTGTCCCTAGTGTCTTAGTCTGGCTGCTCAATGATCTATTGCAATTTGCTACATTTAGGGGCAGGTGTATTAAGGGTCAAATAGAAGACTTATTGAATTGTATTTTTGGTCAAAACTCACAAATTCGAATTGGGAATAATCCAAACTCAATTCGGATTCGAATTTGAATTTGAAATTCGAGGTTTATTAAAGGGCAAGGAAAGTGTAAAATAGAATAAGGCTAGAATTGCTGTATTTTGTATACTAAACATAAACATGAACTTACTGCACCACAAGCCTAATCAAACAAATGATTTATGCTTTCAAAGTTGGCCACAGGAGGCTGTCATCTTGTAACTTTGTTATACATCTTTGTCTGACACTGGCACTGCACATGCTCAGTATGGTCTGCTTGAGTTCTGCATGGCTGGTAAGTAAGGCAGGGGCTCCCCCTGCTGTTCATAATTGATTGTTTCCCTGCCAGAAGCACTAAATGAAGGGAGAATTCCATTGCATACAGTCAGGTTTCTTACAAAAACAGTACACATTTTAAAATTAAAGTATATTGGAGATAGATTTCTTTTTCATTAAAGAAAGTAAAAATGGGATTTTATTTCTTTGCCTTTCCTTGCCCTTTAAACCTTGACCCTGGGAACAATTCGAATTCGACTATTCGCCACCTAAAACCTGCCGAGTTCATGTAGAATCAATGGCAGAGGTCCAATAAAGATGTTACTAGCCTTCCTAACATTCGAGATTCGAGTTTAGTCTAATTAGATTTTACATTTTGAGCTTTCAGGTTGTTAATATTCATTTCGAGTTTGAGGCTTTAAATAAGATACTATCCAAGTTTCGAGGTCATTCGAGTTCATTCTCAGGTGGAGTAACAAATTACTGCATTAGTCTGCTGTACTGTGTTAATTCATGTGTAAAGACAGCAACAGAGCATTATAAGATCACCAGTTACACCAAGTTAACTAACCAGTTACATTAAGCAGTTAATTAAGCAGTTACACCATGGTTCCACTTTTTTTTTTTTAAATCATTTCATAAAAATGCTCCACATCTTGATCTACTCACTGTAGCTTAAATTAAATCTATAACCCTGAATATTGCAGGTCTCTAAAAAAATATATCACACAAACAGACCACATGTAAAAACACTTTCATATAAAGCCTTTTCTATTAGTGTGTGCCATTGCATAATTCCATACAGGAAAAAGCTAGGCTTGGTTACATGAACCAGTGAATGTATTGAGCTGTATCTTTTACCCCCACACTCTTAGATGCCCACAGTCTGTCAAAATCTACATACTGTATTTACTGGAATACATTTCCTCTCTCAAGCTTATTTCACAGAATTAATCAGACACACTAGAATTTTTTTTTATTAAAGTTCTGTAATACCGGTCATCCTGACATCATATACATTTGTTACAATGCAGTACTGTATCACATTCAAGGCAGAATGTAAAGAGTTATAGACTACCAGTAGTCCTATGTACCCCCTAGTTAACTGTAGTTATACCGAGAAGGAGGCAAATACATATTTTATAATAATGTGAATAGTGACGGTCCTGTTGTCTTAACGCATGTAAAATTATGCCATAAAAAATCATCTTCCCAAAGCTTTGGAGGGCCCTAAAATATTTTGCTGTCATGCCCAATGACCTCTAGCTATGCTTTGATGAAAATAATGCTGCCTATGGCTTATAACTTTTCTTGAGTTCAGATCCAGGGCTGTACAAATTGAAAGTTGAAATATTTTCAAGACTTAAAAATACATATAAATAAAAGTTGTTCAGAATATTGGAAGGACAAACTGGACATCATGTCTCAAAGCATACAGAACATTGAGATTTGAATGTTTTACAACATGAAAAGAATAAAGTATTTTGAACAAAACATTCTGATATTAAATAAAACATAGGTGAGCTGATCCTCCTTATTCATAAATATTAGTTTGTATTGGTGGTACTAGTAAGGTAGGTAACTCAGAGCCAGAACTATTGGTAGGCAGAGAGATGTGCCTTTTTTGTTGCGTACCCATAGTACAGGATCTTTTTCCCCTTGTAGTTTACCTCTTTCTTCTCCCATTGGCAATGCATGCTCTCACAAACACACACCGATGGCTTTGCCCAGGTCCAAGGTAACTGATACCAACAAATTTCCTCATGTAAGAAGGCCAAAGCGTTACTGCCATGTTAGGTCTGGAACTAAAGGTAGGCAGAAAATTCACATGGTGAGGGGGCTAAGACCCTAGGCACATACCTTTTCAGTGGTGGATTAATGACATGTAGGGTCCCTATCCTACATCCCTCTTGTAGGCTTATATTGGGTCCAGATTTGTGAAGATCCAGGGACTCATACAGTGTAGTCATGGGTGTCCGCAGAATATTTTCCAGGGTAGGGCAAGTAAGCTAATACATCCCACTGAAAATGAACCTTTTCATGACAATGAAGTAGATAACCTAATTAAGGCTTGCCTTGGGGTGGGAAGTATAAAAAACATTCTTTGTTGCTGGGAATTAAATTTACAAATGATTTCTTGGAACTAGATGGAGAAGTCAGGGTGGGGCAACTGCCCCCTTCTGCAGACACCCATGACTGGAGTGCTCTACTCTGTCTAGGGTTTGGTGAGTGTCACTGATCTGTGTTTGGCGAACATCACTGGATCTGCAAGGAACCTGGTGAATGCATGTTTCTTGTCTACTTTGTTCTCCTGGTAGAACAAATAAAATAAAATATAAAAAAAACCTATAAAATATAAAAAAAAATAACCCCCCCACCCTCGAGCTTAGCATAAAGTAGCCTTTGCAATATTCTGCCTCTGTTCCTCCCCTAACTCCTCTAAAACAAGCCCAGCACATCATCACCACAAATGTAGAGGGTGGGAAGAAAGAGAAGCTGTGAAGCCCAGCCGCTGGAAAAGGGTTCGTTGGGACAAAGAGAGAAGAGTTGGGTGTGAGCGTAGAGATGCAGGGGACACTATTGAGGCCATGGGCTTTTCTTGGGTGTCATTCTGAGTTGGCTCATCTCTGTGACATTCTAATCCTTTATAATCCATCATATCTCAGTACATTGGTTGATGTTTTATCCTTACAAGGAAATGTGGTTAGAAAGGACAACAAACAAAGAATACGATTATAGTATTAATTTACCTGTAACTCTCCAGCTGTTGAGGAGTTACAGCTCCCAGTACCGCTTGATGGATTTACAACAAATATCTAACAATTGCCAAACAACACAACTCCCAACTGCTGTGGCACTGAAAAATGCGGTACAATTAACATAAAAATGTATTATTTCTGTATTCGCTCTGAACTGATAAATATCCCTGCTGAAGCATACTAAGAATATATGGCATTTAAATACTGAAAAAAACGTAATTTTCCACTTAATTTAAATATCATTGGGTAAATGATTTTTATAATCTTCTATTTTAATTGTTCACGTTTTTAATTTTTTTCACTGAAAGGGAATGCTACACTATGCAGGTAGTAGGCATTTTTTTATGTTGAATTTAGCTGTCACCACGGCAACTTGATTACGCACAAATGAGCGATCCTTCATCATTTTGTCAGTTTAACTGTGTAATTGTGTAGAAGTATGAACTTTAGTCATTACTGATTGGGATCCTATTGAAATATAGTACAAAATCTAATTCTCCATGCTTACTTATATGCAGGATGATTATGAAGATTCTCATTCATCCAGGTCATGGTATATATATATATATAAAAAGTAACTCAAAGCAACTGCACTTGCTGAGATGATTAGAAATTCATATTTGCATTTAGAAAGCCATTGTAAAAGCAAGATGGTTAGGGCTGAATTTCCCTCTGTGACATCATTAGGCCTGACTAGAGCAAAATCTTCTTATGGTCTAGTTTATTTAACACTAAGGGGCAGATTTATCACATTCACATGATTGATTCGAAATTCGATCAAATTTTCAAAAAAGATTCGAATTTGAATTTTCAAATGTTTTTGAAGACCACTTCGACCATCGAATTTTGAAAATTTGATCGAATCGAATGATTCCAATAATTAGAATAAAAATCTATTTGAATATTCGACAGCTGAATAACTCGCCCTTTAAATTTTTATTCGAATGCCTAGTTCGCCAGAATCAACCTACCGAATTGGGTTTAGCTATTTTTGATCGAATAAAAAAAATCGATCAAATGGTTAAAATTGTTTAAATTGAAGGATTTTACTTCCCTTAAAATTCGACGGTCGAATTTGAGGGTTTTTTAACCCTCAACTTCGACCCTCAGTAAATCTGCCCCTAAGCGTTTGATAGCAATTGAATAAATGTGTAAAATGTCTTCTACTGTTCCTCAACACTACTTAGAAAACGCTGGCAGTGATAAAGCTGACACATGAGGCTGTTCTTGTAAATTCATGGTTTGGGGCCCTGGATAATACTAATCAAATTCAATGATAATTGCTTGATTGAGTTAATGTATTCAGAAATTGTTTGTGTGTAACATGAAATAATGTTGTAGTAATTACATTGTGCATCCTCTAAAGGTTCTAACAGCATTTTACTGTCATCTGTACATACTAGCACATCCTGCTGATCACTTGCCCTTACTTAAAGGCATACTGTCATAGGAAAAAATGTTTTTTTTTTCAAAATGCATCAGTTAATAGTGCTGATCCAGCAAAATTCTGCACTGAAATCCATTTCTCAAAAGAGCAAACAGATTTTTTTATATTTCATTTTGAAATCTGACATGGGGCTAGACATATTGTCAATTTCCCAGGTGCCCCAAGTCATGTGACTTGTGCTCTGATAAACTTCAATCACTCTTTACTACTGTACTGCAAGTTGGAGTGATATCACCCACTCCCTCCCCCACCCCCCAGCAGCTTAACAACAGAACAATGGGAAAGGAACGAGATAACAACTCCCTAACACAAGATAATAGCTGCCTGGTAGATCTAAGAACAGCACTCAGTAGTAAAACCCATGTCCCACTACATACTATTCAGTTACACTGAGAAGGAAAAACAACAGCCTGCCAGAAAGCAGTTCTCTCCTAAAGTGCTGGCACAAGTCACATGACCAGGGACAGCTGCGAAATTGACAAAATGGTTAGCCCCTTGTCAGATTTCAAAACTGAATATTAAAAAATCTGTTTGCTATTAACTGATGCAATTTGAAAAAAAAACATGTTTTCCCATGAGAGTATCCCTTTAAATGAAAACTTATTTTAGAAAACGGTGAATACTGCAATACTGAGAAAATTAAAATCTGACTTGTCTTGGGTCAAGAAGGAGAATATTAGTGCAAGACAGTGTGTAGACAATTTTCCCAGGAACAGTCCGTTAATGGAAGTGTGTGAAAGAGATGGCTGGATGTACAGTAAGTACTGAATTAACAAATCATTTTTAGTTTTGTCGAATTAGCTTTGATTCTATTGCACCAGCATCCACTGAAAGTCACTCTCAAGGGAGGGAGACCAGATAAGCTAGCACTCAGAAGAAAAAAAAAAGTTAGAGGCAGTTTGGAAAAGTGTTTCTACATAGGCATAGGGGTGATGAACAAGGATACAGGGGTGCAATCTTGGAGCCAGTACTTTTTCAGTAAGAAATTTGATTTCATACACTGCGCATTGGCACAAACTATAAAACTCACAATTTGTCTTCCGCTGTTGGAAGTGGTTGTTAAACAGTTTCCAGGTTCACCAAAGCTATATTAAATTTGTATCTTAATAAAGTTGTGCTGCACAGAAGTTGAGAGGTTGTAACACTTTGGAAACACAGAAAATTTTTCCTTAGGCTTTAGTCTATCTATGAGCTTCACCCTCTAGTCTATGAACCCATTTTATTTCCAGAGAAAGATTTGAAGTTATAGCAAGTGAAAGCTACTCTTCAAATTCCAGGTCTGCTGTAGAGATGCTTCTTTTATTTATACAGTTATGGGACCTATAATCCAGAATGTTCGGACCTGGGGTTTTCCGGATAATGGATCTTTCCGTAATTTGTATCTTTATACCTTAACTCTACTAGAAAATCATGTAAACATTAAATAAACCCAATAGGCTCGTTTTGTTTCGAATAAGGATTAATTATATCTTAGTTTGGATCAAGTAAACGGTACTGTTTTATTATTATAGAGAAAAAGAAAATAATTTTTAAAAATTCGGATTGCTTAATTATAATGGCGTCTATGGGAGCCATTCCATAATTCAGAACCTTCTGGATAACGGGTTTCCTTGTGTATGGTGAGGAGAAATCCTTTCGGAAGAATTTGAGGAATTAGTTCAAAATATAAAATGATAAAACATATGACGTACTGTAAGATAGAGCCACAATAAATATACCAACATGTTTCATTTTACGACAATCATTTATTTATATATTCCGTAAGTATTTACACCCAGCACATCCTATAAGTGCTTTAAACACTCACACTACACCCAGTGCACATATTTTGGTGCACATAGAAAATTGTACGGGAAACAACACAAGGGGGTCATTTATTTAATGCAGGGCAGAGTGCAAAGTGTAAAAAAAAATCCACCATGTTTTTGTACTTTGGTAACTGCTGCAGGTCAGTGTGCTCCAATAGCACACCTTTTACACATGTAAATTAGGAAATGGCAGCAGTCACAAGAAACAAGTGATTCCTGGGGTATTCTAGATAAGTGAACTTTCTATAATTTGTACTGACACTAAAACAATTTATTACATTAAGGGGCAGATTTACTAAATTCACATGAAGGATTCGAAGTTCGATTGAATTTTCAAAAAGATTCTAATTTTCGAATGTTTTTGAAGACCACTTCAACCAGTGAATTTTGAAAATTCAATCGAATCGAATTATTCAAATGATTCGAATAAAATTTTATTCGACCATTCGACTGTCGAACTACTTCCCCTTTAAATTCTTATTCGACCGCCTAGTTCACCAGATCAAAGCTACCGAATTGGGTTTCATTATTTTTGATCGAATAAAAAATATTCGATCGATCGATAAAATCGTTCGAATCGAACGATTTATCGATCGAATATTTCCTATTCGATCGTTCGACCAGTCAAATTGCAGTAAAATCCTTTGAATTCGATACTTGAATTTTTTTTTCTCGAAATTCGACCCATAGTAAATCTACCCCTAAATGTTACCTATAGGTCATGTTGATCATTTTTTGCTGAGAGGTTTGTTTTTGTATATTATTGTTAGTTGAAGTTCCTAAGCCTGACTCTCTGACACTCTGACTCTCTGACTTTGCCAACCTGACTGTCCCATCTCAGTCTGTTGGTTACAGTTTCTAATGCAAATGGACTCCTGCTGCACAAATATGGCAGCCCCCTCATACAGGAACATGGGGGATCAGACAGGTAATGTAAAGGCATCATGCAAATACTTTATGGCAAAGTAGCTTTCAAAGCCAATATTATAATAGATGTAAAAAAGAGTTTAATTTCAGGTGTCGGTATCTCTTTAAGTCTACTAAAAATGACCGAAAGATTAATTATACCCAATAGAATTGTTTTGCCTCCAGTAAGGGTTAAATATATCTTATTTATAATACAGTACAAGGTACTGTCTTATTATTAAAGAGGAAAAAGGAAATCATTTTTAAACACTAGAATTTTTAAAAATTTGAATTTTTTGACTAAAATAGACTCTCTTGACAATGGACTAATTCAGATATTTCTGGATAACTGGTTTCCGGATAACTGATCCTGTACCTGAACTTACAGCCTGCCATAGAAAAAAACTGCCTTGAACCCACCAGCACTCTTCTCTGCAACTAGTTGCTTCATCCCCAACAGAAAGCACTTTAATAACTGGGGTGGGGAGGGGGGGGTGCTCTTGCACTTGAGACTGAGGACTCTGTACAAACCCTTCAGTATAAAAAATAATTTTGCACACAGAGCTAAAAGAAATTAGAATTAATATTGTATATAGCCCTTAAAAAATGATTTTAGTTACGACTAGTGATGGGTGCTTGCCAGAAATTTGCGGCAAATTTCCACATTTCACTGCTGGCGAATATATTCACCATCTACTGTGAAAATTTGCCAGCGTTAAAAAAATTTAAGATTTTCATGATTTTTTTCGCAAAATGTACAATTTTCATGATTTTTTCGAACTTTTCGAATTTTGCGGGAAACACACAAAATTCGCAATTCACCCATCACTAGTTAGGACCAAAACGTGTTAGCATATTTTCCCCCCCATTAGTACCACAATCTAACCCACCTATCCCAGGCATCCCTTGACAGGCAGACTCATGCATACATAGTAGAGTAACATTTTGATATTTAACTATGAACACTAAAAACTGAATAATACTTGAACGAAGCAGTTCCAGTTTCCATATTTATAAAAACATGACTTTAACAAAGAAATCTGATTTATGATTCAGACTGAATAATGGAGCTAATGCATTCATTAACAAAGCAGAATTTCAACTTAATCCAAACTATTAACATTGACATTCAAGTGAATGTAGCACTGCTGCCTCGCACCTCTGAGGTTTACAACCTGGGTCCAATGTGCATGGAGTTTGTATGTTCTTTGCTTTTCTGTGTCAATTTACTCCCACACTTTAAAGCATAAAGACTGGTGAACTAGCACCTGTTGCAACGGATTCTTCTGTGATCCGTGTGTAGTAAGTTCTACTACTACTACTGCTCACTACTGAAGTAACAATGAACTCTATAAAGACACTCTATAAACACACCAGAGATATATAAAGGACAAGTAAAACAACATGTAAAAGGCAAGTGCACCTCAAAATAAAACACTTCCTCATAAAAGAAAACATCATTCTAAGAAACTTTCTAATACATAAATTTTTTGTGCTTTTAAAAGTCATCTATAAAAACAACTGTTATTGAAAGCAACATGTGATTAACACCTGGTTGTTACTTATCAAACAATGTTGGATCTAAATATCTGTTCAAAAGATGCATATTCATTACAGCGCAAAAAAATTACCAGGTAATAAACTACAGTATAACGTTATCCAATTTTTTTAGTGGGCCAATTATTTATCATACTAATTATGTATCATATTCACATCCTATTTAGACTGTAAGCCCTATGTGGTAGGGCCCTCCATCCATTTGTCTACTTGACATTGAGCACTTACGGGGGGATGTAATTTAAGTCGCACGCCAATAAGATTAAATCGACATCTCGCAATGTAATATTGTTCCTTAAACGGTTATTGCATTGCGAATAGTTATTGCACATTGCGGATTGTAATTGCGCACTCTTAAGAAGTGCTTGTCGTAATCTTTTGGAGCAAGCATAGCAACTTTTTCAGTAAGAAGTTTTATAACTATAAAATTATAACTATAAAATTTCGCAAACGGCCTTCCACTGGTGGAAGTGGTCGCTAAACAGTTTCCGGGTTCGCAAAAGGTATATTACATTCACGAATAGCAAAATTTGTTTGCACAAAGGCTTAACTTTTCGCATTGCGAATAGTTTTTGCATTACCGACTTATATTATATTCCCCTAATAATCTGTAGTGTAATTATATTTTATATTTATGTGAACTGTATTTCTAATAATGCACTTATTGTTACTTATTGCAGTGATCCCTTGTGTGTTATTACTAATTTACTGTTTTGCTGTACAGTGCTTTGTCCTCAAGGAGTGCTATACAAATAAAAATATACATACATACATCATATTGCTATGGTCTATGATGCCCTTGATCTGATCCATAAAAAATCCCATGGAGGGCCACATCTGCCCCATGGGCCTCCAGTTGGATGGTGCAGCATTAAGTCTTTGTCAGTATAAGAAAGGATATTCGTGGAATTTACATGCCAGTTTAAATGAGTTGAGAGCTCTAGTCTGTAAAGCCTTCACTTCTAGCAACTGCCAGCTTTTGACCATTAACATTATAAGCTCCAGAATGTGTGATCTAGGCTTGATCAATAAATAAAAGATGCATTATAAGCTGCCTGGTGTATTATTAATCAGATGCAAGGAAAATGAGCATTACATAACAGTTTAATGCAGAAAGCTCTGCACCGCAACTAACAACCATAGAAATAAAAATGAAATATAACCGAAACCAGTTTCTTTTTAAGAAAGTACTTGTGGTATTCACAAAAACATTTTTTAAGGTGGCTGGGGAAGGTTAATGCTGATATACCATAGTAAAGGAAAAACAAATGCATCACCCACATCAGGAAACATTAATATAACAAGTAACAGAGAGAGTTTCTTTATTGTATTTGATTGCATAGTCTGACCCTGGTTGATTTAAAAGCCCATTTGCAATTAAAGGGGTCCTCCGCCCAAAAAAAACATTTTTTTACACACTAAGGGGCAGATTTACTAAGGGTCGAATTGTCAAGGGTTTTTAGCCCTTGAATTCGACTGGCGAATATTTGGCGGATAAATATTCGCCAAAATCGAATAAAATATTTGCCGGTTTTGAGAGCATTTTCAACTATTCACCAGAATCGAATGATCGAAAGATTTTACAAAAAGTTGCAGAAAAATGCTCGAATATTCACCAAATTCGTACGAATCGAACATTGAAGCTTTCGATCGTACGATCAAAATTCGGCAAAAGACTATGGGGGGTTCCCATAGGCTTCTATTGCAATTCGGTAGGTTCAATCTGGAGAAGTAGGCAGTCAAATAAAAATTTAAAGGGCAAGTTCTTCTACTGGCGAATAGTCAAGGGCTTGAATATATATTTATTCGATCTATTCTATGCGCCATAATATTCTATATTCGATGGTCGAAAATACTTAATTTGCATTTTCACATAGTCGCACGATTGAATTGAGACTATTCGCGCGAATATTTGAATCCTTCACACGAATTTAGTAAATTTGCCCCTAAAAGAATACATAATTCTAAGAAACGTTAGATTTATTCATAAATATATTGTCAATTAGAAGCAGTAAGTCTGAATGCTCTGAGCTCCTAGTTTTCCTGGTTATAGGGCAACCCTTTAGAAATACAAAATAACAGAAGTGAAATAAAGGTGATACCTTTATTGGCTAAATAATATAATCATAGCAAGCTTTCAGAACATTTGAGTTTCTTTTTCAAGCTGATTACCTGATTCTCCTGGTGTAACAGAACCCAATGATTCACAAACCATAACAGACTGACTTCTTCTCATTTCTATTCATTTCAATGCTAATTTAAATCTGGTATGGAACTTTTTTTAACATCTACCTTGGAGATCTGTAAAAAGAGTAGAGCATTTAAGGGGTTTGAATTACGGGAAAAGTGTTTTCCAAAAAAAAAAAAAGAGAGAGAGACTTACGCTGACCTCTTGTGGCAAACAATAAAAGCAATACAATGCAATGGGATTGTAGGAATATCACTGTGCAATATGTATAAATACTTTGAATTAAAACTAAACTAAAACTAGTACAAAACAGGACAGAACTGTTGCTGATTATTACAGCCTTCTAATCAACTGCACTTATAGAAGCCGTTTGCAAATAGCCAACTGGGAAATGCATCTGATATCAAATAAAAAGGCAATCATGTTTACTGTATTATCCTGTACAGTACTCCATGCAATAGGGTGAAATGGGGCCAGAGATGCCAAGAAATGTGTCAGCTCAATTTTCATATAACACTGTATATATATCCACTTGTTTGTTACGTTTAGTAAACAGCTGGGCTTTTTCATGGTTAGAACACAGTTCATAGGTTATAAGCATATTAATAGTACATTTAGGTTTAAAAGTGTTGGTGTTTTACAAATAACTGATATGAAATAAATATATTTATCTAGTTTCCATATGTTTCAGTTGGTAGAAATACCAGAAATTCTCACTATCAACCTGGCCACCTGTACATACATGACATGAGAACTATGTATAAATATATATAAGAGGATCATATAATTATCTCTCTAATGCTTTATTTAACAGTAGGTCTTTCCAGCCGACATAGGATTGCCCATTCCAATTAGAAGAAAAGAGGTTCAGCCTTAATATTCGGAAGGGTTTTTTTTACAGTGAGAGCTGTGAAGATGTGGAAATCTCATACTGATTCAATAGTACAGGCTGATACATTAGACAGCTTTAAGAAGGGGTTGGATGGCTTTTTAGCCAGTGAGGGAATACAGGGTTATGGGAGATAGCTCATAGTACAAGTTGATCCAGGGACTAGTCTGATGGCAAATTGGAGAGGTTTCAGATGGGGTTGTTTGCTTTCCTCTGGATCAACGAGCAGTTAGGCACATTAAAAAAAAGTTAAAAGGTTGAACTTGATTGATGTGTGTCTTTTTTCAGCCTAACTTACTATGTTACTATGTTAAAGGCCCCGTACACGGGCCGATAAAAGCTGCCAACAGACCGTGTCAGTCAAACTTGATGGACGTGTGTCTTCTTTCAACCTAATTTAATGTGTTACTATGTTACTGGGTGCAAATAACCTTGACACTTATTCATACCCCTATAAAATAAAAATACATGTATTGTGCAATAAAACTGCTGAAGCTAACGTATCCCAGCATATGGATTGCAATTGATCTGAAGCACAGGTGCAAGGCTACGCTGACAGTACAAGCATATTACCAGCTCCAAGATGTCATTTGTCTTCCGATAAAAATGATTAGGGGAATTAGTCAATACAACCATACTCTGTCTGCATACATCTTTCCAAAAAAAGAGACAGACATCAAACTATCTCCATAAATGCACACGTTGTATGTGATTATTCCAAGTCATTTAGAGCTTGAGAGATGCTTGAGATCCCACTATACACAAACACATATGACACTTGTGGATTATTTATCGGAAATAGAAAAACTGTTTTATGAGCTGGGATTGGAGTGGGGAATCTCTTGTTGCCTTTATCTCTAAATGACATAAGAGGCTTCAGTGAAAACACCCAGAGGATGAAGCTTTCTATGTGCCTCAGTTGTCAGATCTATGCTTTCAGGCTACAATTATCTACATCACCTGCCCAAAGATGCCGGACTTTAAAGTCAAAAACATCTAGAGAAATTAACTGCACGTTTGGGATTTAGGAATAGTCATTAGAGTCTGTCCTGGGCAACGACAGACTGGGGCATCTATTGAAGGAGAAAACTTTGTTTAGGAACTACAGTAAGACCCTTTGAATTAATATGGAGACCACTAATGAGCCTGTAGTATGTTGCAACACAATGAAATGAGCCTGTAGTACGTTCCAACACAAGCTCTAGTGAAGCACAGGAGAGACAGCCATGTAGGGCCCCATCATTTGTGCAGTCAGGACAGGGAAACAAGTTGCTGCAGAATGAATATATATGGTTATGTCCTGTGATGCAGGGTACATAGAGATACTAATACAGGAGCCTGGAATGTAGAGGTGTTTACTATGATAAACAGCTGGGGTGGAACGGACTAGCTAGAGAGATATCTAACACTGATAACCTGTAATTAATTACGAGTGGATATGCGCCTACTTTTTGTTGAAGCAAATTAAACAGCACCCCTGGGCTCCACCCAAAGTGCCACAAATGAACGGGCAGTTAGCTCATCCAAAGTGCCACAAATGAACGGGCAGTTAGCTCAGCCAAAGTGCCACATATGAACGGGCA
>CM044446.1:76887218-76900073 GCA_024363595.1 Xenopus borealis | reverse complement strand
TGCCACATATGAACGGGCAGTTAGCTCAGCCAAAGTGCCACATATGAACGGGCAGTTAGCGGAGGCTGTGGTTAGAGTAGGACTAGCTCATCACAGGCTGATAGGGGGACTCACTTACCACTTGAGCGCCTGACAATGTTCTCCAAAAACGTGTTCTGCGGTGCCACCAGCCCTCGTTTTCCCCCCGGCATCCTGCGCTTGGGAAGCTCCTGGGTTGGCGCGCGGTGCTGCGTGTGACGGTGTTTGTGACCGAGTCCCGGTGAATAGACTTGGGTGGGATGAAGCAGTTCATGGTAACGCTCCTCGGGCTGCTTGTGCCGACACTGTGGCGGGGCTGCTCACTGGGCTAAGGAGCTGCAGGCTCAGGAGACAGTGCGCCTGCGTAGTCTGGCTGCCCGCCAGCACCATGGCCAGCGTCCCGAAGCACCTGCCCCTCTTCTGCCCGGCTAGCGGCTCTGTGTGGGTGGGCTGCGCCCCACTCGCTGCATTATTATATTGCTCAGCTCCTGAACTGTTGCTTGCAGACTCTTCTTGCGCTCATCACACTCCCAGCAGGACGCTCATTTGTTGCGCTCTCATCCACCGCCTCCCGAAGTCCGGCCACTTCATTTGTCCATAAGTCCCCAGATGTACTCCCTGTCACTTGCACCGTGTGTTACTGTATATATACCTGTGTGTATATCTGTATATATCCAGTGGACTGTATTCCCCTGCTGCCGCCTTTCCTCCTGTCTGCGACTTTGTAGCCTCATTTACATTAGTCACTCTTAGCCTTTATTACTGCGCCCGCCTCCTTTGCAGTATAGTCCCAGCAATGCTACTCCTCCCACTTAAACCACGCCCCTCCTTAGGATGAACTCTCACAATCCACACCCACATTTAAAGCACTCATCTTATTAAGAGAATTCATGATTAGTCTAAAGGTGGCCATACACGATCCAATAAAAGCGGACAGACCAAGTTGGCAGCTTATTGGCTCATGTATGGGGCCCTCCAGTGGGATTCCCTGATTGATATCTGTCCGAAAGTCGGGTAGATGTCGATCGAAAGGACTAAAAATCCAGTCGGAACACGGATGCATCTGTTCGTTGATATGGTGCCTTGATCCGCCCGCCTGTTCAGGCCCGGATTTGTGGAAAGGCCACCTAGGCCGGGGCCTAGGGTGACAGGATTTTAGGGGGCGGGATGCTGCCCAACCACACCCACATTGGTTTAGAAACACTGGGGATATGCAGGAGATACAATAGTTTTTTATATTTCCCATGCGCCAATCCCCATTGCTCCAGACCTGATGATGAAAATTTGTGAAGAAAGGGCAGAGTATGGGGGGGAAGATGAACGGCAGTGGGCCTAGAGGCACCCGCAATGTAAGTCCGGCCCTGCGCCCGTTAACACTTCATTATGATCCGATCGTTGGGCCCTAGGGCCCACAATCGGATCTGCCTGATAACGTCCACCTGAAGGTGGGCATATTGGGGAGAGATCCGCTTGTTTGGCAACATCACCAAACAAGCGCATCTCTCCGTGTATGGTCACCTTTAGCCCCCAGATGTAATAAAGTGTGTGGTGCCATCCGATGGGCTTCCCCGATCGTTCTCCCTGTGTATAGCCATAGGATCTACCTGTGTATGGCCACCTTAAAGGGGGTGTTCACCTTCAAACAACTAGTTGTTTTCAGATAGATCACCAGAAATAACTTTTTCCAATTAATTTCTAATATCTATTTGTAACCGTTTTTCTAATATTGAAGTGTAAAATGTCATTTTTCACCTAAAGCAGCCCCCCCACTGTTCTAAACTGATACATTTAATGGATACATTTCTTATCTTTGTCCCTGCTGAGCAGAATCTCTGGGTTTCATTACAGGCAGCTGTTAGAATTGATACAATAGTTGCTAATACACCAGAGATGTTGCTGTGAAATGCATCAATTAAATGTTGCATAATTGTAACAGTTTAGAGCATGGGTCCCCAACCTTTTTTGCTCGTGAGCCACATTTAAATTTAAAAAAGAGTTGGAGAGCAACACAAGCATGAAAAAGTCCATGTGAATGTCAAATAAGAGCTCTGATTGGCTTTTTGGTAGCCCCTATATGGACTGGCAGCCTACATGAGAGAATGTTTGGCAGGACAAGTTTTTTATGCAACCAAAACTTGCCTCTGAGCCATTAATTAAAAAATAAGCAGCTGCTTTGAGGCCACTGGGAGCAACATCCAAGGGGTTGGAGAGCAACATGTTGCTCGCGAGCTACTGGTTGGGGATCACTGGTTTAGAGTCTGCACCTGAATTACTGAGCTAATGGAAAGTAATTGAAAAAAGTCTTTATTTCTGGGGAACAATTTGAAAACAACTGAACAGAAAAAAGTGTTTGGAAGGTGAACAACCCCTTTAAGTTTGCCCAGGAGCAGTAACCCATAGCAATCAATAAGATGTTTGCTTTTAAACATGTGACAAGGAAATTCTACCTGCTGATTGGCTGCTATAGGTTACTGCCCCTGGCAAACCTAGTGCCCTAAACTACATAACCCCCTTATATGTCTTTCATAGTGATGGGCAAAACTGTTCTGCTTCACTGAAATTTTCTCGAATTTCCTGTGAGATTCACAAAACGCAGAAAAACTCACAAAATGGGATGTTTGACACTGGGGACAATTAAGCAGAGTCCAAATTGACACCAGGGAACATTTTGACAATTTACCGCATGTCTATTGCATTGGTCAATAGGCACAAGGTAAATTTCGTTTGTTAGTGAATTTTTGGGGCCATTTTGCAAATTAATTTGCCAGCTGCAAATTTGCGGCTGGCACATATATTTGCAAAATAAATCACTAGTCTTTCATCCAGGCATTCGCAACTCCATCACTTTATAAGGAAAGGTGTACAGGCGCCTGTAAAACTACAACACCCAGCATCTCCCTACAATTCAAGTTTGCTGTTAGTGCCCCACCATTTTACTCTACAGCAGGTGTCAATACTGGGCAGGTTTGCCCATAGGCAGTAACCCATAGCAACCAATTGTATTACTGCATTCATTGGTCTACTTGCAGCTGGCTTTAAAAATATCATCACTGATTGGTTGCTATAGGGAATTGCCCACTGTTGATAAATGAGCCCTATGGGAAAAATGAACATAATGGAAAAAAAAAAATCAAAGAAACTAAATTTCATGTAAAAAATTGAATTTAAGGGATCAGGACAACCAGCATAGATCTTTATCCAAACAGCAAAGGCAACAAGTAACATTTGGAAAGAGGGAGAGATATTGTTGCTAGTGGCAGCTCTACAGCAAACCTGAAGCCTCTCCAATTTTTTACAGAGGGGGAAAAAATCCTTCCTGATTCCAAAAAATCAGACTAGTACCTGGATCAACTTGAACTATGAGCCCATAACCCTGTATTCTCTCAATTTCGAAAAAGCCATCCAACCCCTTCTTAAAGGAGAATTCAACCCTGTAAGAAAAAATCCATACCCCCCACCCCACGGAGACCCCCCTTCCTCTTCCCCCCCAGCCCAACCGCCCCCCCCCCAAGGAAATGCCCCATACTTTATACTTACCCCATGGCACAGATTCATGCAGCAGAGCTCAACGCAGCCATCTTCAACTGCTTCGGTAAGTTGACTGGGAGTTCTGCAATTTCCATCCATTTCGGCACATACGCAGTTGTCTCCAAAGTGGAAAAATGCTCCAACTGTGCATGTGCCAATATGCCGGTCTCCCAGTCAGTTTACCAAAGCGGTTGAAGATGGCTGCGTAGAACTCTGCTGCTTGAATCTGCACAAGGGATAAGTATAAAGTTATTTCCCCAGGGGGGCAGTTAGGCTGGGGGGTCTACGTGGGGTGGGGGTTATGGGGTTTTTTTTTGACAGGCATGAATTCTACTTTAAAGCTGTCTAATGTATCAGCAAGTACAAGTACATAGTTGTAATATCACCCCTTAAGCGCCTCTTCTCCAGCGTAGCTATGATTTCCCATACCTTTTACCAGCTTAGTTGCCCTTCTCTGTACCCTCTCTAATACAATAATGTCCTGTTTGAGTAATGGAGACCAAAACCGTACGACATATTCTATCAAGGCAGTGGCTATTGATTGTGTCCCCCGTGGAACTGTTCAATGCATTTAAACTGTCTTTTATGAACTGAGAGGACTACACCTAACACAATAAAACATTTAAAGGGAGTTCTAAAACACGGAGTTAGAATTAGATTCATACTTTCTTCACCTCTCAAATAAGTGGTAGTGTTCTTTCTTGAGAAATAATCTAAAATCCAAGAAACAATAAATCAGAATTTTAGAGATATTAAATGATATAGTGAAGCTCCTCTGAAGGGCAAAGATATGACAACCCATTGTTTGTTAGTAAATGTTTTGTAAATAATTTATTTACTCTACTTTGCTCCTACTAAATTTAATGGAATATACGTACTCTAAATATTTAATGGAATGGTTAGTGATTTTGTGGTGATTTTAGAGGCAGTATACCCTCCCTTGTGCAACATGAGTCCATAGGGTTTGTACTGAACATATATGTTCCCTATTGTTCAAAACAAGGAAAAGGAAGTCAGTCTGTGCTTGTGAGGTAGATAATTAGGTGACCAGTATACATCCTCATCCAGTCAATCTTAAGCTGGTCATACACGATGTAAAGCTGCCGATATCAGTAGTTTAGACCGATTTGACAGCTTATCTACGCGCGTACGGGTCTTCCCAACTGATATCTGGACACGATATCGAGCTGGAAGTTCGGATTTTCTTCCAAACGACCCATTGGAAGTCCATTGCACTTCTCATAATCCAATCGTTCGGCCATAGGGTTGAACGTTTAGATTACCCCGATATAGCCCTGCCAGTTAGTGGCATATCAGGGAAAGATCCGCTCGTTTGGCGACATCACAGATCTTTGCATCTATGGCCAGCTTTAGTTGTGAGTTGCATACTAGTAATTTAAGTATTGACCTTGCAAGATCCAAAAACACTGAGTAGATTCAATTTTAATTTGCCCTTAAAGAATAAAAAAAAAAAATTTGTGATTAAAAACAACAGGCAAAATGTTCAGCACAGAACTGTATTCCTTTAACTTAATCTGAACAAAAGGGTATACTGCTCCTTTAAATGCAAAGGATTTTGCTTCACGCAAAAAAAAATAATTAACTCCTTTTAAATGAAACATTTAACAATGTAACAATCATTGCCAGTGTTTGATGTTTTATTGCTACTTTGATTATAAACAAACCTACCAATGAGTAGGCTGTTTTTGAACAGACACTATGTTGGAATAATAAATAATTGTATGCACAGAACACATTCGCTGCATGTTCGTATTTATACTATAAACTGGTATAAATGAGAGCTGCAGGAACAATACTTTCTATGTAAGATCACTATATGTGTGCTACCCTTGTTGCAGAAAGGAGAGGGAGATACAGCAACTTTGCTCATATTTACAATTGCAGATAAGGAATGTTCTGTGCTACACATTAAAGAAAAATTAGTAGATCAGCCGTGCTCTTCCTTGTTGAGCTGCCTGTGCTTTTTTCAGTTGCAGGGACATCATGTTATCTACACTGATTAATGTTCCTGCTGTCAGAGAATGTAACATAAGTGTTAGATGTATGTTGTTATCGGGAGGCACACACTCTGACAGCCTTGGGATTGTTTTGATAGGAAAACAAAACCATTCGATCACTGACAGTTAAAAAGGACAGCTCCTAACATGCACTCATTACTAAAATGTAAACACGCTAACAAGTCACTAACTCACATGTGTAAAAAAAAAAAAAAAAAGGCACATAGTTTGCCAAGTACAGTAACCCATTGCAACCAAGAAGAGGTTTGCATGCAAGAAAAGTAAACTGATTGTTTGATCTGTAGCATAATTTGCATCTGTAATTACACATTACCCTTTCAGAACCAAGCAGCTATATTTTTCCATTTTCACTATAAGTGAAGACTAAGGCAGATGTGGCAAAGTGCAATTTTAGTGCCTTCCTATAGAACTGACTTGTCAGAACATTTTTTTTTATTAGAGAGCTAGAAAAGATTTCTCAGAGAGTTTTGCAGAAATTATTATTGCATACCATTCCCAACTGATTAATGGCAGTGCTATAGATGAAGGTTGTTTCTTGTGATTTGTTGTTTCATGTCTGATTCTATTTTTTTTTTTCATGGCAGCAATATAAATAAAAATTGGTGGCTCAGTGTTACTGACCAGTATCAAAAACAGGGGACAAGTCATTCACCTGTAAGTCACACAATTTCAAAAAATCCCAACTGCAATAATTGTTTAACTGAATATATTTCCTTGTGTCAGTCAGCTGCAGTCCATCAGTATAAACAGTATGTGTGCAGTTATTTATAGATGCAGCCAAGAAATGGGTACCTTATTTCATTTTTTTATTAAGGCTTTCCCTTTTAAAGGAAATGTTGTTTTCAGGGGTTTTACATATGTGTAGAGAGTCCAGCAGATTATTAATATCAACCTCATGAAAAATGTAAGAACTATTGAATTCTGCATTCCTATTGTGAGTGTACAATGTAATATCCCTATGAGACTACAAGGTGCTTACAGTGACAAGAAGGGAATACAGTATATCCAAGTGATATGACCTGAAGACTTTCTTATATTTCTTATTGAGACTTTATTTCATTTATTTTTTTATTTTAAGTAGAATAGGGATTCATTAGAGGTCAACAAACGTAGCATGCTGTAAAAATACTTCAGGTACCAATGAGAGAGATAATTTTGTGTGTTCATATCTCTGCATGGCAAGTGTTTGGCAATTTACACATTCACAATTAAGCAATTCCCCACTTTTAACACCATTTACCCCTAGTTGTCACCACATCTTCAGTGTTTGAAACACTGTTTAGCCTAACTCCCATTTTTTACACAAGATGCATTATGGGTTACCCTGCACAAGTCAGCACACAAATATACACATTTCTGTGTATACAGGTGACACACTTTCATGCAGTAGCACAGCTTAGTTACACTTACCCAAAAATATGGGCAATTCCATTACAAGTCAATGTGAAGCAATTGTTGCAGGTTAAAAAGGAAAAATTTTCTTTCTATTCTGCTCAAATTGTGGCGTTTTATGCCCTGAAAAATATTTGTATACCAATCCAAGCATTAGATTTAAGGAATCCCTCTTACTCCCATTTATTTCCTAAACAACCTAATTACCTAAGATATGACTAACCTCCACAGGGCAAGTACAGAAGTCATTGTATTAAATATTTAGAGGGTTATTTATTTATGTCTGATTTGTTCTGCTCGGTTTCTCTTAGAAAAAAAAATGTTTTTTTTTGGATTTAGTAAAGTCCTATAGTGTTAAAGGCCCAAATAAAAAAGTACTCCCAACCCAGACCTGCCGAGTTCATGCAGAAGTCAATGCCAGCTGTCCCGTTGATATCCTAATCTGTTCTAGGTATTGTTCAATAATCCGAAGATTTTGGGGTTTTTGGGAGTCAAATCCCAAAAAGTTGCAAGTTTCTGGTGACAAATCTGAAAAATTTGTACGATTCTGATTTTTTTCACGATTTCATGATTTGCAGATTTGGTTAAGGTAGTTTTCATAACATAGTGAGAACTTTTTGGATTTTGATAAGCAACCCCTTCAATGTTAGCAGCAACGGAAAAAACATGCTTCTCTAATCTCCCCTACTGCATCTGGGTTTTTGGACTTATTTCTCCTCCACATTCCTTGGGTTCACATGGCCTGCAATTACCCAAGTGCACATGTGCTAGTCCTGGCATGTGTTTTATAATAAAAGGGAAGAACATGTCATTATAATTTCTGGAAATACACAGAGCACATGAATCCCATGTTGTTTCAAGGCTTTAAGTTAAAATGGTACCAGAGTAGGCATTCCATTCCAAGTGAAATCATTAGAAACAGAAGCTTCTGGTGTGATTCATCAACATTCCTACTGAAAAAGGACATGGATAGGGTTGCAGGAAATGACAAGCAATCCTAAGATTGTGCAGTAAGTTACTTTTAAGTTACCACCCAAAAGGAGAATAGCAGTAATTATTAATATACCCTATTGGAAAAACAGTCAGAAAGATCAATATGTCAACGAGTTTGTCAAGTCTAAGGCAGTATTGACAAGCTAAATGGACATTTTACTCAAGCAAAAATGGATGAAGGGCAGAGGTGTCACAGATGAGCCAGGAAAAGGAAAGTAGTGCGTTAAAGATTAAAGCCTAAGGAGGTGTAATACAAGTAAACTAGAATAATTAACTACTGTGACCTATACAGAAACGTAATATATTATAGTGTTTACAAGATTGCACAATTTAGGCAAAACTTATATATAGATGGAAGAATGAATTTAGTTTTAAGGACTATTGACACATGAATAGCAGAAGATGATCTCCCCCCAGGCCTTGCTTGTTATTATTATTATAATTACTATTAACAGCCAGAGATCACCCATTTGTAAAATCACTATGAACAAATGAAAGTGCCTATTAATGCTAAGGCAGAGAAATGTTAATGTTTTATGTTGGCGTGTAGAAGAGCAAGGAGCCTGCCTGAGTCATGCCAAGTTAAAAGCAAAAAAGGTTGGCCTCTGTATTAGAAATACTGTACTTCCCTCAAACGTTGAAATACCATGCATACATTTGTACATAATACCAGGTTCATTTCATGAGCAAAACGTCTCAAGAGTGAAAATTCAGCAGCAGTTCATGGGGGAAGGGGGTATTGGAACTGAATAAGGAGATACATTTTTCTTACCAAATCGAACTAATTTATATATAAGATTATATTTCCAGATATCAGAGCAGATTAAAATACAGTGCAATACAAACAGGAATAACAGTATAAAGAAAACACTACTTAAATAATTGGTACTGCATGTTCATTAGATTTACCTACTAATTGTTCTTCTCTATGCAGCCTCTCCTGTGGGATTAAGCCCCCACCATACCCAGGGCCACAACTCTTTCTTATCTCCCTGTGGCAGTGTTCAATCTCCCAGTAGATCCTTCCAGCAAGCACCTTACAATATTATTTACCACTCCAGTGGCACTGTTGTTTATGTTTGTAGCTCACTGTAGTTGATCTAACTCCTATAATCTGTCTCACAGTCTGACAGTATAACCTCTTTGTTAGTTCTAGTGATGGGCGAATTTATAAGCCAGGCGCGAATTTGTGGCGAATTCCCGCCGGCGAATAAATTCATGAAACGCCAGCAAAAATTCGCCTGCCGAAAATTTGCTGGAGTAAAAAAAAAACGAGACGCACGTCAAAAACGTGACGCGACTCGTTGCACGAATTTTTCGCTGGAAATTCAGGAATTTTTCGACGAAGCGAAATGGGATTGATTCGCCAATCACTAGTTAGTTCCCCTCGATTATCCCCCTTTCCCCTGAAGCTATTTTAATCAGTTATGTTCCATAGGTATCATACCTTTGCTCCAGAGCAGCCCCTAGTTTCATAAAGTTGCCCACGTTTAGTGCCCTAACTCAATTCCTAGTAGTATTCCTGGGTTTGTGCCTTGCTAAAGATTTGGGATATTAACACTTCTTACATAATGCATATCTTTGGTAATGCAGAATTATGTTGTGCATATTAATATCAGCACTAAAACAACTGCATAATTCAGATGCTTCTAATTATAACAAAGAATATTACCCAAATAAAAACAAAGGTTACAGCTGTATAGAAAACAGGATTTGTGAGGGCAGTTTGAAAGATGAATAGAATACTTTTTTATTATAACCTTTACTTTCAGTTTAAATAAAAAATCTCTCCTACCTAGCAGTTCCCCAGGGCTGTAGATACATGCCAGCTTGATACTTTCTTTTTACCTCTTTTTGCAGGAGAGCATTTTAAATTGCTTGGTGCCAGCAGAGCACTGAAGATCCAACGCACATTCTTAATTTCTATTATGGTCTTTTGAAGATCCGAAGAAAAGAAAGACTTCTGCAAAAAAAATCTCTAGTATTTTGAATTCACCATTATTTTTTATTTTTAACAAAATAAAGTTTGCAAGCATCTTGTGTACAAAAAAGCGTTCCATAAGAATAATAGACGTTCCATAAGAATAATAGTAGTACACATTTGTTTTAAGTTGTATTAAGGCATTTCCAAAGGTGTTACAGCACAAAAACCAGTGCGATACAGATGAGAAGATCTACTGTGACACTTTGACAATTACTGGCTTTGTAGTATGGACAGTGCAGAAGCATCTGGTAGCAAACATATAGCAGTTCATTGGGGATATTTTTTTAAAGCTTATCAATGCCAGAATCTATGCATGTATCTACTAGTGAACAGAAGCATCAGAGAGATTATTGTAAGGTACCCTATAAATTTTATTATATGCTGCCTCAAGATCCTCTTCTGCAATGCAAACAATCCCAACTTGGACAGCCTGTCTTCAGGGCTGCATTTACATAGTGGGTGCCCCTAGGCCCTCTGCCGTTCGTCGACCCGATACTCTGCCCTTTATTCTCAAATTTTTATCATCAGGACCGGAGCAATGGGTATTGGCGCATGGGAAACTTAAAAAAACTATAGTATCTCCTGCATATCCCCAGTGTTTCTGGACCAATGTTTGTGTGGCTGGGCAGCATCCTGCCCCCTGAAATCCTGTCACCCTAGGCCCGGGCCTAGATGGCCTTTCCACAAATCGGGGCCTGCCTGTCTTCATGAGATACCCTGTATAGGCATAGTTCTTTGGACATTCTCTATTACAACAAACAATTCTGAGTACTGGAGACTAAAGTGCATTGCATTTTCTAGATGAAGCCTTACCAATACTTTGTTTGAGACAAATTATCCCCTGCACCAACTTTGAATCTAAAACTTTGCTGGTGTTTCCTGCTAGCATAAGTGTAGAACTACATGGATGATTCAGGTCCGTTTTTGGTGGATCCGACGCTGGGCGATAAAATGTTGCAAACTGCGTCTGCATGAGACAGTCGTGTCACGTCGGATAAACCTTGCAACGACTTCCTAATTTGTACAGCTTAGTAGTCACAGGTAACACCTTCTATTCGTCAATTCTATACCTGATTTAGTCCCATTGACATAAAAAAGCCCTTTTTTATTTTAATTCCAATTGTTTAAGCTTACAATTATCAACAATAAATCTCAGCTGTCCACCTTACCAGAAGACAAACCCAAGATGAATTAATTTTTCCTACATAATCTCCAAACACAGATACATTGCTTCCAGTACCCTCCTTTAAGTAATTAAAGGATATACATAAAATATTAAATATACAGCAGAGCCAATAAAGAACCTCGTAGCAGACCACTTTGAATCCTAGTACAAAAAGAAAATGCACTATTGTTATAACTTGACTGGTTGACTTGGGAGGATGTTCAAAAAAAAAAAGAGTAGAACATGTGATTGTAAACAAGGTACAGGACCTCATAGTATTTGACTGATTTGAGAGTATTAAAATAACTTTGTTCTGTGGTTGCCATGTTGCTTTCCATAAGTTCCTATGATTCTTTAAAGCCTGGCATGGTGTGAATTGCTACTGTGTTGCTATTATTCAAAAAGGGAACCAATTTAGGCATGTCACAGAAAAGCTTTGGTAGATTGTAATAAAGAATGTGATGCTGAAGTATTTAATTTAAAATCAAAATAATATGAGTTTGTGCCAGAACGGCTTTCTCCATGATTGATCTTGTCAAACAAGTGTGATTGCTTTGTGAGCATAAACCTAGACCTTGGGGTTGCAGTAAATGTTATCTTTTTTTTTATTAAATCAACATTTGATACAGTACCAAAATTAGGAAATATGAGCTTGAGCAAAATAAATCGTTATTATGTACTTGGGAAATATAAGGAGAAGGATCTAGAGGTTTCTGTGGATAGCAATTCTTGGTAGTCAATGTCTAATAAGGACTCAAATAATTTTGCCCTTATCTGAATAACAAATCAGATACTGACTGTTTCCATATTCAAATTTGAGATAAATTCTCCCAAACATTCTAGCTTTCATCTATTCAATGCATTAGTCACATGACTTTTAGGCTTTAGCTTTGAATTTGACTCAACAGTAAAGATCCAAAACAGTATCCTGAAAAGTGTGGGGCTTAGCTAAATAAAGTAACCAGTACTAAAACAAATTGCTTTGATTCAAGCCATAAAAACATCATTCTGCTTTATAAATTCCCTGGTATGACTTCTCATTGCATGTGCAAGGATGCAGTTTTGGGCTCAGGTCATTAAAGGGATACCGTCATGGGAAAACATGTTTTTTTTTAAATGCATAATTTAGTAGTGCTACTCCAGTAGACTTCTGCACTGAAATCCATTTATCAAAAGAGCAAACCGATTTGTTACAGTACCCTGTTTTATATTATAAGTTACCCAAGCATAATTTATTTATGGCTCAATACAGAAACGCTGATCTTGAATAGAACATTTCTTAAATCAGAAGCATACTTAGATGCATTAACAAAATGCCTATGTGAATAGCTGAACAACCTCACAATTTGATTTCTGATAAAGCAATGATTTGATGTTTGCAACGAGTAGATGATGTGAAGAACAGGATTGCTGTGCCTTTAGAGAGTATACAAATCAACATTTTCATATGCTTCATTTATTAAGTGGTATCCTGTTATCTTAAAGTGGCCATACACGGGAAGATTTCTTTGTGTAAAAAGACTGATTTTAGGATGATCTAATAAACTTATCGTTACATTGATGGAATACAAAAAAAGTGTAACATTAACAGCAAAAATCTCCAGAGGATTGGATGATCAGATAATTGCATAACATTCACTATGCATGGAGGGGTTGGGTTAAATGCAAAAACAAAGGAACAGATTAACATAGGTTACATCTGGCAGCCAACAAGACAAATATATATATATATATAT
>CM044446.1:76860145-76872695 GCA_024363595.1 Xenopus borealis | reverse complement strand
ATGCAAACAGTTTTGGGAAGGCTTAGCCTCCCCAAGCCTTAATGAAAATCTGCCTATGGAGAGGTTTATTCTTCATGTTGTACCTGTGCTAGCCTAGCAGTCTGTTCTGTAACCACTGTCCTGCGTTGTGCTCTCACATAGCTTGTACTAGCAGTAATGTAACAGAGAATATAGCACATTTGATCACATAGAATTAGTCATTGCTATGACTTTTTGGAAGCTGCCACATTGATTGCTGTGATCTCTCTCATGCTGTAACATTTCCCCATAGACTTCAGTAAATTGACATCAAGTGAGAAAAATACAGTGCCTTCTTGGTAATATCAGTTACACCTGAACCCTTAAAATTTGTGAATTTAAACATTTTTGTTTTTTTTTTCAGCAAAAAGAAAATATTTTAGGGCTGTAGCTGGTGGGCCCTTGATGTTCGGTTTTCTTGTGGGCCCTTGGTGTCCCAGTATGACATTGCCTAAAATTAGGGATGCACCAAATGCACTATTTTGGATTCGGCTGAACCCCCGAATCCGTTGCGAAAGATTTAGTCAAATACCGAATCAAATCTAATTTGAATATGCAAATTAGCAAGGGAAGGGTAGAAGAGAGTATAAGAGACAGTTTTTACTTCCTTGTTTTGTGACGAAAAGTCACATGATTTTAAGGATTCGTATTCGGTCCTGCTGAAAATGGGTGAATCCTGGCCGAATAACGAATCAAATCCAGGATTCAGTGCATCCCTACCTAAAATGGTCTGTGCGGTCAGTTTAGTAAATGAGGGAAGGACACAGTCAGATCACAGCTACTTTCTGCAGTGTCAGAGAGGGACACCAGGGGCCCACCCAAAAACCTTAGACCAGGGGCCCACCATAAAGCCTTAGACCAGGGGAGGCACTCTCAGTACTAATATTGTTCATCTCCTCAGTCAACCTCTATTCTCCTAGTTTGTTTTCTTTACTTACTATAATCAATTATTCCATCGATTTAACCTCTTTGTTATCATAGAAATAGGGAATGGCCATGAAATAGGCCAAAAGTTTAGCAGCATGAGGGTCCACTGACACCTTGGTGGGCCAGTCTGACACTGACTTTCTGAATTCTACCTTTTAATAAAACAAATAACGGACTTGCAATGATAGAGAAGTCTCTGTGCCTGCATAAAGTATGTGCTTGACTGAGCCTGACTATATAGTGTGCACATCCCCCTTTAGGGATCACCACTATCTTTACTCTGGAAAGGAAGCAAATAGCTTTCTCCTGTAATTGTAGATATGCAGTTTATCACAGCAGTTTTATTACCCAGTCGAAAATAGCAAATTGCAGAGGCTCTGGGGGTTTTAAAAGAAAATAAACACTATGCTAGAAAGTTCTTTTCTTTAAGACAGGGCTCTTAAAGGACAAAGAAAGTTAAACTGAAGAAGTAGCTAGAAATGTTGTACATTATGTTTTGTGCTTCTGTACCAGCCCAAGGCAACCACAGCCCTTTAGCAGTAAAGATCTGTGTCTCCAAAGATGCCCCAGTAGCTCCCCATCTTCTTTTCTGCTGATTCACTGATTCACATGCTCTGTGCTGCTGTCACTTACTGAGCTTAGGGACCCACTCACAATATACAGTACATATAGAATAGAAATGTCACAATATAAGGCTGATTAGTCATTAATACAGATAATTACTACATGACAGCAATGAAAACAATGCCACTAGCATCTGAATTAATAATCAGCCCTGTAGCATCAGCTTATATTACAGACCAACCTCATTTTCTGCTTGATAATTTGCTATGACCCCTAAGCTTAGCTTCTCAACAGCTGCTCAGAGCCCTCTGAGCATGTGAGTGTCACAGACACTTTCCAAGATGGTGACCCCCTGTGACAAGTTTGAAGTCCTGGATCATTGCAGCTATTGACAAGCTGAAACTTTAGGCTGGTGCAAGAAGTTTAGTATATAAAATATGGCATTTTTAGACGTATTCATTTTTAGGGCTTAGTTCTCCTTTAAGTGCAATCCTATGCAATACATTATATTTCATGGCTGTAATTAGAATAAGTAAGCTACTTCATAGATTTTGCAGCAACATTCACCTAAAAATTCACCTAAAAAAAAAAATAAAATTATAAAGTAGCCATTGATATAACTGTTGTCTACATTACAGAGGAAGTTCATTTTAAAGTGGTTGTTCACCTTCAAACAACTAGTTGTTTCCAGATAGATCACCAGAAATAACTACTTTTTCAAGTTTTTTATATTTTCTATATGTGACCATTATACTAATATTGAAGTGTAAAGTGTCATTTTTCACCTTCTAAAGCAGCTCTGGGAGGGGGGGGGGGTCGGTGACCCTCCCAAAACTGTTCTAAACTGATACATTTAATGGATACATTTCTTATCTTTGTCCCTGCTGGGCAGAATCCCTTGATTTCATTACAAGCAGCTGTTGATATATTTTTATGATATATGAAATGATACAATAGTTGTTAATACTCCAAAGATGCTGATAAAAATATATCAACTAAATGTTGCAGAATTGTAACAGTTTAGAGTCTGCATCTGCAGACACCAGAGACACCAACATTCAACTTTAAACTCAGATTTTGGTAAAACAGTAAAATATAAAAAAAGAAAGTAACTGAAAAAGTTTTTATTACTGGTGAACAATCTGAAAACAACTGAACTGAAAAAAAATGTTTGGAAGGTGAACAAACCCGTTAAGGAGAGCTGCCACTTTATTGTCTGGATTTCACAGCAATTAATACCATAGCTAAATAAAAACATTTTTTTTTAAATGCTATTTTTATTAGAATAAGATACATAAGCAGAATGTAAAGATCAGTGAATGTACATAGGTGAATTGGAAGTGGATCAAGTAAACAAGAATAATGCTGAAAACGGTCTAGAAGCCAGAACATACAAAGGATCCTTTAACTGGGGAACTAGGGAAAAGCAGTCAGTGTAGCATTTGGGTGAGACAGGAGTAATAGAAAAAGATAATGTGGATTCATGGTAAATTGAGATAGAAGTATGTTAAGCAGTTTGACCTTTCTTTTACAATTTTCCTGGCACTTTATTTTTTGACAAGTGGAACAGGTATGGGACCATGTTATCCAGAATGCTCGAGAACTGGGGTTTTCCGGATAAGGGAGCTTTACATAATTTGGATCTCCATACCTTAAGTCTACTAAAATCATTTAAACATTAAATAAACCTAATAGGATTAATTATATCTTAGTTGGGATCAAGTACAAGGTACTGTTTTATTATTACAGAGAAAACGGAAATCATTCAAAAATCAGACATTTTGTAATTAAATGGAGTCTAAATGAGAGATTGCATTCCTGTAACTCTGGGCTTTCTGGATGGCAGGCACTTACTTGTTCTGATGTGTACCTTTAATAAATAAATATTACATGTTAAAGTTCAATTTTAAAAAGTTTTCTAATTTTCTATTTCAGTTTTTCTCCTTTTAAAATACATATGATTTTAGATAGGGTTGAAAAAAGTCCATCAAGTTCAACCCAAGTATCCATATATACACACACTGACACTGATCCCTCTATACAATCACATAAATATATATACCCATATCTATACTAATTATAGATTTTAGTATTTGTTAATTTAGGGATGCCCAACCTTTGGTCCTATAGCGGAGGATGTTGCTGACCAGTCACATGGCCAGGGGCAGCTGGGAAATTGACAAATGTCTAGCCCCATGTCAGATTTCAAAACTGAATATAAAAAAAATCTGTTCTCTTTTGAGAAATGGATTTCAGTGCAGAAGTCTACTGGAGCAGCACTATTAACTGATGCGTTTTGAAAAAAACTGCAATGCCCCTGCATACGTACAGATTAATTTCTTTCAATGTAAAGGGTGACTACTTGCAGCCACTTCATGACCACAGGACTTATTTACCCTTGGTTCAGTGCCAAATGTTGGAATGCTCAGTGGTGCAAAGCTGTGCCCCTTACGATGTATACACAGAGCTGTAGCAGTGGCAGGTGCCAGCTACATTCTGTAAAATTACAGAGCACAGCTTACTAGTGATGGGCAAATTTGTCCCGTTTTGTGATTTGTGAATTTCCCAAAACGGCGAAAAATTCATGAAACTGCGCCGGCGTATCATTTTTGGATGGCGGCGTTCGTTCCTGGACACTGTCACAAATTCATCGGTGAAAAAACGGACAACGGGGTCTGATTTTTTTGACTGCAGCAAATTTTCTTCTGTGAATTTTCGAGGGTGATTTTCGAATTTATTCGCCTGTGGCAAAACACGGCAATTCACAGTGAATTTACACCTGGCGAATAAATTTGCCCATCACTACAGCTCACCCGTCCTTCTATATCTTACGTCACCTGGGTTCCATCAATGTGCTGCTCAGAGATAATTTGCATACATACATAACAGGCAATGTTAAATCTAACAGTCCATTTTGTGAGTACAACAAGTATATACAATTCTTTGTACCATTTCTTACACGGCGCATCTTGTCCCACCTTTGTAAGAGAGCTTTTCATAAATAAATGGAGTGATTTGCACTCTATTTTGCTATGGAACCTTTATACACATCATGACCATAATTTGCTTGCTGGATTGTAGCAGAATAATATGATACACATAACCTTTTACAACATATGTATAAATTCTGAAAACTTACAGAAAATAAAAGTGTTTAATGTAACAGATAAAAAATTAGATAATATGAAAGGTAATTCAGAAAATGCTACATTAATCTAAAAACAAAGCCATGCATCACTTAAGACACATTTACTCTCATAAAAGCAACAACAATAAGTGATAAAACACAAGCAAACAAATGAGAGGAGTATTTGGTGGTGAAAACCATACAATAAGAGCTTGGTGCAGGAGGGGGAGTAACAGAATATAGGATGACTGCAGTTTTGTGGCTGTCTATATCCATGCATTGTAGGAAACATCAGAACTGAGAGTTTCCCCTAGTCTGTCCATCCCGCACCTGAACCCAGAAGTAGGATTGAAAATTATTTGGGAATTTGGGTAAGATTGTGCATTATCCAGTAAGAGTACTAAGGGAAGGGGTGACACATATGTTGCAGTGATCCCACTGACAGCTCTACCTCATTATTGCGGTTTTATTATGTATTCTATTGCTGCCTCTCTGACCTACAACTACAATCATTTTCTTGCTGATACAGTGGATACAGTATTGCTCATAGGTGTCATCTTTTTGTGGCCATGTATGTAACAGAGAAAATGACATTTATAATGAATGACCCACCTAAAGGTGGGATTAGCAACCCTTTCTTCCCTACATTAAAGTAACAGCTGCTGTTCACAACACTACAAACGCTATGTATTATTTGGTGGACCTGAAAAAGTTACATAAAAAGAACTCAATAAACACTCCTCCATTAGGCTATAAAGGTGCAGATGATAGTTAACATATGCCACATCATTTCTAGTGCATCTTTGTCTAGAACCAACACCCTTTAATTAAATAAGCCAAGGCTCCAAGCAAGGGATATACAACACATGCATTCCCAGCATCCATTTATGCTTTAGACTGCAATACTAAATAGGCAAAGTCACATAGGCAGTATTTTGCAGTAATATATTTTATATGGCTTAGAGCCCTTACACACGGGCGTTTTTACCTGCGCTCCCCTGCGTTCCGTTTTGCTGCGTTCAGCCGCAGGGGAGCACAGGTATAGACACACTCAATTATTTTCAATGGGTCTGTACTCACACGAACGCATGTAGGTGCCAAACGCAGGAAAAATGCAGCATGTTGCGTCTGAATCTGCGTTCGGCGCTTACACGCGTCTCGTGGGTACAACCTCATTTAACAAAATGAGGTGCGTCTAGACCTGCGCTCCCCTGCGGCTGAACGCAGCCAAACGCAACGCAGGAGAGCGCAGGTCCAAAACGCCCGTGTGTACCGGCCCTTAGGCACACACTTAACTGTACAAACACCTGGACTCAAGCAGTTTACAAATACAAGTATGGATTGGTTATCCAGAATCCCATTATCCGAATGATGGAATGTCATCCGCCAAAGATTCCATTATAAGCAATTATTTCCAATTTTTAGAAATCATTTGCATTGTTTGTTATAAGACATTACCTTGTACTTGATCCTAACTAAGATAATGTAAATATTCTTATTGAAAAAAACGTTTAGGTTTACTTAATGTTTAAAATATTTTTTAGTAGCATGAAGTTATGGTGATCGAAATTAGTCAAAATCTCAGGTCTCAAGCATTCTGGATAACAGGCAGCAATAGAAAGGAGGGATAAGCCAGGAGTTTGTAAGAAGAAAAGGAGTTACTTGGAACAGCAAAAAAAAAAATACAGGATAAAACATTTTAAAGTATAAAGTAACAAACAAATCTGTTTTCTTGCTGGTTTTCTTGCTGGTTCAAAGCTGATAGAATCCAGTTATATTTGCCTTGTCAATTCCTCATCCAACTATTTTGTTTAACTGCCATTTCCCTAGCACTTGTGAAATATTAGCACTTAGGAAATGTTAGCACTATTGCCATCTCCTATACAGGGCCTGATTTTCTATGCAGCTGATTTTAAAAAAAGCAAGAGCCTAATTGATTAATTCATCAATTAACCATGATCAAAGGGCAGAGTTGTACAGACACCACAACCAAGTTTTGGGGCTTTAAAATATCTTGTTGCTGAGGAGTGGAGACATTTTAAAAAATGGAACACCAAGATTGTAACAAAAAAAGCTCTTTATTGTATCATCTATATAGATCGTATAATACTGCAGAAGATGGTAAAATATGTTCCATTACTAGGTTCCCAGAATAACCTGATTTGTTGCAGACATTGCAACCCTTACCTACAGTAGGTCTTGACAAGACCTTAAAGGGGAATTCACCCCCCCCCCCAGTGCTAACCCCCTCCTCCCCCGGGCTACCTCTCCCCCCAGGCTATTGCCCCTAAGTCGCTACTTACCCCTATGTAGGTCCCCTCCAGCGAAGTTCACGGGGGCCATCTTCTCTTGCAACTTAGTGACTTAGGGGCAATAGCCCAGGGGGAGAGGTAGGCTGGGGGGAGGAGGGGTGGGGGGAAGAGGGTTAGCGCTGGGGGGGTTGAATTCCCATTTAAGGGAAAAATACTGGGTTAATCAGATCATGAGAACTTGGATGAAACTTGTTTGCTTGGAGACTACTATTTTAATTGCTTTCCATATTTAGGTCAGTCCTTAAATTCACTCAACCAATATGTAACAACTCATCCTGGTGGTCTAGTGGGCCAGCGTGGACGCCCGCTACGCTACTCCTCTTCTTCCTGAAATACCGGTTTCTTAGGGTGCATTTTAAGGGAAAGCCTATATTTTGGCATGCTTGATAAAGGGGGCAACCCCGAAACGTTGCATGCTGCAATAAACATTTAGCAAGGTATAACCTGCTTGCATTACCTGTGTGCCAGTGAATTCTTGTTGTCATTGGATTGTGAGGTTGCCGTTTCCTCATTTTGCTGTGCACCAGGTATATCTTTGGGAGGACTAGGGTGTGCGAGTACTCACTGGACTGTTCTACCATTAAAGCCTGTATTTTGATCATTGTTCATTATAGGTTCATCTTATGAGAGTTCCTGGGTGCTATCCTGAGTATTCCGGTGTTCTGATTCCAGTTTGACCCTGTCTGCCTGACTATTTATGATTTCTGTAATTCCGACCTCTGCCTGGTAACGGACTATTCGGACATCTGTATTCTGACCCGTGCCTGTCTTGACTCTTCTGGATTGATCTCCCGGCTTTGAACCCTGCCTTTTTGACTCCATTTGTATTCTGCCTGCATCGACCTGGCCTGGTTTTGACTACGTTTTCTGCCTACTCGTCCAGAACCCATAGCTTGGCTCCTCTCTTAGTATGACCTGGCGGCATCCAATTAGCTGAGGGCTCCTCCCGAGGTGAAAGGCAGCTGTTATAGGTGGAAGCAAGAGCAGAGACAAGGGAGCCTAGCATTGGTTCTGTATTTTGGGTGCTGACCAGGACACAACAGATGTTAAATTATTCAGATAAAAACTATCTGGCAACCAATGTAAAACAATGTTTTGTAGGCCTCCTTAGCAATATTCCATAAATTCCTGCATTGTTGATACCTTGGGATTCTGTAAGCTAGTAATGTGATTTAATGCTTGCCAGCAGAGTGCTTTGATATAAAAATAAATTTGATTTTTCCACCATCATCCAAAAAAGCTGTGGTAGCTTGCATAAAGGCCAGTGCAATTTGTTGTTTGGTAGCATATTCGATCTTACTGCTGGCTTTGCAAGAAATATGATATAGTCACAGCATCAATTTAAGTATGATGCCTCCAAGCCATGAATGTATTTTGTGGTTTTCAAATAAAATTTTAAAAAAACTTTAAAGAAATATCCACACTATATATAGTATAAATGCACTTAAATGATCAGTAACACCAAAAATGTACAGAAGAAATGACAATATAATGCACTGGTAAAACTAGTGTGTTTGCTCCAGAAATAGTTTATATAAACAAGCTGCAATGTAGCCATGGGGTAGTATTATATTGTCATTCCTTAAAAACCCTTTCATTTTTTGGTGTTTCTTAATCCATTCTTTAAACCCAGCATCATCTGTGCTCCTCATGATTAAAGTGAGGGATGCATTGTAGAGAAAATAGATGCCCACTTATTTTCCTCCTCTTCATTGTGCTTAGTAGCACAGGTATATGAAACAATTAATTTGAAAGGGAATGGCATATTTGATATACTGTAGCTATTATTTTTTAACATCTGCACACAAATAACTTCAGGCTCATTGAGTTCGGCTCTGTTCTAAAACTAATATTTTTGTATCCTGAGGCACATCAACATGATCTGGCAATGGAAAAATTAGAGTCATACACACAAGGTTGTTTGGGCCCACTTCCCTCCTACAGCTTTTACATACAGGTGTACTCTTACATGAGATTTTATCATCTTCTTTGTCTGAACTGTTTTTAAAATTATGCAGAATCACCCAATCCAGTACAAATGAATGGAAAGGCATAACAGTGAGCTTAACCTCAGGTACAAAACAAAACCATATTATTTTCAAAACAAACAGAGTATACCCTACACTGCTGAACAAAACAGAATGCATAATGATAGATCTGAGCTAAATGTATGTGCGTTGACAGTTGAGCACACCACAGAAATACACTGAAAGCAAGCGACTTAAATATGATTTTAGAAAAACAGAGGGACATGAATATGATATGACTTGTGTTGTCCTATGATGAGGGTTTCAGGCAGGAAGCAATAAACAACCCAACAATGAGATATCATTAGAGCTTAGAGCCAGATATTTGTGTATTATGAGATGGAAACTGGAAACCATGTTCACTTTCACAGGGGGAACCATTGGTTTGAACAGTGGAAAAAATAAGTTAAAGTGTAAGTGTAAATTCTCCTTGCATACCACTTAAAGCTGTACAGTACAATACTGGTCATTTGGAGGTTTAGGGCAACATAATTTCCAAGAAAATGTGTGTCTGTTTAACTTTGCATCATGGGTCTATCAATATACAAGAAATATGTAGACACAGAGTCTAAACTAGAGATGCTTCTTGTCATGACTGTGAAGAACTGCATAAATAAAAATATATGCAGATATACTTGCATTTACCCATAAGACGTGGTTGTTAATTGGTTAACTTGAAATTAGAAATACTTGACCACTGCATCATCATAAACTGTAATGTGGCACTTATTAATCTGGTCACATTTCACCTGACCTTACACCTCACAGGTGCTGGATATACACAGGGGATTAAAGGGATCCTGTCATGGGAAAAAAAAAAAATGTTTTTCCACAATGCATCAGTTAATAGTGCTGTTCCAGAAGAATTCTGCACTGCAATCCATTTCTCAAAAGAGCAAACAGATGTTTTTATATTCAATTTTTAAATCTGATATGGGGCTAGATATTTTGTCAATTTCCCAGCTGCCCCAAGTCATGTGACTTGTGCTCTGATAAACTTCAATCACTCTTTACTACTATACTGCAAGTTGGAGTAATATCACCCCCTCCCTTTCCCCCACCCAGCAGACTAACAAAAGAACAATGAAAAGGTAACCAGATAACAGCTCCCCAACACAAGATGCAAGAACAGCTGCCTGGTAGATCTAAGAACAACACTCAATAGTAAAACCCATGTCCCACTGCATACTATTCAGTTACATTGAGAAGGAAAAACAACAACAGCCTGCCAGAAAGCAGTTCCCTCCTAAAGTGCTGGCACAAGTCACATGACCAGGGACAGCTGGGAAATTGACAAAATGTCTAGCCCCATGTCAGATTTCAAAACTGAATATAAAAAAAATCTGTTTGCTCTTTTGAGATATGGATTTTAGTGCATAAGTCTATGAGCAGCACTATGAACTGATGTGTTTTTTTTTAAAAAAACATGTTTTCCTTTTAGGTACCGGTACACCAATAATTTTTAGTGCTTAGTGCCTGTGTGCCATTGCCCTAAATTTTAAATTAAACATTAAATAGCACAACAATCTCCATAAATAAACAGCATCTCTTATAAAAGTGGAAGTCTAACCAAGAAGATTAACAGTACATTGGTGATTATATTCTGTAAAAGTAACATTATGTACATTACAACCAGTATGAAGTTGGAGTACAAATTGTATTATTTGCTGGCACTGTATTGTACTTAGAATGTTTTTAATATTTAATACAGTATGTCGAAGTAGTTTGTTTTTCCATTTTGTTGTTATAACAGGAAAACAGTATGTCGATAAAGAAGCAGATCATTAACTATAACTCTCTCTAATAGCCTCCTTCTTATTCCTTTTATTTATGACCAAGGCTGCCTGCATTGTGGCCATACAGCACTATCATGACTGATCAAGTTGCTCAGTCAAGATTTTCAATACTTTTTTCCCCACTAGCTCTAATTACTTAACCCCCCCCCCTTGTAAGGCTTTATAAAATCCCAAATTAATCATCTTTCGTGGTTTCAGGATTCTGATCCCTAACTGTTAAAATTTGAAAATGGGATTTTTAAAAGTACTAGAAGATAGCATAAACAAAGCCCAAGCACATCACTTCTTATTTGTAATGTAAATATGGCATCTAGTCAATCTTATGTAAAGAAGCACTTGCAACATCTTTCTTAGGGAGTAAACTTATTAAAGGGACAGCATAAATCTATGTGTAAAAGAGAAAACTTTTCATAAGCAAATTTGCATTGTATTCTTTCATTTTGAACTGCCTCTTATACAGCATGGGTTTATCTTCAATAAACTATCCTCATCGCTTTATTAATCTTTCCATATCAGATATACAGTATGAAGATAGTCTTGCTGGGCAAGTGGACACCCTCTGAAGATAGAAGAAAGCATCCTTGTCTTATCCTATTAAGGGCAATGGCAAAAAGGGTGATTTCAGGGTTTTGGGCATGTGTTACTTATTGTAGTTGGGAAGACCAAAGCAAGCAAGCTGCCATGTTTCCAAGTCACAATAGTCTGATGAGCACTTTGCTGTAGAAAGTTAATTTGTCCTTCTCCCCAAGCTACTAAAATGTGTAAATACCAAAACTCGGTAAATCTCTCCACTGGCTAAAATTTCCATTTGGAAGGGCCAGTTAGAAAGACCATTAAAAAACAAACTGTTATTTTAATATTCTAGTTGAGTTAAGTTGGCCATAGATCTTAAATTCTGAAATTCTGAAATGATTGTTTAAATGTACAATATATATCCATCAGCTAAAAAGACCATTTAGTCTAATTCAATCTACGAAAACCATGGGTAGCTGCTGGCTTGGCCCTGCAAACATTTGGACAATGGATACATTTCTGTGCGAACAATAATAATTTTCTAACCTGATCAATCGATTTTGGGACCGATTTCAGAAGAAAAATCGTTAGATGCATCGATTGGTGTCCAGTAACCTCACAACAATTAGTTGGATTGCACTAAAACCTTAAAACAATAGCACCCCTGTGCCCTAGAGGTGATGAATCCAAAAGCAATGTTAAATAATAAAAATGTTATTATTATTAATAATAATAATAATAATAATAATAATAAGCCACTCCTGGTACCTTTGAGAGCTGGATTTACTATTACGAGCTGGTTTTTAAACCAAAATTCAGCTTTCTAGTGGGCCCCTCCAGCATAAAAATAGGTAAGTGCTGGGGGGCAGCATTACATTAGAAACAGTCCTGTGTGACAGCAGTCATAGCTGCTGAAAGAATTAGGGACTCTTAAAAAATTATTGAATATTATGGAACAGTCATTAGGGGGTTGTAAACCCAACTGTAATGCAGCCCTACAGCTCCCCCTAGATTTTTATGGAAGTTGCTAAAAACCATAATTATAGAAGCAAGAAAATTCACCAATGAAAATTCTACGGATCAAAAACTTAATTATATTTGTAAAAAAACTGACCAATAAGAATTCTAATTTCCAGCCATGTCAGGCATCTTGCTGTTATCTTACATAAAGAGATAATGATGTCATTTTATTTCTTTATTAAATTGCACTGGAATCAGACATGGGGATAAAGGACAGACTTGTTCAGTGCTGGGAAACTGCTTAAA
>CM044446.1:76800844-76858385 GCA_024363595.1 Xenopus borealis | reverse complement strand
ATATATATATATATATATCTTTTAATAAGACGCTCCCTACAGAACCTTTATCTCATGCAGTGTCTTAAACCTGTGAAGCAGATCCAGTTTAGATAATTATTTAAATGCATAGCTAATATTGGACTGCATGGACAATTTCCCCAGAATATCTCCCAGAGACTGTTTACAATTGTTTAAGATTTTCCAGCTCATTGCTGCCATGTCCCCTGGTGGTTCTTGTAAAACATATTTCACATTGACTAGAAAATAGACAAAGATAAAAAAATAATGCTTGAATATTAAAAAGTCATGTTTGTTTCTTATAATTGCTATAAGATTCCCGACAGCATGGCATATCCAATATATTTACAGTAACCTCACTTCAAAATTATAATTTCAAAATAGAAGAATAGCACCAGAAAAGTTTTTAAAGTGGCACTGACATGTTCCTGGAAAATCCTGGCTTGTGTCACAATTGCTTTAATGACTGTACATTAATTGCTCCATTTGAAGCTTTATGAATGGAAGACGTTATGCAGATAAAGCAATTATGTTTTTCCTATTAAGCAAGGTACACAGCTTGATTAATTATCCACTTAAATCTTACATTATATATCATATTTTATTTAACATTGGGTGAATGTTAACCCAGCTGTGTGGCATGGAAAAAATACAGCTATTTTATTCAGTAAGAGACAGCACATTTAAGGCCTCTTCTAAGAGATGCAGTGGCCCAACTTGAAAAATTAAAAAGAACTTCAAGAAAACTCCTCTTTTAACAGGCTATTCTTGAGGCACTCTTCTCCATTTAACTTTATATACCGGCAATGCAACACAATGATGTCGATTGCTGTGCAGCAACCTCAGATGTTGTTTCTATCAGGAATGCCAGTGGGACCAAGTACTGAACCAGAACAGGCACTTGGTATCACAACAAAATTTGGAACTTGGGGTTAAACATTTTTGGGTGCCACTGTGCCCCCCACCCAATTTGTAATACCTACAGTACAATAATGTTACACACAGCAAAGGCACCCATGCATGCTGGGTAATTTTACATGATGGCAGGTCTAGGGATAAAACAGAATTTGAGAGTCCTATCATATACTGTAAATATACTATATAAAGAAGCACTGTTCAGCATCAGACTGGGCCTCCTAGGACCCTCCAGAAAACTTGACATTTAGGGCCAATGCTTGCAATAGTACAAGTATAGATACTAAAAATGCTATAGTTCTATATAGAGTTCTGGTGGAAAGGTGTTGCTGGAAAATGTACCTGTGGCATACTAGGGTCTGAGCCCACCGTCCTTTGGCACTCTCATAGACCATTTCATGCCTGGCACTGTCCAACCTACGGTCCTTCACCTTCTAGCAGCCTATCATTTCAAGGTGGAACTTTGAAACCAGGTAATCTGCTTGCCTGACATCCTTGCTAAATGACGATCTTTTCATACATGGCAGTTCTTTGTTGTTTTTTTTTTTTTTAAGCATTTAACTTTGAAGCACACGTTTATGGAGTCCATTCTTCCCTGTGTTGTCTATACCCACAGCACCACACTAAACTGCCAAATGCAGGCAATAATTAGCATGCTGTGTCAAGTATATATAAAGCAATGCCATGTAAACTGGAAGTTGTTAAAGGGATACTATCATGGGAAAACATGTTTTTTGCAAAACACATCATTTAATACTGCTGCTCCAGCATAATTCTGCACTGAAATCCATTTCTCCAAAGAGCAGATTTTCAGTTTTGAAATCTGAAATGGGGCTAGACATATGGTCAGTTTCCCAGCTGCCCCAAGTCATGTGACTTGGCTCGGATAAACTTCATTCACTCTTTGCTGCAAGTTGGAGTGATATCACCCCCCTCCCTTACCCACCTCAGCAGCCTAACAACAGAACAATGGAAAGGTAACTAGGTAGCAGCTCCCTGGAAGATCTAAGAACAACACGCAATAGTAAAAGCCAAGTCCTACGGAGACTGATTCAGTTACATTAAGTAGGAGAAATAATAGCCTGCCAGAAAGTAGTTCCATCAGTCACATGACTGGGGGCAGCTCAGAAACAGACAATATGTCTAGCCCTATGTCAGATTTCTAAATTGAATGTAAAAAAATCTGTTTGCTCTTTTAAGAATTGGATTTCAGTGCAGGGGTCTGTTGAAGCAGCACTATCAACTGATGTGTTTTGAAAAAAAAACATGTTTTCCCATGACAGTATCCCTTTGTGGTCCTCAAACTTGGCCCTCCAGCTGTTAAGGAACTACAAGTCCCACAATGCAATGATGGAGTCTGACAGCCACAGTCAGGCAAATGCATTGTGGGACTTGTAGTTCCTTAACAGCTGGAGGGCCAAGTTTGAGGACCACTGCTTTAAGGTGGCCATAGACCGAACAATTATGATCTTTCTTGGAATGATTGCTAGTTTCAATACACACGTGTAGAACTGAATCTTTAGATATACAGGTAGAAACAACAGAATTCTACAAGTATCTGACGATTCAGAACTAACATTGGCTGATGCCTTCAAAAGGCACCCAATCAAAATCTTCCATCCATCCCGATTAACCAGCCGACAGCCATGTCTTTGGCAGATTTCGGTCGGCTCGTTTCCCACCATACAAGCACCGTATATCATATGAAAATGTGTTTTGTACAATATTAGCTGTGCATCAATGGCCACCATTAGTGTATGAACCAATGTGGATACTAAATTTAGCTCATCTGAAGGCAAGTGAATGAAAAACACAAATGAATTACTGGCCTGGAGGGGGCAGTGTTTCCTAAGTAAAAGTATTCAAACTTCTAAAACACATTTTATTTATACAGTTACACATTTAAATAGATTCAGGAAGAGGTGGCTAGTGATTAAACCTTGCAATCTAGAAGATTGTTTCTTTAGCATACCAGCCATGCAACCTGTGTGAGATCTCCTCCAGGTCTTTGAAACAGATTTAATTGGCTGACTTGCAGCATAGTAAGCACAGTAAGAAAGGCACTGCTTTCAATAAGAATTATATTTACAATAAAAAAAAAGTATTGTCCTGTCAATATATTCACCTTTAGGTAAACAATACTGAGCGGAATAAGATTGTTTGGACCTCAGGTCACCAACTGGATCATAATTGCAAGGACTGCATCAAAACAGTTCGGTTTGACCTGGAGGGCTGCTTTAATAATTTGAAATGCAATATGCTGTTCACCAACCGTTTGGATGCCCCCAGTGTGCTCATAACAGGTGTTTATTTTTTGGCACAAAGGCAGGCTGTAGCTGCATAAAAGCTATGTGTACTGCCAAAAAGAACCTTCTGTATGCTGTATACCTAGCATTGCAACTACCCATAGCCAAACGCAGGCCAATTTAGGCACCCCCAGGAACTTTCGCATGCTGATGTTGCTCTCTCCTTTTTTTTTTTTTTTTTTTAAACATTTGAATGTAACTCACGGGTAAAAGGTTTAGGGGCCCCCAACATATATAATCAAAGGAAATATGGAAATAAATTGTGTGTGACCTGTTTTTATTGTAAAAAAAAATTGTCAGTGTCTGCTGCAGAAATAGTAACAATTACGCTCTTCATGGTATGTAATACTAGAATCTTTATATGTGCAGAGGAGTGTGGGTGTCTCCACTTATTCAGTATGAAGGAAGAACAAAGAGAAGATTAAGAAAGAGTCCTTCATTAAATTCTACTAAACATCAGGGTGGTATGTCATGCATTCATTTTCTGCCTACTAGAAAATGATTAGCAAACAAATGGCTTATCAAGTGAATGTCTAGTAAAGGAGAACTAAACCCCCAACACCCCCCCCATTCCCTTCTAGCCACATTGGTACCTGCAGTTATAGGTTTCATTGACCTGCACAATGTTGGTCACACAGACATGTTTAGCCATATTAAATCATTGCTCTTGTGCATTCATTACTGAACAGTAACACGTGCAGTGCAAGTTGGTAGAGCCTGCATGGAACCAAATTTTTGAAACCGGGACCAATAACTCACGTTTTTACCTGCTTCCCAACTCATCTGTGACCCACTGACCACCATTAAATAGGGAATACAGTTGCTATAAACTGAAAGTTTTATCATCACATGTGGGCAGGGGCAGAAAAAAAGTAAAAACAAATGTATAAAGAAGTAAAACTTGCAATAGCTAATAGCAATACATCTGCTGTATACTTGCACCTGTAAGTCCTTCCCACAGGTTACCCACCTTTTTGCAGGTGACTCCCCGCAGCAGGACTGTATAAGCTGGTTGTGACCTCCACAGAGCAATTGCAGAAACAGGGTGTGAAGTCGCCTGGAAATAGATTTAATATGAATTCTAAAGACAAAGAGTCCACAGCTACACTTGAATGACACTTAGGGTCAGATTTATCAAATTTGTGGGAAGAATTAGAAATTTGATTGAATTTACAAAATTCGATAGGTCGAATTTTAGAATATGCAAATTAGGCAAATTCGACCATCAAATTTGTAAATTTGATCGAATAAAAATTTGACTAGTCGAATTTCGAATTACTTTCCCTTTAAATTTTAATTTGATTCCACTCTTAAGTATTTTGGTCATCCTGAAAACTCAAGTGTCTCATAGTTATACATTTTGTTGTTTCCCCTCACAGCAGGCAATTCACAGCATAAATATTTTATGGCTTTCTTTCTAAAATTCCTTTAAAATACCGGTAGTGCAATCATCTACAATAAAGGAGGTCTAGGAGTTTATAGGGGGAAAAAAGGGAATACGTGGTTTTTACACATAATAAATCTAGACTTTTTAAAGTTTTTATGAAACATAGAAAAACCACACATTTTAGAGATTTGTTCAAAAAATTGAAAATTAAATGTTAGTAAAAAGGCCCCTTGTCATATGGTGAGTATATGTGTAGCAGAGGGCTAGTTCTGGTAATTTGAATTGCAGCTGTTTTACACGTACGTTCTTCATGATTTTCCCAACTCTCTTGAAAATTATGACCTGAAGCCACATGATATATGTGAAGGCTGCAGCTCTCTGATTCCAAGTTATAAAATCCATTCTCCAGGCAGCAACATCTGGCTCCCTAGATCTGTCTGTCGTGGGTGATTTCACATTTGGCTGCCTGACTCAGGACTCACTAATGTTTTCAGCAGATGTGTAAAAGAAAGAGTTTTTAATGATGTCACTTTGTTAACACACTTTACTTACCTCTGTTTTGAGGAAAATTCAGAAATACTGCTATGGGGGCCTGAAATAGTGGCAAGGGATGGAGGCTCAGCCTGAATGGCCAGATTAGAGGGGGTAATGATAATATCATAAACTTCTCCCAAAAGGAAAATAGTTTGGGGCTAAATTTGAGTGAAAATGTCTTCCTATTCTAGATATTGTTGGAACCATGGCTGATAAACCAATGATTTCCTACATATATAACTTTGTTAAAGGGATACTGTCATGAGAACACATTTTTTTTCAAAACACATCAGTTACTAGTACTACTCCAGCAGACTTCTGCACTGAAATCCATTTCTCAAAAGAGCAAACAGATTTTTTTATATTCAATTATGAAATCTGGGGGAGGCTAGACATATTGTCAGTTTCCTAGTTGCCCCCAGTCATGTGACTTGTGCCACCACTTTAGGATGGAACTACTTTCTGGCAGGCTGTTATTTCTCCAACTTAAATGAAAACTATACCCCCAAAATTAGTACTTGAGCAACATGTCATTTATATCAAATTAAGTGGCATATTAAAGAATCTTACCAAACTGGAATATATATTTAAGTAAATATTGTCCTTTTACATCTCTTGCCTTGAAGCACTATTTCGTGATGGTCTGTGTGTTGCCTCAGAGATCCCCTGACCAGAAATATTAACAGGAAGAAGTGCGGAAGCAAAAGACAGAACTCTGTCTGTTAATTGGCTCATGTGACCTAACTTTATAGTATGTTTGCGTGCACCATTGTATCATAAGATTCCAGGGGGCAGCCCTTATTTTTTAAAATGGCAATTTTCTATTTATGATTACACAATGGCACATACTACTAAAAAAAACTATTTTATTATGAAAATAGGTTATTTACATGAAGCAGGGTTTTACATACGAGCTGTTTGAGACCTACATTGTTCAGGGAGTATAGTTTTCCTTTAATGTAACTGAATCAGTTTCAGTGGGACTTGGCTTTTACTATTGAGCGATGTTCTTAGGGTAGTGACACACGGGCAGATTCGTGGAGTTTTAGTCGCCTGCCAACTAATCGCCTGTTCTTCTGGGCGACAATTTGTATAATGAAGAGTCGCCTGCGCTAAGCACACATGGCACTTCGTTTTCTGAAGGGCCATGTGTGCTTAGCACAGGTGACTCTTCATTATACAGAAAGGGAAGACACGCGAAGGCAGTTCGGGGAGATTGTCCCCCAACAGAACAGGCGATTAGTTGCCAGGCGACTAAATTTCCCTAAATCTGCCGTGTGTCACTACCCTTAGATCTACTTTCTAGCAGGCTGTTATCTCTCCTTCTAAGGGTAAGGTTACACCTGGCATTTCTGGGAGATTTAGTTGCCTGGTGACCAATCGTCTCTTCTTTGGGGCGACTAATCTCCCCAAACCACTTCCCTCTGTCTTGTGCCCGCTACAATAAAAAGTCGCCTGCGGCTAGACACACGCGGAGCTTCATTTTCCAAAGTCACTCAAAGTTTCCTCGTGAGGCAACTTCGGGCGACTTCAGAAATGTCAGATTTCAAAACTGAATATTAAAAAAACTGTTTGCTCTTTTGAAAATTTGATTTCAGTGCAGAATTCTGCTGGAGCAGCACTATTAACTGATGATTTTTGAAAAGTTTTATCATGACAAAAATGAGAAAAAAGGAAGCCCTGGCCAAAGAGGTTTCCTCCAAAGAGGCATGCACTAAAAAATGCAACAATTCCTGCCTTAAAGTAATAATGATTCCACATATAACTAAAAGATCATGGACAGCACTATGTTCTTGTTGCCATCTTGCATTTTAATGAGATTACATTATTAGTTATGATATATAATCACCTGCAGGGGGGGTAGATAAAACTGCTGCATGCACTTTTTTCCTGCCTCTTAGGCAGCACCTACTATACATCTGTGACCATCTTCTGCTTGTGATTTTAGGTTATAAGCAATTTGTCAGCACTTCGTTTAAAGTGTCTTTTAAAAAACTGAATCTTGTCCCTTGCACATTGAGAATAGCCTGGTGCCATTATCAATGACTTATAATGGAGGGCAAAGTGCTTTAGCAAAGATGATCCTGTGGACACAGGCATGGGAACCAAGGAGTGCAAAGATAATTTCCAGTGAAGAATGTTGCATATTGAGTGTAATATTTAGATGTATGGTGTGATTTTGCTACACTTCTCTGTTTGACAAAGAGTTGTATGGTTCATAGGAAGACTACTCCCTATCAGAAAATAAATAATATCAATGTATATTTTGAGAAGCGATACATTTATAAGGGGGTGAAAATAACTTTTTAATATTACTACCAAAATAATCCAACAGTCTACTGTTTTTGCATTGAAATGTAAGGATACCAGAAAACACATGGTTGTAATAAAAAGTTTAACATTTGCTAGGCTAGGGGCCTTGTAACTAGTAATGTGTGGGTTGAGAAAAACTTGACCCCAACTCCTCCATCCACTCCCCTCTTTATATAATCACACCTGACCCCCCCCCCTTGTTGCATCACAAAAGGTACTGGGCTCCTTCAAAGAACAGCTGAAAACAAGAATGGCTTACTAGACCTGTGCTCAATTTCCTTTCATTATATTAAGGTTATCCAGTGTAGGGATACACCACAAGAAGGTACAGATTATACATTAAGATGTGACAGACGTAATGGGAAAAATATTAGGAATAATGCAACTTGTCAAACTTAATGATTGAGGTCAGAAAGGAATTCCACGATGATGTAAAATAAAGCCAAAAGCCTTTTGATTTCATACGTCACGGAACTCGGAAGAGATTATTAATATACAATGATTAAAGCAGAGGGTGCTTTTTTTTTTTATTTTATTTTATAATACACACGTTACAATGAGAAATTTTACACCACTAAGTATACTTTATAAGCCTACACCAAAGCCACATATTTAAATGGTGTCATTATAAATGGTGCTATCTGGATGTTAGAGTCTTATTTACCTTAGCACCATGAAAAAGTTTTAATGGAAGACAGCGAGAGGAAATGAATAGAAAGAATAAAGCAATAAAAGGAATAAAATGCAACATTACAAGTTCACAGAGCAAGAGGTTTTCGGCTGTTGTGGTCAGTGACTCCCATTTGAAAGCTGAAATATTTCTTTTGTTTTGGATTGTTTGTTTTGTGTTTTTAAAACAATAAAATTTACCTTTAAAAAGAAGAAAGCTGAAAAGATGTAGAAAAGGAAAGGGGATAAATAAAAAAGAATGATGATCAGTTGCAAAGTTGCCAGTAATAGAATAGTCATAACATACTAAAAGTAAAGGTTAACCATCAATTTAAAGGACCTTCTAAACTGTAAAGTTATATATACACTGTATTCTCTCTTTGGTCAATACAGTATCTTTTTACATGGTCTTATTTTAAATTTTAGCAGAAATGTACACTTACCAGAAACTGCTGATGTGATGGCACTTGTCTGGTTCAGATCAGACAAAAATACGTTTGGAGGCCTTATAGCTGGCAGACATGACAAAAGAAGAACTTTTTTAAGTAAGTAATAAGTAATAAGTAAGTAGCAGTAATTTGAATTTTGCAACACATGAATTATTCTGAAATGAGTCTTCATTCCACACAGGTGCTGAAGAGAATAGGAAATTTAGTTAGTAACTGGAAATAGTACTACAGGTGAGTGACAGTATGTATTTGCAAGTATTCTGTTTGCTCAAAATAATAGAGAAGCAACAGAAAAAAAAAATGTGTACAGTCCGGATGTAACTGATAAGCACTTGATAAGTGATAACTGTCCTCAGTTTCTGTTTTATGTTGCTACTTACACAACTCTAACCAGATGATTGAGAATTCTGGGAGTTGCAGTCCACTGAAGGTATGCACAACTGGAGCTGAAACACAGCATCTTCAAGGTAAGAAATCACAAAGAGAAGGATAGATGCAAATTTAGGCAAGTGTTGATTGATAGCCGTAGTTACAAGCAGCATTACACAGAGTGGAATTAAACTGGAACTTGGAAATAATTGCAGTACTTGATGACAATCCAGGTTATACACAAGAGATGGCCCAACCCAAAGTACAGTACAGAAGGGACAGACAAGGAACTGAATCTGTAAGCCAGTAACAGAGGTTAAAAAAGCATGGTCATGAAACACAAAACCCAACAGGTTCAGATGAGTTGATACTAAATCAATTAGTGAGCAAATGCACCTGTGTGGGGGCAGGTCCAGAAACAGAGGGTGGGCTGAACTGAACCAAAAAAAGGCCAGACAATATTTCTGACAGCATATTTGTAAGACTACATAAGCAGAATGTTCTTCTCTTCAGCGTCTTTTAGTTTCTTTAATTCCCTAATCTACCAATATATTTGAAACACAAAAAAATGGATACAACAAAAAGAAATAATCATTTTTTTTCAGAGCACAGACGAATCCATGTGTTCATATCCTTTCAGTTCTATACAAAGCTTTGCCTTTATCATGCATTCTGCGTTCATAGCTTATTTTATAATAACTTTTTTATAGGTTGTATTTTAGTCACTACTGCAGTTTTGTGTCTGTAACACATTTTGTTTTGGAGGGGGTACAGAGTGCAGCCCTGCAAGCCTCCATTCCGTTCAGTTTCATATTTCTGATTCAATCCCCCAGAGGCATTTGTATAATTTAACCCTACCTATGAGTCCAGATGTGTAGCCTACTCCTCACAGCCCTATCAAAGTCATATCAGCTTTCTGCCTCCCCCTGTGCACTGTAGCTGGAGCCTGGGAAAGTAGACGAATGCAGCTGTCACTGTAGCTCAGACATTTGTATCACTTGAGGAGGCATAAACTTTCCCCTAGCCTGAAGTAAAGCACACCATCTGCCCTTTTGACAGGGCATTTTCAGCAGCTGTGTGGAAGGAGGGGGGTGTCACTGTTTACCAGAGAAACATTTAGAGAAATAATTATAGGGAAGGGACCCCCCTGCTCTGGCACTGAATGGGTTAAACCAAGAGGCCAGGAGTATGTGCTGTTGCCTCCATGCCTGAAGAACAAAGCCAGTTTAACAGCAGCACTGACTGAGGTGACATCATGTGCCTCACTCCAGCCAGCTCTGTGTGCAGGATAAGGAACAGGAAGTCTCACTGTGGAGCCTGCAGTGAGACCTCTAGTGTTTTTCTAACTCTATGTCCTGGCAGAGTTCCTGTACAATACAAACACATACAGAGCTTCCATTGTTTCTAGCAGTTCACCAGCCCACTGATCCTAATATGGAATTCAGCAGGAAACCCATGATTTCCTGACACAGAGCAAACCCCAGCAAGACAGGGGAGGGGGAACTCCATTAAAATCTTCAGCTCTCCTCCATGTTAGACCCCCAAACCGAAGGGAAGGATGGAGTGAATTAACAGCAAGCTGTGATCTCTTGGGTTACACAGCAGGAGGGAAGCAAGAAGTGGATTGCATTTGTGTATTTCTTTTCTTGCACAGATAATGTGTGTGCTGCGTGGGTCAGAAATGAGATCATCCTGCAAGTAACTGTAGCAATGAAGTGTCTGGCGACTGACAAAAGTAACCCCCCGCAACACAGCCCTCTCTGAAACACACAACCATGGTCAGGGGATATTGCAACAGCTAATACAGTTTATTATGATTTCCTGAAATTTCAGTCTCCCAGAAACAGAAAGTTGAACTTGGAGCTGGTGTTCGTGTGCTGTGGAAGCCGTGTGTAGCAGCAGCAGCAGAAGCAGCGAGAAATGAATATGAGAGAGGAAAATGACCGCACGGGATGCAGCAGCATGAGCAGCATGAGGAGGATGCTGAAGTGTGTGGTGGTTGGAGACGGCGCAGTGGGCAAAACCTGCCTGTTGATGAGTTATGCCAATGATGCTTTCCCTGAGCAGTACGTTCCCACTGTATTTGACCACTATGCAGGTAAGGAAACACTGCCACTGACAGCTGCCCGGGTTACTCTGTGCTCACACACATTAGTGAGCTTAAAGGATGTGTTTGTAAATGTGGTTTAAGTATATTTGACACTACCACTGACAGTTGTGCGGACAATTATTTTCCTTGCAACTATTTATAAACCAACTGGTCAAAAGCTGGGAAGATATAATTACAGGTAAAGGGCCTGTTATCCAGAATACTCAGGATCTGTGATTTTCTGGATAAGGGGTCTTTCCATAATTTGGATCACCATACCTTACAGGGACTATTTATTATGCTGTGTAAAACGAAAAGTCGCCGTTACAAGCTGTATAAAATAAATGGCAAATTTATCAAGGAATATTTTATTTTACACCATGCAAACAGCAGATTTGCCACCATTATTATACACTGCTTCAAACCTTTGTAAGTAAGTTCAGGCAGAAGTTGCTCAAAGGAAAATAAAACACTTTAAAGGAGAAGGAAAGACTTGGTGCACTTGGGGGTGCCAAATGTTAGGCACCACCAAGTGATTGCATCAGCAAAAAACTGCACCGGCCCAGGCTTATACCAGCGAGCACCACGGAGCGATCCTCTTCTGTCTTCCTCTTTCTTCTTCAAGTTATTAAATTTTTATGCTGCTTTTTACAGGTCCCAGTAATGTGGCCATTTTTTTTACCACATAATAAATCTGCCCCTAAAGGTAGAACTCATGGATGATCTTACCTGTGATACCTTCCATACCAATGCAATGAGACTAATAGCAGGCATCACGTTGGATGCGCCAAATCTAAGGTAAGTAATACAAAAGTCATACGTAGACGTTAATTGCATCCGACACAACACGACTGATGGATGTGGACGCTGCATGTTTCGTCTTCATTCGTGTCGTGTTGGATGCAATCAGCTTGTATGTGCAACTTTTGTATTACTTACCTTAGATTCGGTACATCTGACGTGGCTCATCTGAGGACGCCTGCGACTAGTTTCATTGTGACGGAACTTATCACAGGTAAAATTGCAGTGGAGTTCTACCCTAAGTCTGCTTTAAAAAGTCTGCTAAAAAATTTAATTTAAGCATTAATTAAACCCTATAGAATTATTTTGCCTCCTATAATGTTAGAGGGATTGTTCACCTTCAAACACTTTCTTTAGTTCAGTAGTTTTCAGATTGTTCACCAGAAATAGACTTTTTCCAATTACTTAATATTTTCTATTTCTGACTAATATTGAAGTTTAAAGTTTTATTTTTCAGCTCTGGATGGGGGCTATGTAGCAATAGAGGTAGTTGAAATAGGCCTAAATGGATAAGCTCTATAGAACACCATTATATTTTACTGAGCTTACCTGCTATGTAACCTGAGACTTGTTACATAGTTAAATTGGGTTGAAAAAACACAAAGTCCATCAAGTTGAACCCCTCCAAATTAAAATCCAGCATACACACACACACCTACACTCTTTCACACAAACCATATATGCCCATAGCTATACTAACTGGTATGCTTTCTTCAGAAAACACTACTGTACTGCTGTGTCTCCTTTTGTACACAGCAGTACAGTAGTGTTTTATGAAGAAAGCATACCAGTGCAGGGAACAAACAGTACATTATATTTTACTTTAAAACACTTTTATTTGTTGATGTTACTGTTCATTTAGCCACTTAGACCGGTGATAAGTACAGGTATTAGTAGTAACTTCTTCAGTTTTTTGCCAACGGGTGCTCTTTAAAAATCCTTTAGAAATTAATAGAGACTTATTTATCAATGGGTGAGAATTGTCCCTTTGATAAATAAGCCTTTGAAAATGCTCTAGAAATAGAGAGTGGTGGAATTTCACTCCAGGAGAACTCTGGCAATCTCTACTTGCACTGTCTGATAAGTATGCCCCCCAAGCAACAAAGTTAGACTGTGAAGGCCGCATGGCACAATACCTGCTTGGTGTGCCAGGGAGGGGGGGCTGCAAGATCACATTTTTTTGTAAGTGAGCCTGTTTAAATATTATGGGCAGTAGCAATCCGCATAAAGATATTACACATTAATCAATGGACTAGGGTACATTGAGAACCATGTTTATTCTGTGTCCAAATTTTAAATGAGCATCTGTACTTTTAAGTGCGTTAATATGCATAGTATAAACAGATGAGAATATTTACAGTTTTTAGTATTTATCTGAATTAAATTCACATAATTATGAAAGAATAACTGATATGTGGACCAGTCTATTTAAAGTGAGCTGTAGTATTTATGAGGTCTGAGGTAGAGTCCTGCATCGGGTCAGGCATCCACAGAATACAGGCAAAGTGGTTGGGTTTTGGGCAAAAAGTCCCAGATTCATTGCCCGTGCCTGCAGTCCACAGGTAACCTGGCTGGGTACCCAACCAAGGTGTGGGCTTTATCACTCCCACCCTGACATAGTTACATAGTTAAACTGGGTTGAAAAAATACTATGTTGAAAAAGTCTATCAAATTCAACCACTCCAAATGAAAACCCAGCATCCATACACACACCCCACAATATACCCATATCTATACTAACTGTAGAGTTTAGTATCACAATAGCCTTTGATATTATGTCTGTCCAAGAAATCATCCAAACCCCTCTTAAACGCATTAACAGATCAACCATCACAACAACACCTGGCAGTGCATTCCACACTCACTGTCCTCACTGTGAAGAACCACCTACGTTGCTTCAAATGAAAGTCCCTTTCTTCTAGTCTGAAGGGGTGGCTTCTGGTGCGGTGATCCTCTTTATGAGTAAAAAGGTCCCCAGTCCTGTAAGTACTTGTAAAGTGTAATCATGTCCCTTCGCAAGCACCTTTTTTTCCAGAGAAAACAACCTGAACCTTGACATAATTTGTCTTCCATCCCTCTAACCAGCTTAGTTGCACTTGTGGTTCTTCCAGTTTATAAATGTATTCCAAAGATTAAGCAAGCACAGTTTACAGCAATTCATGTTTTGGGGTTGGATCCCTTTTAAATATATATAAGATATATATGGAGTTATATAATAAAATACATTTAGGGACATATATATTAACATTGGAGACAAACATTACAGTGATGTTTTTCTCCAATGTTTTCCCAGATGCAGTAACACATAACTTCAGCATGTAGCATTTACTGGTCACCTGTTAAAAAAAAAAATCTTATTGTTTGCTATGGGTTACTGCAACTGGTCAGTGACTTTTATTACATATGGGGTATGTAATGTGTTTTGCATATTTCTGCCTTATGGTGCACCTCACAGTGCATTGGCCATCTAGAGAAATTCTGGTGACCACTAGGTTAAAGCAATGTTTGGAAATTAGCATATGTCAGGATAAAATAGTTGGAGGCATTACACTGGCAAATCTGCTAATAAGCAATCTGAAAAAACAGTGATGACAATATATGGGCTTGATGGATCTGCATACAACTGAATAGCCAGAAGCTTAATGCTGTTTACTTGGTGATTTATTTCTACCTTTATTTTGGATCACCTCTGCTCAAACTAGCCTTAGTGATGGTATTTTTGTATATATATATATATATATATATATATATATATATATATCTTTTTATCAAATGTAAAAGTTCTTAAAGTTCAGAGGAAAGCAAAATAAATACAGTATATACATTTATTTCATCATGAGTGAAATTATTCATTTCTTCAGGGGAAAAGATCTTTTAAAGTCCTGTTATATGACACCTCGTGTATCTGATTTCTTTGAAATGTTACAAAATTCCATTGGGTCTCATGAAATTTCACTATATGGATTTTTTTCATCTCCACCTGTGGTAGAAATAGCGGCCAATTTGATTCCTTACAAATACATTGTATTAGGGTTATTGCCAGGTTGGCATAAGCCACAATCAAAGCTGTGCACTCAAAGCTAAACCATCTTGGCCAATCTGTACTAAAAGTAATTAACAGGAGTTACCTTCCAGAAAACCTTAAGAAAAAAATTGAAATATTTAATTGATTTAAGTGATTGTGCTTGTTTCCCAAAAATTATGAATGCAGTTGACAAGCACATGCAATGAGCAAAACTGTAAGAAAATAAATATTAACCAGACATTTGCTTCTATCATTATAATTTTAACTGCAAAAACCAAATGTTAGGCACCCCACAGTGATTTTATTCTTTACCTGATACCCCTGCAGGGCCGGATTTACATAGCAGGCACCCCTAGGCCCGCTGTTTTTTGTTGCCCCGTCCCCTCCTTTTTATTCAATCATATTTTCATCATCGGGACCAGAGCAATGTGGATTGGCATAGAGGAAATTTTAAAAACCATCATATCGTATCTCCTGTGCCTCCCTAATGTGAGTGTGGTTGGGCAGCATGCCGCCCCCTAAAATTCTGCCGTCCTAGGCCCGGGCCTTGTTGGCCTCTCCACAAATCCGGGCCTGTACCCCTGGTTGGTGCTCCTCTTAGAAGAAAACTGCACCAGCCTTGGTTATCTCTGGTGGAGTACCATAGAGCTATTTACTGCAACATGTTCTTTCTTTGTGTCAGGCACACATATGCAATAGAGCAACAGTCAAACTTTAAGCTACTAAAATCACTGGTGGTGCCTAACATTTGGCAACTTAAATGAACAACTACATATACATAAATAAATAAATAAATAAGTAAACTGTAAGTAAAAGGAATAAATAAATAAATAAATATGTAAGTAAACTGACTTTCTGTGGTTAGAGTGATTGAAGAGGGAAATACAACTATGAAAATTGAAATGCAGCTGATTACAATCATCATTCACTAAGGGGCAGATTTACTAAATTCACATGTATTCACATGAATGATTTGAAATTTAATAGAATTTACAAAAAAATTCCAATTTGAATTTTGAATATGCAAATTAGGTGACCTCGAATTGCGGTAAAATCCTTTGAATTCAAAGGATTTTAATTCCCTAACTATTCCCATGGTTGAATTTCGAATTTTTTTCAATTTGAAATTCGACAAAAAAGTAAATCTGCCCCTAAATCTTTACATGTTTACTTTAGGGACTCCAATTATACTTCTTTAAAGTTCAAAAAACTTTTAAAAAGCTTAGAAAATTATTTTGTATTAAATTACATTCTTTGTTTTGGAAGAATATCAAATTATTGTTTTTAGAAAAATATTTAGCCTCACTGACCTGGTCTTTTTAATTGGCTTGTGTGTTCTTAGATGAAGCATACGCTACAGTTTACATGTGTCATGGAGTGTTGTCATAGCATATGCATATATGTAGGCTGATTAACTACATACAGTAACTGCTTAGTAAAGGCTGTCCGTTAACACCTAGGAGCTATATGCTGGTTTTGTTAAATCTGCCATTTAGTTCGGCACATATTCTTGTGTGACCTCTTCATGATGATTCATATGATTCATTCTGAGCATACATTTGACTTAGCATCTATATATGTATCTTGTTTAGTGACGTATGTCTATGTTCTATGTCAGTGACAGTGTCAGTATGGGGCAAATATGTGGTATAACTACCAATCAGGAGGTACCCTAACCCTTGGTTCAGGGGGCCCAGTAATGCCCCCTCAGCAACTTCCCTCCTGTGTGAATCCATGGTGACCGCCATCGAGGTTTTTGTGGGGACGAACAAATAGAAATCGTCCGATTTCACGAAAAAATTGTACTAAATCATCTGATTTCTCGAAAAAATCGTACGAATACGATTTTTTCGAGTAATCAGATAATTTCTATTCGATCAACTTAAAAAAAAGCCTATGGGAGCTTCCCATGGGCAATTTAGCAACTCGGTAGGTTTAATCTGGCGAACTAGGCAATCGAAAATTTTTTTGAAGGGCAAGTACTTCAACCATCGAATAGTCAAATGATTTTCTTATTCGAATGTTTCAATTAATTTGAATCATTCTATTCGATTCAATCGAATTTTGCAAATTTGATGGTCGAAGTAGCCAAAAAGAAAATTTAAAAAATTCGTAGTTTGTGCATTCAATCAAAATTTGAATCCTTCACACGAATGTAGTAAATCTGCCCCTGAGTGTAGCTAAGAAACCCACATATTGTGGAACAGCGGCAACATGAGAATTATTTGTTGATTTTGATGTTTAAGGTCTCCTTTTATATTACAATAAGGACAAGGGTCAAGGACATCCTGTATTTTTTTTATTTTGGATTTGTTTTCTAAATGTATAGTACTTTTTTTTTAAATTATGTATGTAACTCTATCGTCTAGTGTTAGGCTATAAGGTACAAATTCATTTTCTCGCGTCAGAAATACCATCCCACAATAACTGATGGGAGTGGGACCTGTTCCTCAACCCCCTCCCTCTTATATTGACAGTATAATTCAACCCCTCCCTTAACTTGTTCCATTGTAAAGTGATGAATTGTGGGATGTTAAGTCCCTCTGCTTTCCAGAGAATCTATGCACTACCCACTATTGAGAGCATAGGGTCTTCAAGTGTTAGAATCACATTATCACTTTAAAATGTATGACCCCATCAGCCTTATTTTTCTTTTATAATATGCATATGCCCAGTATTTTTAGCTTCATTTTGTGAAATGAAATCCTGAAGATGGGTCCTTGGAGCCCACAAAGTTTTTTTGTAATATTATTATATAGTTAGACCATTTGAAGGTGTCCCATTTATGGCACTCTGGTTTTATTCTTTTTACCTGTAATAACATTTGTTGCCCTCAGAATGGTTTGAAATTCTTCAGCTCATGCAGCATTTGCCAAATGCAAAAGAGGGAGTCATGTACATACCTCAAAAGTTATAATTATTGTGCTTAAAAAAAGCCTCAGTCATTTTTGCCCAGGGTTGTCCATCTAGACATCCAGTGCCGATTACAGAAGAGTCCTGTTACCCACATTTGAAAAAGTGATCAACTGCTGTAGTTACAGATATGCCAGGAAGAATGGCAGTATATAAGTAGTAGTTGTCTGTAGATGTCTGCAAGTACAAAATTGTGCTTAAAGAAAATGCAATTCCAAGCAACTTTTCTTTACATGTCCATTACAAATATACATTGATTTTAAAATTATTTGTAAGTGTCATTGCTATTGGAAGCAGTCTCTGTCTGTACCTGGCTATTCTCTGCACTACTGGTTCTGGCTAAGGAAATAATGCAACAGAAGCAAGCAGAAAATAGACCTTAAAATAGAAATACAAAGCATTGAGAAAAATGGAGTTTTGGCTGGAGGAGCATTGACTTCTGCTACATTGTTTCAAGACGTACAATACGTATGAAAGAATACTGCTTTCAGCTGCAGTTACAGCTGCAAAATGTTATTTTTTTGCTTTGAACATATGTATGGAGGGTGTCTTGGGAGGCTATGCATTGCCAAACATACTGTACTACATAAATCTAATAGGCGTCATGCATATGATCCAGGGAATATCTAGACATTCAAGTTTGGATTTCTCTAAAGTTAGATGTCTAGTTTATATTCGTGGAAAACAAGGGCTAGGAGAGTGCTTTTCAGATGAAATGTATTTAAAGGTGTTATATATCAAGTAATTACAAAATGGATCCAATTATAAAGAGAGAGAGGAGTGTGTAAGTCCTCAACTCTGTCTGTCCCTTGATTATTCTTAGTTTTTTTTAGTGCTACTCTGAAAAGTCCGTTTTTTTCTCTGTCTATTGTCCTTTATCATGGACTTGCATGCTTGCCTTTTTTGCGTCCCTTGTGTGCAGAAAGAGAACCATATTGTCTGCTGAAAAAGGGACATTCTTAATTGATAAGTAAGAGCATTCTTAGCTTTCCCCAGAATGACCAGGTCAGAATCAGTAATACTCCGTGTAGGAGGTAACATCGCCATGGTATTAATCATCGCTTAATTATTCGCTTTTATCTAGTATGGAATTGTTTTCCCAAGTTTCTTCTCCCACCAGATTCCCCACACTAAAGCATTAAATACAACTATAAAGTTTCTTTCTTTTGCTTTTTGCATTAGGGTGTCTGCATTTCAGATAGCTCAGTATTTTTCCATCTGTCCTGTGAGTCATAGACAGTGATGACAATATAATATTCTGAAGTTTTCATGGCTGAATGTTGTTCCACAATTTAATGCTGTACCATAAATACTAAATAATTCAAGCTTGGAAGTAGAAGTAAAATACACCAGAGTTTTGCTTGACAGATTCCACTTCATGCATCCTTGTTCTTAAATAAAACCTATCGTAAATAGGACAGCTTATATTATAACAAAATATATATAACGTATAACAGTTCTTTCTACAAAGAGCAAAACCATCACTCAAATATACTGAAAAACAGTATACTTCCAGTACAGTAACAGGGTTTTTGTATTTGTGTATACAAAGAAGTTTCCAGCAGGTTTGACGCAATAATATTTTGCACTTTATTTTTCCAATACATTGTTTATGTATGGGAAATACAATAAAAAGCAGCTTTTATTTTTGACTTTTTATCTTTCTCTAAAGTTGAATGTAATACTGTAAAGGTTTTTTTTTAATTCTAGAAACTTCTAAAAGAAAGGGAGACACTTATCTCTGTTTTTGTGGGGCAGATATCAAAATATCATACAAAGAATGCAGCAGAGCCATTGGGTAGGCAGGGGGCCATAACAATATATTGGAGGGCCACATCTGTCTTACTGACCTCCAGGTAAAAAGCCCTGTTTAAAAAATACATGAATCTTTTTACATTATATAAGAAAGCATAGGTAAAAGGAGAATAAAGCAAACTAATCATAATTTCCATTAAGGCATGATTGCTTGTCAAGCAAAATGTTTAGGCTTCTAGAAAAGCAGCTGAGCACTTTGTGTGACACTCATGAAAGTAGACCAATAAGTAGCATTTTTATTAGTCAGAGGGCATAGTGAAAACCCATCATTTATAAAAGAAAAGAAAAAGTGTTACTATTGTTAAGTACTACATGATGCTAATTTACTTTGATCACCTATAACCCAACAGTTCAACGCAAGTACTGTGTTTCAGAACTATCCATTAATTCTGCAAATAAACATGTGATTCTTGAGCTTTGGGATTGTCCCTCATGGACTTAGTGGAAGCCGACTACACGTTGGCTTCCCCTTTTAAAAACGAGACCCATTATACCTCCTGGCCAGTTACTGAACTGTCAGGATAATACGGAAACCCAGGGGTGTCCAAAAGGGATTTACCAGTAGACCTTTAGCTGGTGATCAGTAGATCTCAAGAGACTGTCAACAAACAGCTTGTCTAAATCACCCTCCTGTTTCATGCTTTTCATTCAGATAATTATGTAAAGGATACATAAAAAATTGCTTTTTGTTAAATATAGCAATATACATTTTCTCATAAATCAAAATTTAAGTACTATTGTTCATGGAACAAAATGCTAACAAAGCTTTTATGGATGTAGATCATAGTGGGACAAAATCACTAAAAGTAGACCTTGCATTAGTAAAGTATGGGCACTCCTGCTGTAACCTGCAGTATATCAGCAAACAAATATTAAGCTTGCCAGATGCCTAATTGTAGATACTGGATGTATATGAAGAATATAGTGACTTACACTATGTGAATCTCTGGCTCACACCATGTGCATCTTTGTGCAGTTAAATAGCATAAGTGCTTGGTATATATAAAAAAAAAAATCAGTGAAGTTAATTGATGTTACACTGGTGTAAAACTGTAAAACAGTAAGTATAGTGCATTCCATTACCAACCCAGTAAAGGAAGAGAACCAACAAACTTGTTTATAACATACCTTTTATAACGGACCAGAAAGTAAACAAAGAACATAGTGCTCAATTTCAGTTTTATGAAAAATAAAACTAACCCAATAAGTATTTAAAGGACATGAGTGAAAAGACAACCAATACCAATATTGGACTATCCATAGGCGCTACAGTAAATTAAAATATATATAATATAAATATATATATTTCTTTATTTCTCAACAAACCAGACAATTTTGAATGTAGCTGTGTCTTCTCTGTGCTCTCCAGGGTGTCAGGAGACAGGACTTACAGTTATTTACTGCTTGCTATCTAAACATGGTATGACCTGATGCTTCCCACTGAGAATGTCAGCACATTACAAATATTAAGGTCTTTATTGTAGGTTACTGTATATCATAATTTCAGAGTTAGTACTGAAATCCTTCATTCATGTCATAATTCTCTCATTCTCCTCCAGGTTTATAAGGATCACTCCCCCATGTAGAGATAGTTACAAATAAGCAAAACCATTTGTAGAACAGATGTCACTGACTGTATAACTGAATTGTAAAGAACATTAGCAAAGTGATGAGGGTAGAGCTTAACAGGAAAAACAATTGAGTGTTCTTTAGAAAGTGACTGGAAAATTCCTAGAAAAGGCTCATATTTCAAATAGGATCTGCAACTGCAGATTAACCATTGTTATATCTAAAAAACAGATTTGGACAAGAAAAAGCAAAAAAGGGCTTTGAGCAAGGGAAATGTAGGTTGTTGGGAACTGCACAGAGCATTAGGCAGACAAGGCAATGCAAATAACCAATCTCATCCAACAGCACTAGTTGTACATGCACAGAAGCATTCAGAGCAATCTATTCATTTGGTGCAGCACTTTGCTTTACAGCAGAAAGAGGCCCTTTAATACAGGGCAGCCATCGGGGGGGCACAGGGAGGTACAAATGCAGGGGGGCCCGGCAGTGCTGCACTGACACTCCCCTCTTAACAGCGCCAAAGCCGTGCCACCCTTCCAAAGTCCCTAAGGGCTAGGCCAGACGGGGAGATTCGGGGGCATTTTGTCTCCTGGCGACTTCTCGCCGCGACTTGTAGCCCCCGAACCTCCCCGAATAGCCACTTACCCAAGCGCACAGGCGTTGCTTGAAAACGCCGGCGCGTATCCACACGGAGCGGCGCGCTTTTTGAAATTGCTCCAAATTGCCTCGCCAGGGCCCTCAGCTCAGGGAGCGGACATTCCGTAATTCTAATACAAACTGGTTGGTGCAAGGCACACTGGATACCCATGTTCAGATCAGACCAAAACAAAAAAATAAGTAAAAATGTAGACTTTATTTTATATAATCATCTCTCGCCTGCCGCGTTTCGTGTCCAAAAGACACTTAGGGGCCGATTTACTATATTCACGTGAAGGATTCGAAGTTCGATCGAATTTCGAACGTAGGATTTCTTTGTTTGGTCGAATATGTGAATTTTGGCATATTCGATCATCGAATAGGGAATGGTCGAACGATCGAATACATTCGAATAGAGTCGAATGGACGAATATTCGATCATTCGATCAGCCAAGGATTTTAATTTTTAAGTTTCTTCGATTGCCTACTTCAGCAGATTGGACCTACCGAATTGCAATAGAAGCCTATGGGAACACTCACATAGGCTTCTGAGGCTAAGTCCTGATCGAATAGGATTTGTACGATCGAAGTCTTCGATCATTCGAATCATACGAATCATTCGTCGAATGATCGAATATCGAATAAAAGGTAGCCTAGAACTATTCGAATAACATTCGAAAATCGAATGCTAATCGAATAGAAACGAATTCTTTTTGGGGAATAATAGTAAATTTGCCCCTAAATCATAGGCTTCAATGTACAGATTGTGAGACAATATTTAAATACAAAGCAACCAATCACAAAACAGGGAGGGGTCAAAGAAAAAACACATCACAAAAATTTAAAAGCAAAATAAGCCTCATCTCTACAAGATGGGCTAAAAAGATGAAAATATATAAATATTGCAAATAACTCCAATTTGATTTCACAATATGATAGAAACAATATTGACTTGTTGAAATGATTGTGGATAAATATACATGATTAAAAATAAATAAATCACCATAATTAAATATTGAAAAATATATATATATAAATATATATATACAAAATTGATGGTTGAATAAATATGAACATTAACCACAATCTGAAAACATATCATATAAAATAAATATGATTTCCAAATCAATAATAACTGATTATATAAATATATGTATATAAATATGAATATAAATATGAAAAAAATATATGATTATGAGTAAACAGGGCTAAAACCTTAATTCTTCTTCCAATTTCTAGTCATAATAGCAGGACACATCAAAGTCCGAATTAAGGCCCTTAGAAAACCTTGTATCAAGAGTAAAAATCCAAAAGGTTTCCCGTTTGAGCATTTTCTTTAAACGTGATGTCATTATTCGCGCAATACCTTGTACTTGGAAATATTTAATATTACCATCCACTCAAGACAAAAAATGTTTAGAAACATTTGTAAGTTTCTTGATCCGAATGTCTGAGATATGTTCTCTAATTCTCTCTCTCAGACATTGTGAAGTTTGCCCAACATACTGAATACTACAATTTTTACAACTAAAAAGGTATATGACATTCCTGGTACCACAATTAATATACTGTAATGTCTTATACCTTCTGGTGGTAATGTTAGACACAAAAGTATCACCACATGACATATATAAACAATTAAAAGTACCTTGATAAGTATGCCAAGTTATGGTATTTTCTTTTTTATCACCGACCACACTAAGTGAAAGGATCTTTCCTATTGTTTCGCATTTCCTGGTGACAAATTTGCACTTGGTGCCCAATATAGTTCTCAATTTATCATCTGTCTGAAGTATTGGAAGATGCCTATCAATAATACGTTTGATATCAGAAAGTTGAGGACTATAAGTAGGAATACAGAGTGGTGTTTCTGAGTGTTTAGTTTGTGACCTATTCAAGTTCTTAGAAGAATATTTCTGCAGCAATGTTTCTCTTTGAGTATTTAAGGCTTTTTTAAAGCCTTTCGTAAGTATGTGTAAATGATAACCCCTTAAGAGAAGTCTATCTCTCAAGATACAGGATTGTTTGACAAATTCCTGAAAGTCAGAAAATAAACATCTTAAACGTAAAAATTGACCCGTGGGAATATTTTTAATCAAATGTTTTAGATGGGAGGAGGAGGCCCGTAAGATGGTGTTAGCTGCACATTCTTTACGAAAAAAAGTAGTTGAAACAAAATCTCCTTGACCAATCAACCGAATATCCAAAAAATTAATCTCTTTAAAATGAAATTCAGAAGTGAAACAGAGATTAAGGGAATTATGATTAAGATATAACATGAAGTTATCGAAATCCTGTTGGTCACCTGTCCAAATAAATATAAGATCATCTATATAGCGTGCATAAAAATAGATGTACTTTTTATATGGATTGTCCTCACTTTATAGATGCTTATATTCCCACCAGGTCATATACAAGTTGGCGTATGACGGAGAGAATTTCGCTCCCATGGCAAAACCCTGTTTCTGGAGATAATACCTCTCATTGAAAAGAAAAAAATTAAATTAAAAGAAATTCAATGGCCTCAATTAAAAATGTTTTCAAAGGAATATCATAAGTACTGTAATGATCACAATGAAAACGAATAGCCTCTAGACCCAAATAATGGGGAATACAGGAATATAACGCTGTAACATCAACAGTTGCCCACTTGAAACATGACTCCCATTTAATATGTTAAATAGTATTGACTGGCTACTGTCTTTAATGTAAGAAGGGGAATGTACTACATGTAGTACCAACGGTTGTAAACAGGTATCTATTAATTTGGATAGGGGTTCGCCAAGAGACCCAATACCAGCTATAATGGGTCTCCCCAAAGGAGGTCTGGTTTGTTTATGGACTTCAGGCAGATGATGAAAAATGGCTACCGTAGGATGGGCAACTTTCATATATCCACCTACTTGTCTAGTAATAACTCCTCTATTTCTAATGGCGGTCCTGCTTTAATACGATCATCTCAATGCAATGCTTTCACATTTGACCCTGAGCTGCAAGAAAAAAGTGCATAGACATATGGCATATGTAGCTGAAATTCCCCACAGAATGTCTAGCACTGCATTGAAGCAAGTTAATCTCTGTGTATTTCACAACATGAATCTGGCTTCCTTAACAACATAGCAATTAGAATAATTACCAGATTGCAGAGAAATGAGGGAATCCAGCTACATTGGCAACTGCACAGTTTCTGTTTCCAAAATACATTCAGTATGAGAGAAACAATTTAATCATTTAATGATGCATAAGGTAATAAGTTCACTTGCACGGTCCAAACATACAGGGCACAGCTTCCCTCGTGAGATCCCTGAAAAGCAAATTGGCACCCCAGGCCTACATTAAAGACATTTTCAGACTAGCAGACTTTTTTAAAGGGGACGTTCGGTGTTTTAGATGCCATGGCAAGACATTCATTTGTACTGTATAAATATTCATTTGTGAGTGAATGTTTATAAAAATCTTTATAGACAAATACAAGAGGTCCTTTGCACTCAACCCCTTATCAATATTTTTAAGACATTGAGACACTTTGAGCCTACAGCTACTAAAAAATTCCTTACCCTTTAAACAACAGGGATTGTTTGTCCATATATTGCAATATATTTAAGCTGGCCAACTACGTCAAAGTCATCCCATATCTGGCCAGTCCTACGCTCAATTTTCATCTGATTCATTAAGAATTCTATTGCTTCATTACATATTTTACAAAGGGACTAAGTTTTACCTGCAACTTACTTGCTGCTTTCAAAAATGAGCACAACTTTTCCTTGTTTGTTGTATTTATAAAAATCTTCTTAGGTTTAAAAAAAAAAAAAAAAAAAAAACATGCAGCAAATTAAATATTATACCTTATTCCTTTTAGCTGTTTGTTGGTTTTGTTTGCAAACTCTGGTTCTTGCACAAAGATCTGTAGGAACCAATGAGGGAATAATTTGCACTAGTCCATGTGATTAGTTGCTTGGTTGCTGGGCTTTGTGTTTAAAATTAAACTAAAAATAGAGATTTTACAATGCATTTTTACTATTTGTAGTTGTATTGTGATTAACTTATAGTGGTGTAATAGAGTATATTCCTTTGCATACCTCTAACCTAAAGGTTAAATCACTGGCGGGAGCCTCCCAATGATTATAATCACTTAATTGATACCCAGGTGGGGCATCTGTTAGCAGAAAAATACAGTGCCCCAGGGTACTTACAAGCGAGCACCATGGAATAATCTTCTGCTCCTTCCATCTCCAGGTGTAAATGTGCGGCAGAGTGAAAAGCCAAACTTTAAAGTGATACTGATGCTAAAAATGTATTTACTTTTCAAAATATTAATGTACATTAAAAGCTACCTATAAAATATGTTGATTGTTTTTCACAGTTAGATCTGCTTTTGTAAGTAATTGCTAATTAAACTATCCCTGGCCAGTTCAGTTTTCTGCTAACAGGAGCCCCAGCATGGGGTATCAGGTAAATTATGATAACCCTGGTCGGAAGGGGTGCCCTATTGAAAATAATTGAGTGCATCTATACCTGCGTTCCCCTGTGGCTGAACGCAGCGCAACGGAAAGCAGGGGAGCGCAGGTAAAAACGCCCATGTGTAAAGGACCTTTAGGTTTTCCCAGCAGTTAGGTTTTTTTTTCTAAATTGGTAAATTTGACAGGATATGAAGTAGTTTGTACAGATTATGGTGTAAATTATGTAATAAAATTAATTTTTTTATTTAATTAGATTAAAATTAGGATTTGTTGGATTCCAGTCCTGGGCACCCAAGCCCGCAGGGTCCCACTAAAATCTTGCCACCACTAAAATATTGCCGCAATTGCTATGTTGTTGGATTTCAGTGGAGATTTTGTCAACAAATTTTGGTAATTCATGTCAGCAATGAAGACGTAGTAATTAACAACAAAGGATAGTGCCTATATATTAACAACAAAGGATAGTGCCTATATATGCAATGTGACGTAGTAATTAACAACAAAGGATAGTGCCTATATATTAACAACAAAGGATAGTGCCTATATATGCAATGTGACGTAGTAATTAACAACAAAGTATAGTGCCTATATACGCAATGTGACGTAGTAATTAACAACAAAGTATAGTGCCTATATATTAACAACAAAGGATAGTGCCTATATATGCAATGTGACGTAGTAATTAACAACAAAGGATAGTGCCTATATATTAACAACAAAGGATAGTGCCTATATATGCAATGTGACGTAGTAATTAATAACAAAGTATAGTGCCTATATACGCAATGTGACGTAGTAATTAACAACAAATTATAGTGCCTATATATTAACAACAAAGGATAGTGCCTATATATGCAATGTGACGTAGTAATTAACAACAAAGGATAGTGCCTATATATTAACAACAAAGGATAGTGCCTATATATGCAATGTGACGTAGTAATTAACAACAAAGTATAGTGCCTATATACGCAATGTGACGTAGTAATTAACAACAAAGTATAGTGCCTATATATTAACAACAAAGTATAGTGCCTATATATGCAATGTGACGTAGTAATTAACAATTACTAATACTAATATAATGTGTCAAACAATAAGAAAAAACAATAACATTTGTTTTGGAGAGGGGGAATGTATAAGATGTCCAATGTAGAGCATTTTAAATCCACACCTTGCAATACTATAATTTGTTTAGCTAAATACTGTGTTGCAAATAAGTTTGGAGTGGTCTGTTGGACAGTCCAATTCTGGAATATTAATGAAATACTCAATTTGGACAAGTGTTGGTAATGCTATGCGCAGCACAGGTGCTGTTAATCTACAGCTTCTCAGAGAGTGATATTCTATTAGGGTGATTGTTTCTTGCTTTCTGGTGCAAGATTTCCTTTGGCATCACACAAATAGTATTGCCGCTTGCCAACCATGCAAAGACAGGAAATTCAAAATAGCTACAAATAGAGCCTATTAGTCATACCTATTGGTCTTTGCAACAAAATGCGTTCATGGTTCAAGTGAAGCAACTATTCTGGGGCCATCAGATGAAACAAAGGAAAAAAAGAATTTGGAGAAAATAAATTGCATGCAAATAGTAGAAGTAGCAGCATAATCACGATCAGTTACCATTTCTAACTGTGTTATTAAATGACATATGAATCACTTTCCTCCCAGGGTGATTCAACTCTTGTCTCATTCAATGTCCAGTATAACAGCTTCCTCAGCCCCATTGGTGGTGGGTTTCAATTTTAGTTTGTCCTTATGGGACCCTATGAGGCTCAGATGCATTACAGAGCTCCGAAATATGTTGGTGCTATAGAAATTCATGTTAATAATAATACATTTGAACCACATCTCTTCCTCTACCTACAGCCTAATATGTATGAATAATCGCAATGTAACTAACAAAGACAGTAGATATAAAAGCTGCTACGGTGCATCCAGAAATATAAAGCAGCTGATGACAGTCTTGATTGATAGGTCTGGTATGGGATCCGTTATTCAGAAACCCATTATCCAGAAAGCTTCAGAAAGTCTACCATAGACTCCATTTGAAAAGAATCCAAATGTTTTCAAATTCTTTCCTTTTTCTCGATTATACTAAAACAGTTCTTTATACTCCAAACTAAGATTAATACTTATTGGAAGCAAACACAGCCTATTATTTAATGTCTACGTGATTTTCTAGTAGACTTAAAGGGGCTGTTCATCTTTAAGTTAACTTTTAGTATGATGTAGAGAGGGATATTCTGAGACAATGTGCAATTGGTTTTCCTTGTTTGTTATTTGTAGTGTTTGGGTTATATAGCTTTTTATTCAGCAGCTCTCCAGTTTGCAGCTTCAGCAATCTGGTTGTTAGGGTCCAAATTACCCTAGCAACCATCCATTGATTTGAATAAGAGGCTGGAATATGAATAGGAGAGGGGCCTGAATAGCAAGATGAGTAATAAAAAGTAGCAATGATAATGCTTTTGTTGCCTTACAGAGCATTTGTTTTTGTATATGGGGAGAGAGTCAGAAAAAGAAGGCAATAATTCGAAATCTATAAAAAAATAAATAAGACGACGGATTGAAAAGTTGCATAGAACTGGCCATTCTGTAACATACCAAAACTTAACAGAAATATGTGTTATCTGGGAAGACGCCAGGTAACAGGTCCCATACCTGTATACAATTTCAATAACCTCAAGTGGCAGGGCCAGACTGCCTTATTACCATTTGGATCTTTTCATTTAAACCCAGATAATAATAATAATTAGTAGAAGTTTGACTGCAGCTGATAACAGATGTAGAAGAGATAGCACCGATAGCTACTTCAGCTCATTATTCATCAGAAAGGTATCTCACCCCGGAAAATGACTTGTAGTTACTTGCCTGTTGCACTCCTTGATGCCACTCCTTCTCTTAGAAACAACAGCCCAAAAATGTTTTCCTTTCTCTTTCCTACATCTGTTTCTCTCCATCAAGTCAGTTAAAATATTTATTAGCTAGTTGAATATAAAACCTGCTACTTTTATTACTAAGGTTCAAGCTGTGATACATAAACATTCAGTATGGTTATTTTTGTAACTGTTTTTCTTTTCTTTTTTAAATCTTGGACTTACTTTGAACAAGGGCTATTTTCTCATCCGGCTCTAGAATCGGCACAATACCATTTACAGTGAGCTTGTAAGTACTTGTCAGTTTGCTGATTACTTTGGTGCATGTGGTGCATGTATGTGAGGCACTTCTGTATCTCCTGGTGCTAGTTGTTGTGCCAGCTGAATCATACATGTACCCACACAGGGCTGAAAATCAGCCTGCTGAAATTGCAGGCCGAGATCAGACCCTACACTGACATTAGTCTCCTGTGCTCCCTGTACCCAGCACAATTGTTTCGGCATGGGTGAAGACACAAGTGGGGGGCTTTGGTGTGAGAGCTTTTAGGTTGGGGTGACACAGGTGCCAAAATCAGCTAGCTGAAATATGCTGACTGGTTTCAGCCCCTATCGTGGGCAGTAGCCTCTTCTCTTTTCCTCAGAAGTGCTGGTGCAAATAGAGCTTGGATTTCCGCTAAAAATATAGAGACTTGCAGTTATTTGCTAAATTCCACCAAATCTGTTTGTGTCAAAGCCAATTCAACACTTCTAAATGCAGAAAAAAGAGGAAGCCACTGCCAAGGCAGCGGCTGAAATCAGTCAGTGTATTTCAGCTAGCTGATTTCAGCCCCTGTGTTGCCCTAGCCTAAATGCTGCAATCTTGCACCAAAATCCACCACATATTCCTGCACCCATGCTGAAACAATTGTTTCTGGTGCCGGCACCTCAGGAGGCTAATGCCAGTTTAGGGGCTGATTCAGATGGTCAATTTTCAGCCCGTTTCAGCATTACACCCATGTCCCATCCACATGTCACGCCATCCCTCATAGAGGGATATAACTAACTAACTAACTAACTAACTAACCAGCCCAAATGTTTGTGCATCAGGTATCTGGCACAAAATGTATTTTGCAGTGGGTGCAACTATACTGGATCTCTTACTGTTTTGGGTAAAAAAACCTCTGTAAACCAAACCAAATTTTTGTAATGTACAATCTCTTAGCAAATGACTCCTCAGTTATTAAGCAATACTGTGGAATTATAATAGCTATATGGGTTAATTTTACATGATTCAAGTCAGAGCCGTTCCAACTTCCAAGTGATGATGTACAGTATACATTTGAGGTTGGGTACAAATGCTACAGACTATAGTCTCTTTTGTTCCAAAGGAATGCAAGCAGTTCTGTATGCAAAATACTCCCACTGCCTGCTCTAAACCCGGTCATTGTGTTTTAGCTATTGACAGAAAAATATGTATGTTAATGTACATTCACCAAAATTTATAGCCACTGCATGTAAAAACTAGTACTTTAACACAGGACACATTCAGGAAATTATATTTTATAACAAGCTTGTAAAGTTTTCCCTTAATGGTAAGAAATGTGTTTCTATACGTTTCTATTCCAAGAGATTCACTTACATTGAGTTTTAGTATGCACAGTACAATCAGCATTAGACATTAGTCATTTTAAAAACAACAGGAAACCCAATGAGCACATTTGTAATCTACAAATCTAACCCTTAATTTGTTACTCTGATGTATTCTAAAAGAAGAGTTTAGAAAAATGTATAGACTATGAAAATATAAGAATGTTTATACAATGTTATGGGAAGGCAAAACCACTTTATTAAGATCATGGGGGCAGCCATACAAAATAGGAGACTGTAGCAGGGTTTAGACTGTGTGTTTGGAACCACTAGGTGATCCATTAAATCCATTAAGTCTAGGACATTAACAAAGTTAAATGCTTTGCCCTGAGGGCTAGAGCAGACGGGGAGATTCGGGGGCATTTTGTCGCCTGGCGACTTGTAGCCGCGACTTGTAGCCCCCGAACCTCCCCGAATAGACAGGTCCTGTAGCGCACCGGCGTTACTCAAAAACGCCTGCGCCTATTCACACGCAGCGGCGCGATTTGTGGAATCGCTCCAAATTGACTCGCGAGTCAATTTGGAGCGATTCCACAAATCGCGCCGCTGCGTGTGAATAGGCGCAGGCGTTTTTAAGTAACGCCGGTGCGCTACAGGACCTGTCTATTCGGGGAGGTTCGGGGGCTACAAGTCGCGGCTACAAGTCGCCAGGCGACAAAATGCCCCCGAATCTCCCCGTCTGCTCTAGCCCTTATAGTAACATGGTGTGGTTTAACACTACCAACGCATTGACCTTGATTTCCTCTTATTCTTGTATTGTGTCAGTAAGCAAAAGCTATTTATTCAGGAAAGGTTGCCACAGATGAAGGTACAATTAGTCACACTAAGGGGCAAATTTACTATTTAGTCGAGCAGGACTTAAGGTGGCCATACACGAAGAGATCCGCTCGTTTGGCGATGTTGCCAAGCGAGCGGATCTCTCCCCTATATGCCCACCTTGAGGTGGGCGATATCGGGCTGATCCGATCGTGGGCCCTAGGGCCCAACGTTCGGATCAGTACGGGCGGTCGGATCGTGGGACCGCATCAATGAACAGATGCGGCCGCGATCCGACAGGATTTTTAATCCTGCCCCCCACACGGGCAGATAAGCTGCCGACACAGTCTGTCGGCAGCTTTTATCTGCCCGTGTATGGCCACCTTAAGTCAAAGAAGCCTATGGGAACCCCCCCCCCCCCCATGGGCTTCTTTGACTAAGTCCTGCTCGAATACCATTTGTACGATCGGACGCTTCGATCGTTCGAATCGTACGATTTTTTCAGAGGCTCGAAGGAAAAAGTACGAATTTTTCGTGACATCGAACGATCGGTATTCGATCATACGATTTCATCGAGAAATTGAATATCTAGCAAAATGATAGCCTAAAACTATTCGATAAGCATTCGATAGTCGAATAGAAATTCGAATAAATTCGTTCTATTGCAATTCGGTAGGTTCAATCTGGCGAAGTAGGCATTCTAAGGATTTTAAAATTTTGATTCCTCCGATCATTGAATGATCAAATTATCGAATATACGATCATTCGATCTATTCGATAATTCGGTATTCAATGATCGAAGAGGCCAAATTTTTATATTCGAATATCCTATTAAATCGGACGATTGTCATTCGATCATTTTCGATCGAACTAAGATCCATTCACGTGAATTTTGTAAATTTGCCCCTAACAGTTATAATTAGACCTTTCGCTACAAAAGGAAAATCAGTTGTAGTCTGAAGGGGCCATATCTTGGGAAATGAGTTTTTAAACTTGTGTTTGTTGGAGGTGCTATGGAGGAGGATGGAATCATATTTTGTACTGGGTCGAATACTATCCACAAACAAAGCCACTGAAAAGTAATCTGCCCCTCTGCCTCTCATTCTCCACCTACAACCATATGTCACATTGCCGTTCCCTTTCTGGAAAAAATGCCTCATTTTGGTTGTGTAGTGCTTCCAAAATTACACTTTTCACACTGCGCTTGAAGTCGTAATAATAATCCATAACCCATCAATTGTTTAAAACCTCTTTAATCCTTTTAATACATAGATGCTGCTTTTGGAAGTTATGTTTTGCTTTGAATACTCCAAAAACGAAACCACAAAGAAAAAGATGTTGCCACATGGGCGCCTAAATCTAATATAATTCTGTAGAACGTATTATTTTCTTTTGTGAAGAAATGATTATTTAGATGCTAATCTAGAGCTGCTAAAATTTATGAACTTTCTGTGATACTCCCATGGGTCACAGTTTCATTAGGTCTTACTCTGTTTTCTTCAAGAAAATAAAAAGAAAGGAAATAACAAAATACATCTATTGCATTACAAAATACTTAGACCAGTAGCACACTAGGCAGTTTTTATGAATGCATAGAATGTAGGATCCGATCCACTCTCATTCACTCCATTTTATCAGTGCCCGACAGCCTATGAGCCAAGATGTGTAGTGTATTTCAGTGCAGGAACATATCTTCATTACAAAATCAGCTTTGTGTGTGCTCACATGCCGATACTGTATGGGAAATTCGCATTGTTGTTACCCCACAGAACTGAACCTGGGCACAGCTTTGTAGGGATCTCAGCGAGTAAGAATACAAAATAGTCAAATTAGCCTAACTTTGAGAAGCTAATACTGAAAGAAATTGAGAAATATGAGAAGAAATAGCATATCCATCTACAGCACAAAGGCTTTGGGTAACCACAAAATTATCTTATTTCCTATAAAATGTATCTGTGGTTGATGTAAAAGAAATATTTATTGTAACACATTAAATACAAATTCTAACACAACAGCATCTAAAAAACGATTTAATCAGGAGCTAATTAACCTGCTATTATGCTTCAGAATTTAGACTATAACTGGAGCCCCTGGAGGAAACCCATCCATGCACAAAGAGAAAGTGCTGCAGACTGCAAACAGACAATGCCATGGTTGGAATCACAAAGAAGCGCCCAAGAGCTCGAGGAGGCAGAAATGCTAACCCCTTTGACTGTGTCTACAGACTGTACAAAGGGGGACATTTTAGACATATGATTCCATTTAATCATGATATCACCGTAGTCTGTTACTGGTACTCTTTATTCAGTTGTATGTATTTCTCATCCATATGATTGTGCTTGAAAACCTTGATAAACTGTGGGGTTAATTTACATTTCCTCCGGGAAAAGTGCAAGAGTACTAGGGGTGCATGAATGTGCCTCATAAATGATTATAGCAGTAAGTGCTGTATTTTTTTAAAAGAAAGAGCAATTTTGTAGCCTGGAAGACAGTGTGCAAATTGTAAACAAATGGGTGCAATATGCCCATTTTCTGGCCTTAGCACTGTGTTCAGGGTGTCATAATCAATACTCTGTGTGTTCATTCTGTAAAATAAGACATAATGATTAATGTATAGTTACTGCATTGTTACTAGAAATTGATAAAAACGAAAAATTTTTTACATCAAAACTAAATTGCAGTGTGACAAAAACAAGGGTTATTTAATATGAACTTGAGAAAGAAGTTTGGAGTGCCATGGGAAGCAAGAGCACCCCCACCCTTTCGTGCTAATTCACTTTTTCCCTTCTGAAGACAACTTTTGGTGGTGTGGGGATTGAAAACATTTTGACACGTATCCCACTGTAACCTTCCCTCACCCAACCCACACCAACCCGACTACCCACTGCTTCCCCAAAGCAATGGCAAATATGCTGGCCTTAGAGCAAACAGCTTGCTCATACAAATTGGAATCAATACTGCAAAAAAACATCAAGTTCAGTAACTCGTAGCAGCCAATTAGAAATTTGCTTTCACTTAGTTGGCCATGTTGTTGGGCTGGGCTACTAAATCCATATCCTGGCTTCATTCACCTTCTGCTCATTGTTTTGCACTTTCCAACACTAATGTGCTCACATAAAATTCTTTTCATCCTACATCCTATCTTTTCCAAGATGGCTTTTATTACTTAAAGGTGTCAGGTCCAGTCCCCATTAGAAACTGTAAAAGGTCATTGGGCTCTCTTACAAATCCTTCAGAATTAACTGCATCTTGCATTAATCAATACATAGTAACATAGTAACATAGTAAGTTAGGCTGAAAAAAGGCTTCCATCCATCAAGTTCAACCTTTTTTTTTTTTTTTTTAATTTTAACTGCCTAACTGCTAGTTGATCCAGAGGAAGGCAAAAACCCCATCCGAAGCCTCTCCAATTTGCCTCAGAGGGGGAGAAAATTCCTTCCTGACTCCAAAAAGGCAATCGGACTAGTCCCTGGATCAACTTGTACTATGAGCTATCTTCCATAACCCTCAATTCCCTCACTTGCTAAAAAGCCATCCAACCCCTTCTTAAAGCTGTCTAATGTATCAGCCTGTACAACTGATTCAGGGAGAGAATTCCACATCTTCACAGCTCTCACTGTAAAAACCACTTCCGAATATTTAGACGGAACCCCTTTTCTTCTAAACGGAATGGGTGACCTCGTGTCATCTGGAAAGACCTACTGGCGAATAAAGCATTAGAGAGATTATTATATGATCCCCTTGTATATTTATACATAGTTATTATATCACCCCTTATGAATGAAGCAGTGAAAGATGATACATTTTCCATACTAATGATTTTCTTAATATTATTATTTATTGTTATTATATTATTAACTAAAGTCTCAGTGTCACTGGCAGATTTTTCAAACTGTTTACTAGTTTCATGCTTTTAAAAGGGGCTTGAATAATTTTTTTGGACAGAAATAATATCAAAGGCTACTTGCTCAATCACAGAAACATGTGCTTCCTGCATGATATGTGAAACTGAAGTATAGTGTCTTCATTGTGTGCCTAATCCCCACCCATAAATAGTTAGAAGATTATCATTTATTTCACACATCTAACCATTTCATTCCAAGGGAAAACCTTACTGTGTCCAATTTTTTTCTAATTTTGTATTACTGGATAAACACCAATATTTTACATGAGAGATGTTTAATGTGCAGGTCAAGGACCACACAGACTTTGCTTTCTTGCAACAGCCCAAAGATCACTTGCAAATATCTTTCTCACAGCACCTTAGGCAAAGGTAATCTAACCGTTGCTTTTGAAGTTTAGAGCATGTATGTTTCTGGTTCATAAAGTACAATCCATTTCAGTTGAGTTTTAGCTTTTTGGTGCATCTGGGTAAAGATGGGGTTCCCTCTATAGTTTTTTTTTCACAGATTATGGAAAATACAGGAAATGAGTTGTAAAAATCCATCACAACCAAATGTAATTTATGGTATGGCATTTAAACACAAGCCATTAAAGGGAAACTGTCATGGGAAAACATGTTTTTTTTTTTTTTTTTAAATGCATCAGTTAATAGTGCTGCTCCAGTAGACTTCTGCACTGAAATTTTTATATTCAGTTTTGAAATCTGACATGGGGCTAGCCATTTTGTCAATTTCTCAGCTGCCCCGGTCATGTGACTTGTGCCAGCACTTTAGGAGGGAACTGCTTTCTGGCAGGCTGTTGTTTTTCCTTCTCAATGTAACTGAAAAGAACGCAGTGGGACATGGGTTTTTACTATTGAGTGCTGTTCTTAGATCTACCAGGCAGCTGTTATCTTGTGTTAGGGAGCTGTTATCTGGTTACCTTCTCATTTTTCTTTTGTTAGGCTGCTGGGTGGGGGAAAGGGAGGGGATGATATCACTCCAACTTGCAGTACAGCAGAAAAGAGTGATTGAAGTGTATCAGAGCACAAGTCACATGACTTGGGGCAGCTGGGAAATTGACAAAATGTCTTGCCCCATGTCAGATTTCAAAATGAAATATAAAAAAATCTGTTTGCTCTTTTGAGAAATGGATTTCAGTGCAGAATTTTTCTGGAACAGCACAATTAACTGATGCATTTTGAAAACAATTTTTTCCCATGACAGGATCCCTTTAAGGTAAGGGCAAGCAAATACAATCTGTGCTGCACTGTTCAAAATGATTCTGTACAGCTATTTAGCATTTATCACCCGGCAGTGCATTCCACAACCTCACTTTCCTCACTGTGAAGAACCACCTACGCTGCTTTAAATGAAAGTCCTTTTCTTCTAGTCTGAACATGCCACAGGCAGTACCTTATATCCTAATCTAGCATTTTATTAGACATTAAAGAATAAGTACACAGCTTTCTGAGTCCACGAAAAAGGTTTTCACTGCTTTATTTTAGAGTTGTAAGAGTTTTAGTTCAGATTTTTAGTAGACCTTGCAATCTATGGTCCCTACTGTACACAGGAGCTAATTAACCTACCCATATATTTTGGAGTATGAAAGGAACAGCAGAGAATTGATGATAACATAATGAATCTGGGAAGGAAAAGTAGTTATCCCTTTGTGAACTTTTGTGTAGGTGAAGACTTCTGAGAGTACCTTGGAACAGAGGAAAGCAAATAGATTGGTCTGTGACTAAATGAACCTTAACCATACATATAGCAGAATCATTAAAGCTGTTTAATTTTGAACATATTGGGCCATTTGATGAGAAAAACATATCTCTACATTCAGTTACTCCTCCTCCATTGATATCATATAGAAGGGGGAGAACATTAGGCAGTCAATTGGTACATTCTGACACAAAAGAAAATAAAATGTTAACACAATCATATATGGGTACAAGGTCTCAGGGGATGTTCCCCTGTCTATCTTGTTCCCAATGCTGTTGTGTACACAAAGGAACAATATTTGAGCATCCGACTACAGGTCGCAAGTATCCTTTGAGGGGGTACTACACATGTTTATCTAAATTTGCTGTTTACATGTTAATTTGTCCTTGTGGTCTCCTCTATATTGGGGAGACCACGTTACAAATAAAAACACGGATATCCCAACATAGATCTACAATCAGAAGAGGTAATGAAAAGTTTCCAGTTTCGAAACATTTTGTGGAGAAAGGCCACTGTGATACAGATTTGAAGTACATGGTTCTGGAATGTGTACCCCCCCCCCAAGCGGGGGGTGATAGAGAGCTGTTGTTAAGAAAAAGGGAGGTTTGGTGGATACCTCAGTTAGGGACGTTAGCCCCAAACGGGTTGAATAAAGATTATGACCTATATGTATTTCTATGATGGGCTAAATATTAGATCTACATTCATCTCTGTTTTTTATTCTTTGTTTTGTTTCCTTTTAGTTTTTTGGGACATGCAGTGGACTAACATTAAATGGGTATATACCTGTACAGAAGAAATTGAGCAACTAATGGGTTAATGTGTGAGGATCGTTAATGATGTCATATGCTGTCTGTAACTTCCTGTGTTACTTGGTATAAAGCTGTGAAACTTAATGTGTGTTATTTAAATGATGCCCTTGGCTTGAGAAAGGGGTTTGTATACCCCGAAACGTCGCCCTATGGGCTCTGGTATGTTCTTTTTTCACAATACATATCCTTTTTGCATTTAAACTTTGGAGTGCTGTGTCAGTTTTTTTATTTTTCTACATTCAGTTAAGATTTCCCCATAGGCTAGTATGGAATTTTAAGAACAACATTTGCATCTGACCAATTCTGAGTAGACCCAATTCAGTGCAGAAGAGGGATAAATTAGATCTCAAGGACAATATAATGCATAGGACCGCAAAAGAAGAATTCTGTAAGAACGCTTCTGTACGAATTCTGTAAGAACGCTTTGCCTGGGATGTCTATTGTCAAACGTGGTTGTAGCTAGTGTCTTTTAGACTGTAGCAACAAGTACTGACGTCCCATTAATAGTTAGGAGGCATGTGTTAATGTAATTAGTTCAGTAAATTCATGAAGGTCAGAATTCACTCACATGAATTGAGGTGTATTGTTTCCTGAAACTTCTACTCGACATATGAGCAGCCGTGCTTTCACCATTTGGAAGTTTGTTCTCTCACTTCAATAACGATTTCCTTATTTAGATAAGCTGCGGCCCTTTTGCATGCTACAGGAAACAATAATTTTCAAAGGAGATTTGTTTTAGGTTTCTTGTGGCTTTTCAATAAACCTAATGCATGAGGCATTATGTGTTGAATGGCAGGAAAAACAGGTTGCAATTTTTGGTCCTTAACACATTTATTGATATGGTTTGTGATATGTTTGGATTTAGCAAGAAAAATATTTAATATATGTTGTAAAACTACAGGGGCAAGTTACAACTGCAAGTACAGTTTGCAAACGGCATATTCTTATGTTTATTCTAAAAATGCAGTGTCATTGCTCTTGCCAGATGAAGTTGTGCCCGATGCAGCTACCCGCAACTTTAATTTCCCACAATTGCACTGAATTGTGAACTCCAGCCATAATGTTATCCAGTGTTCAACATGAGATTGATGCATGCATCAGATCTTTTAGGCACAAGCAGGGCTGGAACTACGGGTAGGCAGAAAGAGGCAACTGCCTAGGGTGCAACGATTGGGGGTGCTGGGCAGCCACCTTTTCTGCCTACCTCTAGACTGGAGGGCACTCCGTACCAGCTTATATGCACGAGCGTCACAGTGCATGTGAGTGCATGTGTGCATGCGAGTGTCACCCCACATGTGAGCTACAGGGGAAGGAGGGGGGCAAGCTTGCTTGCTGGCTGGGTTGCCTAAGGTGCCTGGCCAGCCGGGGGCCCACCTCTGGTCACAAGTGCATTGCACCTATTGATGCAAGGTGCCAAGGGATGCCTGAAGCTGCTGCCTGGTTCAAAAGCAATGGGAGCTCTGGAGTTTCCCCGCATTGTAGGCAGAATTGCGCTTGATTCAGAACATGATTTGACACCAGTACCTTGATAAATGGGGTTTTACGTGCAATTGACTGCAGGGAGATTTGCACAACCGCAATTGCTGTAGCAGATGTAAGTTACCCTAAGGGGCATATTTGTTATGCTGCTTAAAACAATATTTGAAAAAAGTTGTGTAAATGGAGAAGTTATCAAAGTGTGTGTAATTTTACAGCATGCAAATGACAGATGTACATTACTTCAGGTGGAAGTCATACAATGTTAAAAAAGTGTATAATATTTATCCAGTTTAATACGCTGTTTTTTACACGGTGAAGACTGGCGATGTTTGGTGTATTATCCCACTGTTTTTTTACACAGCATAATAAATATGCCCCCTAATGTCTGTCCAGTATTTAGAGTACAACTTGTATACTTCCTTATGCTGTTATTTATGTTTTGGGTGATAAAGACCGATAAATGTATAGAAAGGATAAATAGCTTTTATAATATAATAATAATTTTGAATTCATATCTGAATGAAGTAACAGGTGTACACTATCAGAGTAGGGCAATTGGGGCCAGCCAGTCAAATGGCAAAAAAAGTGTCATAATTGTTGCACAAACAGATTTGCTCAAAAGTACTAAATGTCATTTTTAAAATAAGGAGATAAAAGTGTGTGAATAAAAACATGATGCTATTATGTGGGTAGGATGGCACCTCATGGGTGAATCCTTTTATGTTTAGGATAAGCATTTTCAATTAGGGATATACCAAATCCAGACTTCATTAAAGTGTTGACCGAATCCTGAACCAAATCCGAACCCTAATTTGCATATATATATATATATATATATATATATATATAAATTGAAAGACTGCTGCACTCACTTCGATATAAAGCTCTGCCCTGGTGCCAACAGAAATAGTGTACTTACATAGAAGGAAAGGCTGTTGCACTCAAGGGACTTCTTGAAAAGATACAAAAATGTTTTATTTAAATCAACGTTTCGACCCTCATTGTTGGTCGAAACGTTGATTTAAATAAAACATTTTTGTATCTTTTCAAGAAGTCCCTTGAGTGCAACAGCCTTATATATATATATATATAAATTAGGGTTAGGAAGGGTTTTAAGGATTCCAATTTGGTTTGGCCATGCACATGGATTTGGCTAAATCCTGCTGAAAGAGGCAGAATCCTTGCTGAATCCAGTGCAGAATTCTGGATTCAGTGCATCCCTATTTTCAGTGGATAGCACAGCATGTGATAGGATGAAATAGGATAGCTGACATGGATATGGACTACATGACACTCCCAGACTTAGCCTGTACCCAAACCAAGCAGTCATCATTACTGCTGTATCATAGATGCTACAGCAAATTAATTAAATATATTCCCTATTTTAAAATGGGCAGATTCAGTTCAAGTTTAAGAAAAACTCATTAGGACCAAGTTAAACCCAATAACATGCAATAATTTTATCAATGTGTAATCTACATCTACAGTGATACAGTAAATCACACAGTTGTGTTCATGGATGATGCCCATGAAGCTGGAAACTACACTAGCTTGTAAAATCTAGACATCTGTAGTTTCAGCTCAAGAGACATCTTCTAAGGATGTTCATTTCAGGGCTCCTCTGAGTATGGATGCCCAGTATTTTGCACATTGCATGGTTGTACCTTATTCAGAAAAGTGGAAGGTATTGGTACTTTTAGGGGAGTGTGTATAAATGTAATTCTCTTTGTGAAGAGCATGTAAAACCCTCTGGAATTCCTCACTATCATCTCTGAAGGAGGGAGCTCTGATTTCTGTGTTGTTCTGGAAACTTTAGATAAGACTCTCCTACTTAAGACAAGGGGATTTCCATGAAATAAATCAATACAGCAGGAATTTCTACTAAATGAGAATGCCTTCCTTTATATCAGCTCATGATTACTGTATTTATCAGCATTAAACCCTCTCAATAGTAATATGTTTTCCTTTATCTTGTCCAGTTGAACTCCCTTAAGCCTGGTTATTTATTGCTTTGAAGGGATAGTGGAGACAGCCAGCATAGAAAATATTCCATACAACATCTAAGGAACGCTTACACATATCTATGATCTGCCTACAGACCGGGCTTTTTGCTCCACCACTCAGAATAGGAAGGATTGATGCAAACCCTTGTTGTGTAAGCGTTTGTCAAGCAATAGTAGAGGAGCCAGCATGCAAGATTATATCATCATAGTAAAAAATGAAGGAAAATGAGCAGCATTTTGAAATATAGAAAATGTATTGTTTAAAATGGAAGAATAATGGCAGGAATTTTAACCAAGGCAGTATTCTGCACTAAACTGGGCAAAACAAGAGAGGTATCCCCAGACACTACAGGTGAGAAGGTAACCCAATATTAGAGAAGATCCACTTAATATAATGATGTTAACCATGTTCAAGCTTGGCAGCAGTGGGAAGGCCAAAATTCTAAGGTAGGTAAATGGCAGTCATCTGTGCCTAAGTGTAAAAAATCCCTGCTAGTATAGGGGCAACACAGGTTCAAACCACTCTATGCCTATAATCACCATTTTACACAAATAAATGCACGACATACATACTGTATCACCCAGGTATTGAGCACTTACTTTTTTACCTAAAAAAAAAATATATTGAAATTATCCCACAACCTAAAATTGCTACATTTTAGTAGGCAGGAGAGCATCAACTACCTTAAGTTATCCTTGTTGAATGGGTTCTCAAGCAGCTTAAATTCTTTTGGAGGTAATAGACCATGTAGCATAGCTTAACATATCATAACTTGCCAAGGCTATTCAAATAGAAAGCTATTTGAAAATATGAAAAGGTGCTTTTATTTTGGTCAAATATCATGTATAACAGCAAATTGCTTTCTTGGGAAAGCTACCCAAATCTCTCAAAAAGACCAATACGCCATCATTCTCCTGATAATATTTGTGTTCTGCAATATCCTATCTAGGAATTGGAGGCAAATACAACTCCCAGACTTCACTCAGGTAATGCCAGAAATCGCCAAAACTATTGATTTTGAAACAACACATGCAAAAACCTTGGACACCTATGAACAAACCAAGCTAAAAACTAAATGGACCCTTTGGACCCATATTCAAAAACTCCAAAGGCTAGCTGAACCAAACATTGTCTATGGTGGAAGCAAACTTCACTTACTTCATCACTGTATGGGAGGCCCCCGCTCCCTATTGCTGTATGAGTGCTCTCCATACCCTATTATACACCCTCTTCCTCCTTCCTTTACTCATCTTTCACTAGTTAAAAGTGCAAGAGTTGAAAAAAAAATGTTAACATTTTAATTTAGTTACAAGATCACCAGTGGCATAACTAGATCTTACTGCACCCCACAGCAAATTATTTTTCAGGCCCCCAAAATGTCCATTGGTTGACCTGTTTTACCAATATTTATTGTAATTGTATATGAATTAGGGCCTCATGGGGCCCCTATAGCTCCTGGGCCCCTCTGCAGCCGCAGGGTCTGCTTCCTCTGTAGTTACGCTACTGAAGATCACAATCCACAAGGCTAACTTTTCTAAATTTTGGGAACTTTCTGTATTTGTTTGACCAGATAACACAAGAAGAAGCTAAGCTGAGCGCTCATTGCATTGTCAGTGCAAAACAAAACTTGTGGCCATTCCAACCCAGTGTTCACACAATTCTGCCAAACTATGAAAGCTTTGAAACTAATGTTGATAAACATTCTAAAAGCTCCATTAATATAGGGACTATTGATTGATCCAATTTTTACATTCCCCATAAAGGTGAACTAGAAATGTCCTCCTTTTCAGATATAAGTAAACATGTTGCAGTGTGCACCAGCTTGCCCAGGACTTGCTATCTGCAGCTGTCTCCTATCCATAACTTATTAGAGGCACCTGCTAAAGAAATGACACAGACTGGAAACCTCAAGATACTTGAAATCACAATCATAGGAAAGCAGCCATATGGTAGCTGTTTTTTTTAAACTCCCGAACATCTGTCAATGCAGTGCTCCTCCTGGGAAACTGCTAGTTCTGCACTCACAGATGCAAACCCTTAACATTATATGAGATATTTTATCCTTGGAGTTTATTATTACACAACAGTTCAGCAATTTTGTGTTCCATGGTTCTATTTTTTTCTAACAGCTCCCTGAATGGTCTGAAATCCAGCTGACGCCAGTCACTGTTGGTCGTTTGCTTTTTCATGCAACCTGGCAAAACATAATTTCACAGGCTTTCAATTTTCCAGTGTTTCATGCAGTAATATACCAGGTACAAAAACTCCATTCCTTCCCTAGCATCATTAATCTGTATCAGTTAGCTAATCCGAATAAAATACTTGACCATATGGCTTTTGTTATTATAGAGTACTTGCAGTAACAGTGAAACAGAAAATAATTAAATTATCATTCCAGTTTAGTGTATTTTTGTGCCATTTTTGACTAGAGAGCTGTTTGACAATTATGGAATGAATTTAAATGTTTCATGTGCAGCTGAAGGGAATGTGCAGACTAGACAGTGTTTGGTTAACCAAAAAGAGCAAGAGAGCACTGTAATACATTACTTGATAGCTTCTCCATTTTGTTTTTACTCTGGAACAGTGATCCCCAAACAGTGGCTCTCAAGCAACATGTTGCTCACCAAGCCCATTGATGTTGCTCCAAGTGGCCTCTAAGCAGGTGCTCACTTTTGAATTTCTGACTTGGAGGCACGTTTTGATTGTATAAAAACCAGGTGTACTACCAAACAGACCCATCTGTAAGCTGCCAGTCCACATAGGGGCTACCAAATAACAAATCACAGCCTTTATTGGGCACTATGGTTGCCACCTTTTCTGGGAAAAAATACCAGCCTTCCTATATATTTAACTTTTTTCCCCTATTAATAACAATGGGCTCAACCACCATTTTTTCTGGCCAGGCTGGTAAAATATAAGCCAGGTGGCAACCTTATTGGGTGCCCCTAGGAACTTTTTGATGTTTTCACTTTTTTTTTATATTTAAATGTGACTCGTGGATAAAAAAAGTTGGGAAACTAAAGCATACCTCCCAACATTTTAGAAATTAAAAGAGGGACAAAAAAGATGTCATGCTTAGCACAGTTATTTTTTGGCCACACCCCTAATTACCATTTTCATTTTCAAAATTTGACAGGTTATGAAAGTTTGAAAATATTTCTTTGTTTTTTTTCCAGTTATTACAGTTTTGCTAATGAAGGTGAATTGCCCTTTAAGTTGGTGCCCAAGGGACCTGTTATCTTCTATTGTTACAATTACTTATTTGCTTATCTAGAAATTGTTACAAAAGTATCTTATCTTCTGCTGTGGCTGTTCTGGGTTCTCTGCCAAAAGCCAATTAAGTTAGAAACTTTGTTTCTTTTTCTAGCTGTTCAGTGCAGAGAAAAACTGGACTTTCCAGTACAAATGTGGGACTGAAGGTTGAGCAGTCAAAAGAGGGACTGTCCCTCTAAAAATTGGACAGTTGGGAGGTATGACTAAACCTTAAAAGCTGCCACATACTTAATCTGAATTAATTACCAGTAAATATTATATTGTGGCATTTATATTCTATATCCAGTATATTGTGATTCATTCTCTGAGCTCAGTAAGTGAAAGCAGCACAGATCATGTGCTGTGAGCCAATAGTAAAGAAGAATGAAATCAGGGCTGGATTTCCTGCATCTTTGGAGGCACTGATCTTTGCTACTAAAAGGCTGTGGTTGTCTTGGGCTGGGATAGAAGCTAAAAACATTGCCCTAGTTCTTTAATTAAGCTTTAGTTATCCTTTTTAGAAGATTTCTGAAAGGGGGCCCTATAGTGGGGTTTTGACTGCACCCAGGATGTCAGTACATAAGGGCCTCAAACTACTTTACTTTCATGTTCCAGTTATGGAACAGGAAATGGGTTTGGAACTAGAAATGGTGGTTATTAGGAGCATATGTTTTTGGAGCAGCAGAACCTCCTGCATACAAAGAATAATGGTGTTTGAATCTCTGCCAAATTTTTTGAATAGTTAAGAGAAAGGGCAGGTGATTGCACACAAAAGACAGATATAGCATTTTCCTAATTAATTCCATCAGCATTTTTTTCTTTATTATAATCTAGACTGCGTGTAGTACTTTTAACAGCTCTTGTAGTAAAGACTGCTAGAAGTCATGGAAGGAACACTGTTCAAACTGCCTGCCCTATGGTCCTTAGGTGTGCATACACTTTAGTTGTAATATTGGTATGTAGGCAGTCATCTCAGGTTATTTTGCCTGGTCATGTGCTTTCAGAAGAGTCAGCACATTAGGATGGAACTGCTTTCTGGCAGGCTGTTGCTTCTCCTACTCAATGTAACTGAATGTGTTGCAGTAGGACCTGGATTTTACTATTGAGTGCTGTTCATTGATCTACCAGGGAGCTGTTATCTTGTGTTAGGGAGCTGCTATCTGGTTACCTTCCCATTGTTCTGTTGTTAGGCTGCTGGAGTGAGGGGGAGGGATGGGGGTGATATCACTCCAATTTGCAGTACTGCAGTAAAGAGTGGCTGAAGTTTATCAGAGCACAAGTCACATGATTCTAGGCAGCTGGGAAACTGACAATATGTCTATTCGAGATTTCAAAATGAAATATAAAAAATCTGTTTGCTCTTTTGAGAAATTGATTCAGTGCAGAAATCTGCTGGTGCAGTATTAATAACTGATACAGTTTGAAAAAAATATATATTTTTAGTGATATCCCTGCAGTGAGCTCCAACCATTTGACTACCATGGTAACCTGGGTGTGGTTTAAAGTGAGTGTGATTTAAAAACAGGGAGTGGTTAACACTGGCTTCCATTATCGGCCCTCCACTATTTAGGCCAGAAAAATTCCAGCCCTCTGTATCACAGAAGTTGGACTGCACTGGTGTAGATAATCAAGCTGCTGTGTAGCCATGGGGGCAGCCATTCAAAGCTGAAAAGGGAGAAAAGGCACAGGATACACAGCAGATAACAGTGAAAAGACACCTGAACCTGGACACACTGATTGTACAATAATGGAAATTGTTGGTACTGGTGGAGTTATCCAGATTTCCATCAATGGAAGGGAGCACTTCCAGGCACAGGTGTTTTCCTCCAAGCTGTGGAAGATACCAGTACATAAAACTCTATGACAAATTAATAGGGAGCTCATGCCCTTGCAGAAACCAGAAAAGAGCACCAACTCTGCAATTGATAATGTGAGGGCCTGCACCAAACTTGGTACCTATGAACTCTAGCTACACCCTACAATGTTGCTTTGTGATTTTTGTCTCTAGATACCCTTTCAGCCATTACTGTTTCACTCCTTAAATCAATGCATCTATTCTTTAGGAAAAAGTGACTACTTAAGGTGGCCATAGACACACCGATATTGTATGAAAGATCTTTTGTACAATAATCAGTCCATGTGTGGTGGGAGACAAGGCAATCGATAAAGGTAAAAAGCATTGTATATCGGTCGTTTCATCAATCGGGCAGGACCGAAATATTTGATCAGGCACATTTGAAGGTGCCCGAACATTGTAACATTAATGCTGAATCATCAACTTAAGAATTATTTTTGTTTTTACCTGCATATCTGAAGATTCAGCTCAGATATGCAGATCTTTTGTATGATCGATGGTTGTGGGAAGGATCGTAATTGTAGCATGTATGGCCACCTTTAGCACAATGGCTACTTAACTTTAGACCCTATTATTGCTTCAATTAGTTTTCTTTCTAAAGGTGTTTGCCATAATTAAAAACACACAGAAACTCATATAACCTTTGTTATTCATGAATGGTTTGCATGGATCAAACAAATCAGTCTTCACAGCATCCCCAGGATTGTTTATATTGGCAAACTCTTTGCTTTTGTAGGCCAGCAACATGGAGTGCTGATTGAATCTCAATCATATAAACACACCCAAGGCCAAACAATTGCTTAAGAGCACTTCCCTCAACAATAAATCTATCAAGTGAAGTGATGGTATCTGAGCCCAAGTGACATCATGGCAAATGTTATGAATGGGAGTGGAAATGTTAAATCAACAAATCTTATGGAAAATCTTACAGTAAACTCAGTGCCTTCTGCAAGGTACCTCTGTTGCTCAGACACTGATATATGTCTTAAATGCACTGCTAGTTAAGAGATTCACAGATGGCTCTCAAGATTACTTTTAGTTTTGACTTTTTTTGGGTGGTGGATTTCAGAGAAACACACAGTATTCCCACATGCAGTAATTTTGTATCTTTTCCTGTTCATAAAATTGTGTTGTAGTCCCATGTTCTAAACCAGTGATCCCCAACCAGTAGCTCGCGAGCAACATGTTGCTCTCCAACCCCTTGGATGTTGCTCCCAGTGGCCTCAAAGCAGGTGCTTATTTTTTAATTAATGGCTTAGAGGTAAGTTTTGGTTGCATAAAAAACAGATGTCCTGCCAAACATTCTCTCCTGTAGGCTGTCAGTCCATATAGGGGCTACCAAAAAAGCCAATCAGAGCTCTTATTTGATATCCACATGTGTTGCTCTCCAACTCTTTTTTAAATTTAAATGTGGCTCACGAGCAAAAAAGGTTGGCGACCCCTATTCTAATTGAATCATAAATGTGTACAAAAAAACCACCTACAAGTAGTAAACCCATGACTGCAGGTTCAGACAGCTTTATGTTCATGTGTGTTACACTATACACAATCCAACACCAACTCACACATTTTTTGAGTCTTACATTGAGCATTTTAACCTTTGTGGACAGAAAGCTTTGTCTTCCAAAATGCAAAAGTGGTATTTGGCATTCTAGCTTTTGCTCAATAAACCTTGCTAAATGCACTAAAGTGATAAATATCTTTTGTACTTAAATTCCATCTGCTGCCTACTGAAATAATATTGCATAGCACAAGTATCACGTATGGCTCCATATAAGTGTTACGTACAGCTCCGTAAATTCATAATAAGTGCTAAGCTCCCTGGTAGTGGCTCAATCTACTGCCTTTATCAGCCATCTTTGGCTTCAGGAGGGACCAACCACTACTCACATGCACCAGAGGAGCAAAGCAGATGTTCTGAACGAGCAAAGGGGCACGTGCGTTTCCAAGGTTTTGGATGGAAGGCAACAGTTCAAAGAGTAGACAAAAGCGTAGTTAGACAGGATGGGGTTGGTACAGGCAGAGTTCAAGCAGGGTCAGACATGCAGGTGGAGTTCAAGTAAGGTCAATCCAGCAGGGGTCGGTACAGGCAGTGTTCAAAGAATAGTCAGACAGGCAAGAGTTCAGATTCATCAGGCAGACAAGGGTCAGGATTGGCAGAGATCAGAATAGTCAGACATGCAAGGATCAAAACTGGAATCAAACAGACAGGATTCGCACCCAGATACTAAACAAGCTAGACCTAACAATGGGCAACAAATTCAAACCTGAAATCCCTTTAAATAGTTTAAATTTCACACCAATTCGAGATGAACACTGAACTCATCTCTAGAAACAAGACCAGATATGGGGAATCACTAGAGTGGTTGAAGATGTGCAGTGCCAGGCCTACGATTGAGGGAGCCACCACCCTCCCCATGTGCCTCTGCTGTCTACCCCTTCTTCTGGCCCTACATAAGGTCCAAACAGATCTTTGTTATTTATTGCACACAGAAAGTTCAGACAAAACAAATGGAAGTTTAATCTCGTTGGTAGTCCATCTAACTATGGAGCGCTGTACTTTTAAAAGTACCCACAGCCACAATTAGATTCTGATTCTATTGTAAATAGAAAATATAATCACAACCCTGGTGTTCATTGGTTTCCTTGGCATTTCAACCCCATGTCTTTCAGAATTTCATAATTTACCCATTTTAGAATTTCACTTTACATATCAAAGATCCCATGTTCTACATACTTTTATTTGCCCCCAGTCAGGTGTGCAGAGTAAAAGAGTTAGTTAGTTCTTTAGAAAACACATCTTCATTTGAAAAAATGTAATTTGTTGCAGATAAAAGTTTCTGAAAAATAGATCTGATCGTTAATTTTTTTGTCATTTAGTACAGGGGTCCCCAACCCCTGGGCCGCAGCCTAGCTCCGAATTAACGAGGTGCGTCAAAATGGATGCTAGCACGCCTAATTGGGTGCCAGTGCACCAAATTGGACACCAGGGCACCAGAATTCTACAACAGAGTGCCAAAATTGGACGACGACCCCCCCTGACCCCCTTCCAACCTCCCCCAACCCCCTACCGACCCCCTACTGACCCACCAGTCATTGATAAAAAATTTGGCACTACACTGGTTCCGGTCAAAAAAAGGTTGGGACCCCTGATTTAGTCAGCAAGAGAACAATGGCAAACTGTAAATTTTTCATAAATGGCAAATTCTTAATTTAAATCAACTGGAGGAGCTTAAGGGCAGGGGCACATGGGCAGATTCTGGGAGATTTAATCACCTGGCGACTAATCACCTCTTCTTCAGGGCAACATTCTCCCCGAACTGCCTTTCCCCCTGCATTCTGCGTACTCAAATGAAAAATCACCTGGGACAATGCACTTGCGTCGCTTTGAGTACCAAAGTCACCCGAAATGGCAACTCTGAAATCGAATCACTGCAAGTGTCATTGCACTGGAGTTTTCTCATTATAGCAGGAGGAAGGCAGTTCCGGGAGATTGTCGTCCCTGAATCTGCCCGTGTGCCACAAGCCTAAACATATAAAAGTAAATACAGCCCAGTTTAACTGTGGATAGGAATTGTCAGACGATCCCTTAATGAGGCAGGGAAACAGGCATACTCATGAACAGCATGCTTACTTCCCAGCCATGCAGAACTCCAGCAGTTTGTTTCCCTGTTGAGCAGTTGGTGATTGTGTAGAAATTTGTATTGTATTTTATTTTTGCCTTTACATCCCCTTTACTGTTTCCAACTCCAGCTGCAGGATAAACTGATAAACTGGGATTCTATTTGGAGGATTGTTTTGCTGCAGTTACTGGTTCTGCAGAGTTGGTGAAAGTTTGTATTAAACATTACCAAAACTATAAAATCCACATTAGTGCAGTCTGCATATTCTGATTATTGACCAGTCTTGCTGTATCGGCTTCTGGCAGATATTATTTGACTTCTGCTGTTTTGATCCTTTATGATCCCTAAGCAGCCCAGATCACACTGAGCATGTGCACAGTCTTGGTCTTGCAAAGATGTATAACAAAGTTACAAGATGACAGTCCCTGTGGCCAACTTTGAAAGCATAAATTATTTGTTTGATTAGACTTTGTGGTGCAGTAAGTTAATGTTTAGTATAAAAAATACAGTATTTCTATTTTAGTCTTTCCTTGTCCTCTAAAATACTAGCACTTTGTGCACCTTAAATGGGGTGCATAAATTGCATCTTGCTCTGCATATAGCAGTACTGCAATCAGAGTGTGCTGTGAGTGGCAAGTAGAATGCCACCTAACTTTCAGATTTTGGGGGCTCGAACTACTGACCCAAGAGAAACTGATACTTGCATGGCCCCTAAGGGGAACAATTTTACTTCACATAGTGCTCTAGTACTCATGCCTGGGGCAGTTTTATATAAAGCCTATTCTCTTTGAGGATTTTTCTAAACTTTGAAGTCTGTAGTGTTTGTATTTGCATTTCCGTTGTTTCCACAATGTGACATCCTGAAAGATGCAAAGTTAAAAGTCCACCTGTCATGCTGAAACAAATGTGATTTTTACAGGAGATGGTCTATTTAACACAATAAATATAAGTTCTGCTGTTCTTGTCCAAACAATCAAAAGATGAATATGAAAGTTATTCTTAATTTATATCAGTTGCTTTACCAGTTCCAGATGTCTTCCATTCTATGCTGCATGTAATATTCAAAAACAGAATTAGAAATACCCCCAAGTTTGAACTCCCAATTAATAGTGCTGCTCCAGCAGAATTCTGCACTGAAATCCATTTCTCAAAAGAGCAAACAGATTTTTTAATATTTCATTTTGAAATCTGACATGGGGCTAGACATTGTCAATTTCCCAGCTGCCCCAAGTCATGTGACTTGTGCTCTGATAAACTTCAACAAACAAGGAAAAGTTGTGCTCACCACTAATTTTTAAAAACATTAGGCGGGGGTGCAATAAGGCCGTGACCACAAAATACATATAGACAAATACAAGAGGTCCTCTGCACTCAACCCATTATCAATATATTTAAGACATTGAGACATTCTGTGCATACAGCTACTAACAGCTAAACAACAGGGATTGTTTGTCCATATATTGCAATATATTTAAGTTGGCCAACTACGTCAAAGTCATCCCATATCTGGCCAGTCCTACGCTCAATTTTCATCTGTTTCATACATTTTACAAAGGGATTAAGTTTTACCTGCAACTTAACTATTGCTTTCAAAGTAAAACTCCCAATCTTGGTTGCCCTTTTATTAGACACCAGTGGGATCACCTGACTATAGCTGGGAAGGGTGGGGGCTACAACAAGGAGCTGGTCACTGCTCCAGTATAACTACAACAAACAATGAAAAGTTGTGCTCAATCACTCTTTACTGCTGTACTGCAAGTTGATAGAGTGATATCATCCCCTCCCTTCCCCCTCCCAGCAGCCTAACAACAGAACAATGGGAAGGTAACCAGATAACAGCTCCCTAACACAAGATAACAGCTGCCTGGTAGATCTAAGAACAGCACTCAATAGTAAAAACCCATGTCCCACTGCGTTCAATTCAGTAACATTGAGAAGGAAAAACCACAGCCTGCCAGAAAGCAGTTCCCTCCTAAACTGCTGGCACAAGTCACATGACTTGGGGCAGCTGGGAAATTGACAAGGTGTCTAGCCCCATGTAAGATTTCAAAAATGAATATAAAAAAATCTGTTTGCTCTTTTGAGAAATGGATTTCAGTGCAGAAGTCTACTGGAGCAGCACTATTAACTGATGCGTTTTGAAAAAAACACTACTGGAGCAGCACTATTAACTGATGCGTTTTGAAAAAAACACGTTTTCCCATGACAGTATCCCTTTAAATGATTAGACAGGCGCTAGCAAAGGTAAACATGTGGCTCCAAAACATAATTTATTCAATAGATACACCTTTAGAACAGAGAAAGTAGGCTAGAATCAATTAGGGGCAAGATCAAACAGTAGTATTTGGCAACTATCCAATGGAAGAGTGTATATCCTAGAGCGTCCCAAAAGGTAAGATAGAATTAAAAGCCCATTCTTTGATTATCCATTTAAAAACACAGAGTTAATTAGGGAAGCCGATTATAATGAGGCTGAGGCTGATCTTGAATACCCAAGGAAAAAGGAATACATGCCATGGTTATCTTGTATAGGAATGTGTACTTTAGTTTTGTTTCCCTTACCTTTCCCATTCTGATGGGCAGTTTTACATTCATATTATAATTAGGGTTGCCACCTGGCCGGTATTTTACCGGCCTGGCCTGTATTTTTGATAGTTGATCCCAATGTTATTAATAGGGAAAAAACTAAAATATATAGGAAGGCCGGTATTTTTTTCTAGAAAAGGTGGCAACCCTAATTATAATTCAGTTGACTAATGAGTCTTCTGCTTTGTACTCAAGCTGATTTCTACAGACACTGCATCTCAGGAGTGTTTCAAATGACAAACTGACGCAATGTATATTCCAGTTTTGGTAAAAACTGACTAGGAGCATCTGCTGTAAGTGTGGCCTTTAGTGTCTCTGGTTAAAGACCATATCTGTCAGTCTGGTTTAACTGTCACCATCTGAGCAAATCTGCTGTAGCACAGACTAAGACTCACGTAATGATGGATTAACATCTGATGTTCATGTATTTCTTTCTGTGTTTCAGTAACAGTAACTGTTGGAGGGAAGCAGTATCTCCTGGGACTCTATGACACTGCAGGACAGGTAAGGAGCCTCCATATATATCTACATATTATTGGATTTAAATGGACAGTTATACATAAAATCATTTCACTATAATACATTGCTTGTTTGACTTAAAGCAACTAACACAAATGCTGTGAATTTTTTGTTTAACATTATATACCAGTTATTTCTATGCTGTACAAGGAAAATTGTGTTTTCTGCAGTTTTTATCTTCTGCGTTGATTTTTTTTTTTTGCATCTATTGCCTCAAACAAAGCTTTAACTGGTCAGTTGTGGTCAGAGGAGCCTTAAAAAAAGGCATGCCCCAAAAGCAAACCTGCCAACATTCTGGAAACGGAAAGAGGGACAAAAAGCTTTGCCTCGCTCTGCGCAATGGATTTTTAGCCATGCCCCTTATTTGTGGCCACTCCCCATAATTACCATGCCCATTTTATAAAATTTGCCAGGTTATGAAAGTATGAACATATTTCTGTAGTTTTATGTTTTATTACAGTTTTACTAATGATGGGAAATTGCCCTTTAAGGGGCAAAACTGTATTTTACTATCTAATCAGGGCTCTCTGCCAAGAGCCAATTAAGTTAGAAACATTATATCTTTTTAGCTGTTGAGTGCAGAGAAATCAGGACTTTCCAGTACAAACGTGTGACTGTCAAAACCAGGACTGTCCCGCTCTAAACGCGACAGTTGGGAGGTATGCCCAAAAACCTTGAAATACTGACATTGTAACTGACATATGAAACTCCAACTAGAAAAAAAAATCATACAGGGTAATTTTAGTATTATTTTTACTGCTATTTATTATTAATACTGTATTTTTATAGCACCAACATATTGAGCAGAGCTGTAATATATAGGTCATATACAGCATTAAAGGGGTCGTTCACCCTTATACTGACTTGTTTCAGACAGTGATATTGTGAGGCAGTTTGCATTTCGCCTTGAACTATTTAGCTCTTTGTTCAACAGCTCTCCAGTTTGGAATTTCAGCAGCTATCTCATTGCTAGGATCCAATCCATCCTAGCAACCAGGCAATGTTTTAAGTGATAGACTAGAACAGTGATCCTCAAACTTGGCCCTCCAGCTGTTAAGGAACTACAAGTCCCACAATGCATTTGCCTGACTGTGGCTGTCAGACTCCTTCATTGCATTGTGGGACTTGTAGTTTCTTAACAGCTGGAGGGCCAAGTTTGAGGATCACTGGACTAGAACATGAAAAGGAGAGGACTTGAATATAAAGATAAGTAATAAAAAGTAGCAATAACAATGAAATTGTAGAGCAATTGATTTTTGGATGCTGGATGCAGTGACCCTCATTTAAAAGCTGGAAAGGGACAGAAGAGGAAGGCAAATCATTTAAAACTATAAAAAATAAACATGAAGACCATTTAAAAAGTGGCTAAGAATAGTCAATTCTATAACATACTTAAAGTCAAACCAAAGGAGAACCACTCCTTTAATAAAATCTTATACATGTAGATATTTGCACTGGGGTTTATTGTTCTCAACCAGAGGGCAGTGGGGCTCATAACATTTCAAATACTATTAGCCTTAGGACAAAGTGGATGCATTTTTTTTAATACGATGCAAAATTCAAATACACAAGAAATAATTACTGCAGTGGAAAAAGCTGATTTTTTGATTGGTAGGACCTGTTTAGCATAAAAAGTATTGGAATTGCACTCCGGGTGCCAGTTTATGGTGGCAGTTTATGGGTTGCCGCTATGCCAAAATATTGTCCTTTGTCTATCTGTTGTCTTTGTTCCTTCCTTATCAATATAACTGCCAACAAGTATATTATATACCAACTGCACTAGTTAAATACTGGCAAAGTGGCAAACCTTCCCATAGTGCACCCTTTAAATGAGTGAGAATCAGAATTTCTTATCTTCTACAAATAGTCTCCCTCTTGGACCACCATGTGCTAACCTGTGCCGTTGTGGGCTGTAGATATTCAATTACACATTTACTAAGGTTCAAAGTGAAATTTCGAATAAAATTCAAATTTCAAAGTAATTTTGGGCTACTTTGGCTATCAAATAGCCCAAAAAATCAATTCCAATTGAAAAAAATGAGAAAATTCAAATTTTGAAGTTCTGTCACTTTAAAAAAATTTGACTATTCACCACCTTAAAGCTGCCAAATTGCCATTGTAGCCTATGGGGGACCTCCTGGAAGCTTTCCTGAAAATATTTCTAAGTCCTGGAAAATTGATTTTTTTTTTCTTGAAAATCGGACGATTCGAATTGGAAAACGGACCTATTCGATCAAAATAGGTCCATTTTCAATAAAAAAAATGCCCCCCCCCCAAAGAAATTAGATGGTCGAAATTTTGAATTTTTTAAATTTGAAATTTGACCAATAGTAGATGTACCCCTACATGTCAAGCTTGTTTTCTCAATCTTGCCCTCATGGAATGCACAATAGGTTAAAGGTGAACTATTGTGAAAATTAACATAGTATCATATAATCTTCATCCAACTGAAATTCTGTATCATTAACAATATAATCAAGTTACTCTTCAGAATCTCGCTCTCAGCAATCTGTCTTTCTCAATGTTCTGTTTCTGGGTCAGACTTTGATTGACAGGTGGGTATAATGCTTCTTTTAGGGGGGCTCCCTTTCCAAGTAGATGTTTAGAGCTGACTCAAATCACCAACTCCAGCAATAACAAAATAACTGACTCCGACACATACACTGCATTCAGCAAAACAGGATTTTTTAGAGATGGATATTTTAAAAGAGTGAGCTCTAATATATCTTCTAGGGAACCCCTCAAAGGATATATTAGGCCTGTCAATCAAAAAGGGACTCCACCCACTGCATGAAGGGAAAAGAAAGTGAGAGTAACTTGGTTATTTCATAAATGGTACAGAATATTTAATTGATTATATTTAGAAAGATTCTTATTTCAGTGAGATGAAACTTGTATTCATTTTTTATTTTCACAATAGCTCCCCTATAAGGCAGAGCAGGGACAATGACTGCAGTGGGCAGCAACTGTCTAAGTGTGCAAGGTCATTAGTGTAACTGATTTGGGATGGATTAAATAGCCAATATTCTTCCTGAGAATAATTTTACTTACATTCTGGCGCCAATGCTTTAACCCTATGGCTTGTGTACTGCTGCCTTAACATCCTCTCTTTTATAGGAAAAGATGGTGTCAGCTCCCAGAACTCACGTTTTGCACAATAAGCATACAGAAGCCAAAAAAATAAGTTTATATTAGCATTTACCCTTTTGGAAGGAAGAGCAAATCTGTGTAATGATCAGTACTTAACTTAGACCTTGGCATGGTGTTAAATTAGAAAGAGTCAGGGATTTCTAAATAAAATGTGTTAGCAGGGGAAGGCACAATTAGTTCTACAGTGCTCAGCAACAGTACAGCAAGAGAAAAAGAACCGAGGGACCTCCCACAGCTGCTGCATTCAACTCAGTTTCTATATACCAGTTACAGAAACGCACAGTTTTAATAAAATACATTCAAACCATTTTAACTGTTTTTATCCACCCAAAAATGAAAGGATATTAATTAAACAGTAGCTGAACTAAAGCAGCCCCCCTCACTTATGTATAATGTAGCATCAATTTTATTACAGGGGTTGTTTGGTTTAGGCTGTGTTTATATGTATATTCTAATAATGGAGTGTTTTGGCTGAATCTCTTTGTAATATTTGTTTAAAGGAATTCTTCAGTATACAAATAAAACTGGATAAATAAATAGGCTGTGCAAAATAAAAAATGTTTTCAATATAGTTAGTTAGGCAAAAATGTAATGTATAAAGGCTGGAGTGACTGGATGTCTAACATAATAGACAAAACACTACTTCCTGCTTTGCAGCTTTCTTGGTTTCCTCTGATTGGTTACCAAGCAGTAACCAATCAGTGACTTGAGGGGGGGCACATGGTTTATATCTTTTGAATCTGAACCAAATCCTAATTGCAAACTCACTGAACAGTAATGTCCCATGTGCCCCTCCCCCTTCAAGTCACTGACAGCAGGAAGTAGTGTTTTGTTCTGTTCTGTTCAACATCCAGTCACTCCAGCCTTTATACATTACATTTTTGGCCTATCTATTTACCCAGTTTTTATTTTACACTGAACTGGTCCTTTAATGCCTCCAGCCATCTTTGACTTATGAGTTAAATAGCTTGTGTATGTGTCCTCTGCACTTTCTGTATATCCCAGTACTTTGAATTAACATTTTTTGTTTATTTATAGAAATGGTTCTGGATGTTATAGTAAAACACAACGAAGAAGTAGCTTACCCTCACACACCCTGGCCGTCCAAGCAATGGGATACCTTGGTGCTCAGTAGGAATAGGGTATGGCG
>CM044446.1:76777794-76793843 GCA_024363595.1 Xenopus borealis | reverse complement strand
AGGGCTTGCCCTGCTAGCAGCATCCTTGTTGTGCCGGTGGATTTCTTTTCTTGCTACAATAGTAAAACACAAGCCATGGTTGTATTATGATGTGCAGACAGGATCGGAAGAAAATTGAAATTGGTTCAGATTGTGTAGGAAATGAATCTTTAGATACAGGACAAGGTGGAGAAACCTGGCACTTTCAGTAGACTGGATATGATGAACCAGAAAGGCACAAGGCAGTGGTGGAACTATAGTGAAAGTAGGGGGGCTAGGAGGATAGAGGGTCCTGTAAGGCCCTAATTAATGAGCAATTTTAATATATCTTTGTAGAATTGGTCAGGTTAGCAATGTTTTGGGGCCTTATCGTGAATTTTATCTGGGCTCAATAACCATTAGTTACAACACTGACAGAAGACATAATAAAGAACTAACACCTTACATTCACCAGAGAAAGTTACCTAAATGTCATGTTCATGGTTTTTTGCTGATAGGGCTGCATTTGCAAATAAATGTTATTTGAACTGCTTTGCCAACCTGACTGTCCCTTCTCAGCCTGTCAGTTAGAGCATATTCATACCTCCCAACTGTCCCATTTTCTGTGGGTCAGCCTGCAGTCCCGGGTTTCTTACTGAAATGTTTAGATTTCAGAGTTGTACTGACACGAGAATAAGATACAAAGTTTTTTAAACTTAATTCGAAGAAGAGGCTTTTTAGCAGAGAGTCTAGAACACTGGTACGATTGTAACAATTTAAGGGCAATTTCAGCTTCATTAGCAAAACTATTGTAACACCTAAAACTCCAAGAAATGTGTTCAGACTTTCTGGGAGTTTTAGGCAGGTTTTCAAAAACATTTTGTAAAATGAACTCAGTAATTTGGGGGAACCCCTGTGATGCCGGGGGCATCCCCAGCAAAGAAGAGACACATTTCTGTATGTAATTGGCTCCTAAAGTTACCAGGAGTGACTTTTTTCCCAATGCTCCTGGGTGTGGCCACAAAATAGGCATGTTCAAAAATGTCTGCCCTGCTACATACAACTGATGTTTTTGTCCGTTTTTATATTTTTCAAATGTTGGGAGGTAGGCTTCTAATGGTAATGGACTACTGCTACACAAATATGGTATAGAAAATGGGTGATCAGATAGAAGGCATTGGTCAAATAATTTTAAATATTGTGCAAAGCCAATGTTATGATAGATGTAAAAAAAAGGTTTATTTGTGGTGTCCATATCTCTTGAAACCAGTGAAAGTTGTCCATACAAATGCCACCTTTATGCTCATGTCTATTGAAGAATATTACAATGCTTAATGCTCATTTCTAATCTTAATTGTTTAATAAACAAGGGTCTGTTGTTAAGACCTTCAATCATTAATTAACTTGTCCATGTGCAAGTGGTCTATTGCTGAAATGTTGATAACGTTCAGTGAATGGATTAAAGACACAATAGATAGCTGTCCCCTTAACCCATAAACTATACACTGAGACTATGCAGACAGCTTTTGTAGTTAGTGATGGTATCCAAAGTAAAATACAGTGAATCATCTCAGTCCCAGCACAAGTCAACAAGCACATGCCTACAGGGCTACACAATTCTTCATTTTGAATCTTCTGTTTACAAACAATGAGGCCAATGAGGCTAGTAAACAAAACTTAAAACTGACGGAAAACCAGGAATGTATGCCTATTTGCTGCCACCTACTGGTAGAACTATAAATAAAAAGAAATGATCAGTTACCGCTTGATCGTTTGCTTTATAAAATCATCTTGGGGTTCCAAGACTTTATCTATTTATAGATATATAACTGGATGATGCTCAGTTTTTTTTTTTTATTACAGTTTGATGATATAACGTTGCCTTCATATTCACAATAGTTTGGCAAACTGGTCTTTTGTAGGTACCTCTTTTTCTTGGTAGACTAAAAGGCAACACACAGGTAGAACATAGATTGCACTGGACTCTGTACTCACAGGAAAGATACTCACAGTTTAAACAGATACAATATTCCCACAGCCTCATGGAAGCAACTATTTGTTGTTAGGGATTAAAACAACGCATACTTGCTGGTGGCTGTGCCATTATTTTCTGAAGCAAGCGTTGAGTTGCAGTTCCATTTACAAATCATTTTTAAATCAGTGATTTCTTTTTAAGTAAAGCACATTGTATTCTTACTTAGAACTGCATTAGGACAAAGCACTGTATTTGTCTCTGTTGCAGGAAGACTACGATCAACTCAGACCACTGTCGTACCCAAATACGGACGTGTTCTTAATCTGTTTCTCCGTTGTCAACCCTGCTTCTTATCAGAATGTCCAAGAGGAATGGGTGTCAGAGCTGAGGGAATGTATGCCACATGTTCCCTATGTCCTCATAGGAACTCAGGTACTGCTCATGGTGGAAGTATCTACATTGAATCTACATTGTGTGATCAACAAAGAAGGTTCTGTTCTATTTTGGCGACCTCACCAAATCAGTGGATCTTCTAGTTTAAGGCCACCTAAACGTTCACCCATTGGTAGATACACTTGTACAAATCCCATAAGAATGAACAGAAAGTGGATGAATGTTCCTGTGACATTTTGATGACTCTGCCCCTAAGTGTTTTACAATAGGTAACTAGTCGCCTTGTCTTGTTTGTCAACTCCAAACTCAAGCCAAAGGGTGTGTAAAAATAGTGTGCCTTTTCTGAAGGTAAAGGTAAGGTAAGGTAAGGTTTGCTGCACTTGGGTGTGACGAATGTTAGGCACCCCCCATTCAGCCCGGGGATTCAGGTAAGTCAATACAATCACTTGGGGGCCCCTGAATCCCAGGGCTGAACGGGGTGAGCAATACAGAGCGATCCTCTTCCGGCTTCTTCTTTCTTCAAATTTCCAAAAAAAAAAGCAGACTTTTTAGTTAAAGTTTGGCTTTTCAGAGGAAGACAGAAGAAGATCGATCGGTGGCGCTCACTGGTAAAAACCCAGGCCGGTGCAGTTTTCTGCTGATAGGAGCACCGGCCCGGGGTTTCAGGTAAGTTAGTACAATCACTTGGGGGTCAATACAATCACTAGGCACCCCCAAGTGCAGCAAGTCTTTCCTTCTCCTTTAATAAAGCTGTAATGTAAATATATATGATAGCCATTCTTAACTGTCCTAAATATGTACCATAGTCATAATTGAAAATTAGAAAATATGAGGATTTTTGCTCCCATATGTGTTCCTTCCTATTCCTAACATACAATGAGCGCTAATGTTTCTGTTCAGTCTTTCCTGATGAATTCTGTGCATGGATGCAAGGGATCCCTTGAATTACTTGTAGCCTAGACCTGACAGTAATTCCAAGATTCCCCAACACAGGCAGCAGATAAGGCTTCATAGTGTGTGTGTGTGGCTATAGAAGGAGTGCCTGTTGGAAACCACTGATGTAATCAATAGCAAAACTGATCCATCAGTCTTAAAGGGAACTGTCATGGGAAAACATGTTTTTTTTTTTGTTTTTTTTTAAGTCATCAGTTAATAGTGCTGCTCCAGTAGACTTCTGCACTGAAATCATTTCTCAAAAGAGCAAACAGATTTTTTTATATTCAGTTTTGATATCTTACATGGGGCTAGCCATTTTGTCAATTTCCCAGCTGCCCCTGGTCATGTGGCTTGTGCCAGCACTTTAGGAGGGGGCTGCTTTCTGGCAAGCTGTTTTTTTTCCCCTTCTCAATGTAACTGAATAGTATGCAGTGAGACATGGGTTTTACTATTGAGTGCTGTTCTTAGATCTGCCAGGCAGCTGTTATCTTGTGTTAGGGAGCTGTTATCTGGTTACCTTCCCATTGTTCTTTTGTTAGGTTGCTGAACAGGGAGCTGTTATCTGGTTACCTTCCCATTGTTCTGTTGTTAGGCTGCTGGGTGGGGGAAAGGGAGGGGGTGATATCACTCCAACTTGCAGTACAGCAGTAAAGAGTGATTGAAGTTTATCAGAGCACAAGTCACATGACTTGGGGCAGCTGGGAAATTGACAGTATGTCTAGCCCCATGTCAGATTTCAAAATGAAATATAAACAAACCTGTTTGCTCTTTTGAGAAATGGATTTCAGAGCAGAATTCTTCTGGAATAGCACTATTAACTGATGCATTTTGAAAAAAAAATGTTTTCCCATGACAGGATCCCTTTAAAGGGAACTGTAACCACCAGCAATTTTGAAGACTAAGCAGAGAGTTTATAATTAATAAGAATTCAGTAGCACTAGTTGCCGTCTATTTCAGTGGCAAAAAGATTTTGATTGATTTCATTACATGACTATCAGTGTCAGACCTCACATCTCATGGACACAACAGAAACCCATCTCCATTATGTGTAAATGAAACATTTGAAAGCTGTTGATTTAGCAATGGTATAATGAGCAGCGAATAAAACAGGAACAATCAATGCAGACCACTCTAGGAAGGTAGATTAAGAGACTGAAGAAACAATTGAGGTTCTATAGTCTTTTACCTTGACTTTTGGTATTTAATTAAGCTGCTGACCATTTGGTATTTAATTAAGCTGCTGCTAGAGTGTCAGTGTCTAAGGGTAGGGGCAGACAGTGCGATTCGGGGAGATTTAGTCACCTGGCGTTTTTTGCAGGCAACAATCTCCCCGAATTACCTTCTCCCTGTCTGCCGATCGTGAAAGCACAAAGCGCCAGCGCCTGTGCAGACGCGGCGCGGCGATTTCCGGAATCGCCCGAAGATACCTCGTGAGGAAACTTCGGGCGATTACGGAAATCGCCGCGCCGCGTCCGCACAGGCGCTGGCGCTTTGTGCTTTTACGATCGGCAGACAGGGAGAAGGTAATTCGGGGAGATTGTCGCCTGCAAAAAACGCCAGGCGACTAAATCTCCCCGAATCTCCCTGTCTGTCCCTACCCTTACACATTCTGTAACATGCATAGATTGTTTCACTTCTAGGAGCATAATGTCACGCCCAGTGCAATTACACATCTATAATCTCTAGGAGACCTCTTAAATGATATATAAATAAAATATAGCCTTCTGCCTTGTGATAAATAATGTATAATTCTACCTAGTTGAGTGTCCTTCAAGCTGCCCTGTAGAAGACTCACATTTTTTTTTTCCAAAACATCTTTTTTTATAGATTGATCTGCGAGATGACCCTATAACTTTGGCTCGGCTTCTCCATATGAAAGAGAAACCAATCACCCAAGAGCAAGGAATGAAGCTTGCAAAAATGGTATGTTTTAGGAGTCCTGGCAGAGAACGGGATGCTACATCTCTGTAGTAATAGAGCCTTAGATATGTTAGCCCATTTGTCTTACACTAGTGGTTCAACTTTAAGTTAACTTTTAGTATGTTGTCAGGTCTAAGCAACTTTTCAACTGACCTTTTTTTAATGTTTTTGAATTATTTGCCTTCTTCTTTTGACTCTTTTCAGCTCTCAAATAGGGGTCAGTTACCCCATCTATGAAACAAATTCTCTGTAAAACTACACATTTGTTGTTTCTGCTACTTTGTATTACTCTATTCAAGTCCTCTCTATTCATATTCCAGTCTTTTAAATCAATGCACAGTTGCTAGGGTAATGTGGACTCTTGAAACCATTTTTGTTGCTCCAAAAGGTTATGCCGCCTTCAAGCACTTCTTAAAAGTGTTCAATTAAAATCTGCAATGCAATTACAGTTTAAGGAAGGTTGTTACATTGCTAAATGTGAATTTTTATTATTATTTGTGCAAATTGTTTTTCTCTTTGTGACTTTCAATACATTCCCCAGTATTTGCCTGGCTGAAAGCTATGCTGTTCTACTTTAGATATATTTTATCAGCATTGATGATTAAAGGAATAATTTGTTAACTGTGGTACCCATATAGGGCAACAATGTCAATGCTATAAAGTGGGTGCCACCAGGGTAAGACTAGAGGGTCAGTGCCCACTGGGGCTGCCACATCAGGGCCCCTGTAACCGCCCCCAAGGTTCCCTCCCCCAGTCGCATGACCTTCTACCCAGTCGCAGGCCCACCTCCACAGCAAACCCACCTCTGCCCTCTCCTGGCAGGTAGAGGCAAGTGGGTTCAGTGGGCGGGCAAGAGGTGGAGTGGGTGGAGCAAAAGGCAGAGCCAGGCAACCAGGCAGAGGTCAGGAGCAGAGGGGGGAGGTCTCACTAGGTGGAATGGGTCTGGGTCGGTAGGGCCCGCTGGGTTTTTCCTGGCTTCCAGACGGCCCAGTCCAACGCTGGGTTTCTCCACCATCACCATGAATATCCCAATTTATGAAGCCTCACATTAACTTTAGCTGAGTAAGGGGCTCACTTTCAATAATACTGCAAGGCAAGGTAATAAAATGTGTCTTGGTTTTCTCTTGAATGTTAGATTGGAGCACAGTGCTACCTGGAATGTTCAGCCTTGACTCAAAAGGGCCTTAAGAATGTTTTTGATGAAGCAATCTTCACGGTCTTCCATCCAAAGAAAAAGAAGAGGCGTTGTGTGAAATGTCGCAATTCATGCACAATAGTATAAGGTCACTGCCTACGAATAACTGGTGCTACTGTACATACATAGGAGCAAAGACTTGAAAATCCAGCATCACAAGTTGCAAGTGGACACTTGGCCTTGTCTGTGATGCACCAATCATATTGGAGTATATGAGCAGTGCACATTCCAAAGCCACGTGGCTAGGAACCTGGGGTGATGTCAAGAGTTGACTTTTATAGCTGTCTCTCTCACACACTGTGATATATTTCACTGAGCTGAGATAAACCACAATATGTGCCTTTTTTTTACTTTCATAATGTTCGGTGGGGAATGGGATTGTATAACGGTTGTAATGCATTTATATGAAGTCTGTGCCTAAGTCCATGAGACTGAATGCAATTCTATGCACACACAACATCACAATGACACTGCAGTACAAGCCATAACGGAACTGGGGGGGAGGGGTTCTTAAGTCTTCTTTGTTCTTGGTTATTCACTGATGTTTGTTGTACAACCTAGAGCTGAAAGTAAGGGAGGGAGGTACCACCCCACTGTTACTGGCAGGGCATTAAAACTAGAGACCATGCAATACATCATTTTATGTAACTAAATGGTACTGTCCACTGCTGCTTTGCTTTATTGAACAATAATCTCCTAAACACTAACAAAATGAGAGAGATAAATTTTGACATGACAAAAGTTCACTGCACTTGGAAGCCCAATATTTCACTTGAGCCGTTGTATTCGTCTGTGGTCTACATGTGCTCTCAATTTAGCCGCCATGTTTAGTGAGATTTTTAAAGCCGCACCACATCTAACTTAGCAATTTAGTGCAAACCCTTATTGTATTTTTGTATATTCAATCATGAGAGCCTTTTTATTCTCAAAGTTGGACCGGAGGGTTGAATATTTAATGATGACTTTTGAAGGTCTGGTGGTCAGTTTCTCCATGTTCTCTTATTCATATTTACAGGCATTTATTCATTTACATGTTCTCATGTGGGGTCAGACTGACCTACAGGAGTATCAGAGGATCTTCTGGTGATCCCCAGTCTAGGACAGGACCCATCAGCCCCTTCATAATTCCACCATGGGCCAATAGAACACCTTTAACATTTATCTAACTGTTGTGAGATTGGGCAGTAAATGTCAGATTCTCAGATGCATTCTGGGAGGGCCAGTCTGATACTGATCTCATGTCATGACACATCTGTGGAACCTACACTCCTCTTTCTCTACAATGCTGGAAAATATAGTTGACATTTTGGGTTTTTTTTTGTCATTTCACTCACAGATTTGTTATTTAAGTCTAATGATTGCATTATATTCTATGCAGCCCCTTACAGCTCATATTGCTATTTCATGTGTTTTTATATACAAGATAAAAGATGTGGCCAGCATTTAGATGGGATATAGGGTAGAAATGTGTGAATAAGAAAAGAGAAAGTTTGAGAGTGCAGCTTTTAAAGGACCTGATTCCAGAGGAGCCTCAGAAGGAAATAATTTAAATCTATAATAAGCCAAAATGATGGTGTGGTTTTTTAAATGAAATACACACTGACAACCAATGAAAACTATTTCCCATGGAATTTATACCCAGACAAACAAGAAACAGAAGTGTTTCCAGCTGACAACTGCATCTTAACCAAAAGTCACTGGTACACAAACCCAAGTGATTTGTATATGATGGAAAGACAGTTTAAATAACCCTTGACTTTGTGTTTCTTCTTCTTTATGTTCTCCAGGCCACACTTGGAGTACAGGATAAGAGTATGTCTAGCTGTATTTCCAAGTCATTACAATATAACGTGTTGCTGACTACCAAAGGCAAAGAGGGTTCAAGGAGTTAAAATATAGATTTTGTGGAAAATGTTTGGTGAAAATAATACCTGACCTTCAAAACGCATGATGTATTCAAGTGTGGAGTAGATGAACGTGAACGCTTCCCATTCTGGGAATGGTATTCCTTGTCTTCCACTGGGGAATGTCTGAACTTCTGGATCCACACAGGAGAACTGCACGGGATGTTCTTGAGTACACATACTTGGTTATTATTATATGGTTCTACTAATTATTGTATAAAACTTAAAGAAACTTAATCTTCAATAACGTCTACCTTAAACATTAATGCTACACATGGTATAGTTGTCCCCCCCCCCAGGAACTAAATGTTGGGCTAAATGCATTAGATACCCTGTCCCTAATGTAAGGAAGCTCTGAGGATCTGTTATTGTTCTATGATATCTTTATTCTTATATACACATTATATGAAGGCACTGCACTTCCTACGTAACTGTATGGATGCATGACATTGCCTAGATAAAGTGTGCAAAAATAAAATGAAACAATAAAAAGTTGTTTTGCACAAATATTTGCATATAAATTCTTCACATCGGGTGTTGTTTTGGATGCATGTTATTTGATGTACCACCTTGTGTTATAAAGTGATGTGTGCTGCCAAAATTCTCACTAAACGGTCATTAAAGGGCAAGGAAAGTGTAAAATAGAATAAGGCTAGAAATGCTGTATTTTGTATACTAAACATAAACATGAACTTACTGCACCACAAGCCTAATCAAACAAATGATTTATGCTTTCAAAGTTGGCCACAGGGGGCTGTCATCTTGTAACTTTGTTATACATCTTTGCAAGACTAGACTACATACACATGCTCAGTGTGGTCTGGGCTTCTTAGGGATCGTCAAAAATGATAAAAAACAAAGCTGCTTGAGTTCTGCATGGCTGGTAAGTAAGGCAGGGGCTCCCCCTGCTGTTCATAAGTATGATTGTTTCCCTGCCAGAAGTTAGGGACCATCTGACAATTCCTATCCACAGCACTAAATGTCATAAACGTCAGGTCACTAAATGTGAGGTTTCTTATAAAAACGGTACACATTTTTTAATTAAAGTATATTGGAGATAGATTTCTTTTTCATTAAAGAAAGTAAAAATTGAGTTTTATTTCTTTGCCTTTCCTTGCCCTTTAAGATCAGGGAGTGAATATGGCTGTAATGTATTTACATATAAGGAGACTATTTACAATGTGTCCATGTTAGTAACGATTACAATTTTTTATCACTTGGATGGAAATCATTTTGGAATCACCTTTGCAAAGTCAGAGGGGTATTAAAGTCACATTAATGTCATATCAAAACAAATCTTTCCAGCTACAGCCTGATGAGCAACTCTGTCCTGTTTTGCCAAAAAATCTCCAAAACACATTGAAGTCAATGACCATTTGTGGTTTTATTTTCAACAGGCATTTTTCTGTACAAAATACATGGACTTGTTTGCTGTATTTTTTTCATGCAAAATGCCTTGAAGTCGAGGGTTTTTTTTTTTTTGCCTGTGTTTTTTCCTCACTGCATTTTTTCTTGCAACAAAAGTTTTTGCCGTTAAATTTTGCTACAGTTTTGCCTATATGATGACACAGAATTTTGCTGCAAATGTGCACCTGCATGAAAATTTTGCTCATCACTAAGGGGCAGATTTACGAGGGTTAAAAAAATTGGTCGAACGATCGAATATAAAAAATAATATCGAACGATTAAATCGTTGGAATTGAACAATTTGAACTAATTTAGCTATTCAATCAAATTTTTTTTATTCGATCGAAAAATACTTTAAAACACCTATGGGAGCTTCCCATAGGGTTTTAAAGCAATTCGGCAGCTTTGATCTGGCGAACTGGCCTATCGGAAAAAAATTTAATCAGCAATTAATTAGACTATCGATCTATTAAATTTGATTGAATTTGTCAAATTCGATGGTAGAATTTAACTAATTTGCATATTCGTAAAATTCGACCAATCGAAATTTGTCAATTCGATCGAATTTCAGTCATTCACGCGAATTTGATAAATCTGCCCCTAACTGTATTAAATATGCTTCAGATGTTCATTTAGGGACTAATTTAATATTAATCGAGGCTCTGGATTGGGTAAAAGAAAGTAAAACGCCCCAAGTGACTTTTTTTCTCTCCCTCATTTATTTTCTCCGTGATATTTTTTATTTGACAATTTTTTATTAATAAACAGCTAAACTCTCTTACCCAATACCAACCCTCCATTAATAAGAAAGCAGCCGCCAAGTCTGCACCTTCAACAATTCTGTATTACAAAATATACTTATATAATTTTATTTGAAAATAATTTTAGTTTCTGTTTTTCAGGCTTTTTGGGGTACGATGTAAAGACATTATTTTTTAAGGTTGTGCTATAGGAATATAATAGATTGGCCATGACTAGACAGCAGATAAAAGATGGTTGATAATAAACACACTACTATTTCAGAGGAGGGGGCATATGCTTCATAATCATTTTATTATAATAAAGTAAATATGTTTAGGTAGCAACATTTTCCTTACAGTATTAATGTTAAATTCAAATGGTTTACAGTAATATTTCTGCTTAGAAACCATTGCATATAACAAGTGTACACAAATAGAGAACATGAGTATTTTTGTTATTCTGGATATACAGCTGAAAATCCTCATACCCATTGTATGCCGGGTTCCAGCACTGCTCCATCCGAAGCGTCTAAAGAAGCTACTGCTGCTGCTGTTGTTGTTGTTAGAAGGAACCCCTTAAAAAGTCTCACATTCTGTAGTAGACGTGGAACAAATGTCACAGTCGCATCTAATGGCAACCGGGTAAGTAAAGAATGGGTCAGTGTCTGGACTGCAGTTTGGCAGTTTTACAGTAACCAGTTTAGTTTCATTGTAGGTGCAGACTCTGTGGTGGGCTTCTATGTAGGGAGGGTCTAGGACTGGCTTCTGTGAGGGAAAGAAGAAAACACGGTCACTAGGGGTGGAACTACCGGGCCAGGGCCAGCACCCCCCAGGGCCCCCCGGCAGTCTCACACTGGGTGCAGAAATTAGGCACGGACGGGGGGCAGCTGCTCGGCCTGCCAACACCTAGTTCCATTACTGACGGTCACAAACATGGGGTGATTCATCAACATTCAAAATCAACAAAATCATTTTTTGTGCTAAAACTCTTGAATTTGAAGAATTATGCTGTGAAAAACCTGTATGTGTGATATAAGCATAAATAAATACATAAATAAATATATATATAGCTTGAATGTAAAACTTTGTTGTCTAAAAGCTGCTGAGTCCATGAAGAAGTCAATGAGAGCCGTCTATGGCAAATTTTAAGGCTTTTTTTTTTTTTTCACAGTGCAAAATTTTCAACCCATTGAAAAGAATAAAAAAAAAAGAGTAAACATTCAAGCTATTTGAAATTTTTTTACAATATCTTTCTAACACATTTTTTTGTCCGGATTTTTTAATAAGTAAGCAAGCAATCAAGGGTGTAACAACAGCAAAGGGAATCCTGCATGCTGAGGCGCGAGAGCAACAATTTAAAGAAAAAGAACGGCGGAGATATTAAGTCTTTAGAGGAAACGAGGGATGCGCCGAATCCAGGATTTATTTTGGGATTCTGGCATTTTCAGCAGGATTCGGATTCGGCTGAATCCTTGTGCCTGGCCGAACCAGATCCGAATCCTTAAAATCATGTAACTTTTCATCACAAAACAAGGAAGTAAAAAAAAAATTTACCACTCACTTCTTGCAAGGCTCGCTTTAATCTACCAAATCCTGAAATACTTTGTGAAATTAGGATTCTGATTCAGTTCGGCCAGGCACAAGGATTCCATTGAATCTGAATCGGTGCATACCTATCCAAAACATCATTTCTAGCCTACATACTTCTTTAGTGAAGCTTTAGTTCTCATTTAACAAAAGAGCTATTTGTTCATCCGTCTTTTAAAAATGAATAAAAACAAAAAAAGGAACTCACCTCCCAGGTCTCACAGCGCCCCCAGCAGGCATCAGTAGTCACGCGCAGACCTTTGCACCCAGGTTTCTTTGCTAAGAAGGTGAATTCCCTGACGGCACATCCAATGAATGTTCTCAGGCTTATATTGGATCCTACAGCGGTGCTGAGACTCAGGGCTACAACCAGAAACTGCAGTGCAGGGAACATCACACTCTTCTTGTTCATTCTTCTCAAAGACACTGCGTCCACTGGCAAAACGTACTTCTAAATAAGAATAACAGGATTCCTTCGATACATATTCATTGTTTGGTTTGGCAGTAGGTTCTTTGCCATGTATAATTAGATCTCACATGAGCATTTATGGCTACCACTTCTTAAAAATAATACTATCCCATCACAGACACGTTATTCCTATGACATTAATGCACCCAAATGACTACACCACCAGCATTTATTATAAACAGACATATCTGCCAGCAACAATCCAGGGGTTCCGATGCACGAATGGCAGATTTGGGGAGAGAGGGGAGCAGACTAAAGGTAGGCCACAAAGCAGGTATGGGAACCCCTCAGCTTTGCACCCTAGGCACATGCCTGCTCTGCTTACATCTTGGCCCGGCCCTGTCACTATCATTTTAATTTTGGGGAATGGATTTTGTGTCCAAATAGGGGTTGTACTTCCGCAGTTGCCTAGGTATCATTTCATTTTTACAACGTGGTTATTATTATTCATACATAAGTCAGTAATGAAGCAGTGCATAAACGAAATTAGAAAAATTAAATGTAAAAGCACAAATATACAGTAGCGAATGGTGCTCTTCATGGACAAACCAAGAGCAATGAAGATCATAAAAGTGAACAAAATAAAAATTACATTATAGCAAAGAAAAAGAAATAAATCCATGAAAGAAATAGAAACATTAAAGCCCTAAGGGGCAGATTTATCATTGGTTGAATTTCGAATTAAAAAAAATTCGAAATTCGACCATATGAATAAAAGGGAAGTAAAATCTTTTGAATTCGACTATTCATTGATTTTACTGCAATTCGATCGATCGAACGAAAGATCTAATAGGAAAAACTTGATCGATCAAATTTTTTTTTATACGATCTAAAATAATGATTCCCAATTCGGTAGCTTGGTTCTGGCGAAGTAGGTGGTCGAATAAAAATTTAAAGGGGAAGTAATTCGACCATCGAATAGTCGAACATTCGAATATTCTAATAAAATTTTATTCGAATATTAGAATTATTCAAATTCGACTATTTGATGGTCGAATTTGCCTAATTTGCATATTCGAAATTTTTAATTAGAATTTAATTAAAATTTGATCGAATTTCGAATTATTCATGTGAATTTAGTAAATCTGCCCCCTAGAGTTGCCTAAATCAGGGGTGCTCAACCTTTTTCGGTCCGGGGACCGGTACAGCTGCAAATTGTTTTGCAAGAAGGGTCAGGGGAGTTGGGGGTCGGAGGATGCCGGCATCCAATTCTGGTTGGTGGCATCCAATTCGGGCACGCCAGATTAATTTCGGTGGCTGGTTCTGGGCCACGGACCAGTGGTTGGGGACCCCTAACCTAGATATCTATGGGTGCTTATTATGATTCCAGAGCAGTGCCTTTTCAGAGAATGGTAATAAAATAAATTAAAAATTTTTTAATAAAATAACAAATGTTTATCTTTGTTTTTACCTTTTTATTTGGTTACCTGAGGCAGATAGCTGCTTTATTCCTTTGCAACACATTCTGTAATATGTTTCACTCACTTTACTAAACTCACTGCAATGTAGTTTTCGTTCCCATAAGTCCCATAAGACCCCAGTGCAATTTCTTAAATAGTAATGCCCAATGGTGAGGAAACCAAGTTATTTAATCTAGAAACTCACTTTTTGACCTCTTGCTCTTTGCACTGCCTTAGCCGTTTGTGAAGCCTGCTTCTATTAAGAGAAAAGAATAGAAAGTTACAAGCAGTCTCATCGATAGTTTTGTATTTGCATTGTAAAATTACTTTTTATGATCACATTTATCAGAAAGTCAGCAATCTTGGCAAAATACAAGATTTTGTTAGCATTGAGCAGGACATATCAGAATATAAATGTATATATAACTACAGGTATGGCACCAGATATCCAGAAAGCTCTGAATTATGGAATTCCCATCTCCCATAGACTCCATTTTATCCAAATAATCCAAATGTTTAAAAATGATTTCCTTTTTCTCTGTAATAATAAAACAGCACCTTGTACTTGATCCAAGCTAAGATATAATGAATCCTTATTGGAAGCAAAACCAGCCTGTTGGGTTTATTTAATGTTTACATGATTCTCTAGTAGACTTAAGATTTGAGATCCAAATTATAGAAATATCCCTTATCCAGGAAAACCCCCAGGTCTCGAGCATTCTGGATAACAGGTCCCATACTTGTACAAAAATCAAGCTAATAGATCCCATTATACAGGATAAAGGTGTCCCATTGAAGCTCTGTCTGCAGTGGTGTAACTAGGGGACATTGGGCCCCATGTAACTAGGGGAGTGTGTTGCTATTGTATCTTTCCACAATCCATTATGATCTGGAAAAAACTGACAGTTGTGCTGTTTTCCCAGTATAAAGCAGCTCTGGCATATGCATATATGTTTTTTTTAATACGCACAAAGGAAAAGCACAATTCCATTCCTGGGCAGCAGGAGTCCGTTAGTATTAGAAACTGTAACTGAATTAGATGAATAAACAAAGACAAGGTAACTTTTAAGGTACATTCATGTTTAAAAAGAAGTTTTTTAGTGTCAGTATCGCTTTAACGTACAATCACTACTTTTCACCTACCCCTTTCAACCTTAAAACCAGAAGCTGCACAGCCAAGAAGCAATTTTTATTAATTATATTTTTATTGAGGTTTCAGCAGAAATATTCAAGAATATAGCATAATATAAGTAAAGATGACTAGGAGATTAAAAAAAAAAAAAGTTTAACAACAGTCAGAGTAAAATCTAGAATGTAATAGTCAAGAAACGGCAAAATCGGAAATATTAGTTAAAGTCAATTAAGTTCAGTTCGTACCTGGGTAATTATACAGACAATTTTGGACTCACTTCCTTTCCACATCTTGTTAGTTATATAGGTAAATAGACCAACTATCAATAAAATGTTTCAGGGGTCCCCTATCTAAAACAAATTGCTTTCTGTAAGCTGAGAGATCTCAAATGTGATCTTTCAAAACAAGAGATTCTTCTTTCATCCAAAGCAAAAATATCAATTTACAGACTGCAGTCACTACCAAATACAAAAACCTCTCAAATTTGTCAACACTTTTTTCTCTTAGAATCAGTTTTATATGTAATCCCAGATGTCCGTTCAATAAAGCCATCTGTGGGCCAATTTTACTATTGAGCTAAAAAAAAAGATATAAATAAAATTCAGGTTCACATTATTTTGGGACAATATCATCAGGAGTGAAAACCCTTTATAGTGTGGACAAAATGAATATGTAGAGCCAATAGAATGTTTCAGATCGCCTATAGTATCGGTCCCTTTATTTTAGGATAATAATAATATGTTTATTATAGATTATTATGAGGAGAAATAACATCATTCAAAAATAAGAGACCATTTATGAGTTAAGTTGTGAAGCAGGTGAAAATCACAATCAGAAGGTTATAAAGTTAACTAGGAATAACAGAAAATGTATTTAGGATAGGATTACTGAGAGTAATTAAAGGGTGTCAGATAGATCACCAGGAATTATGACTTTTTCCAGTTACTTTCTATTTTCTATGTGTTGCCGTTTTTCTAATATTGAAGTGTAAAGTGTCATTTTTAACCTTCTAAAGCAGCTGTGGGGTGGGGGG
>CM044446.1:76749346-76777784 GCA_024363595.1 Xenopus borealis | reverse complement strand
GAATCCCTGGATTTCATTACAGGCAGCTGTTAGAATTGATACAATAGTTACTAATAGTCCAGAGATGTTGCTGTGAAATGTACGAATTAAATGTTGCAAAATTGTAACAGTTTAGAGTCTGCGCCTGAATTACTGAGACTCAAACGCCTGAGACACCAACATTTAACTTTAATCTTAGATTTTGGAAAAACAGTAAAAAATAAATTATAGCAAGTAATTGAAAAAAGTCTGGGGAACAATCTAAAAACAGCTGAACTGAAAACAGTGTTTGGAAGGTGAATGACCCCTTAAGAACCGATAGCCCTAAATTATTTTGTGTATTTAAATATAAAGTACATTCACTGTTTAACAACCGTCACTACCAATAATCTTGACTTGATTGATCTCCTTCCATTGGACTGCATATCTTACAACCTTTATAGTTTTGTTGCATTCTGACCTGTTAAACATCATATTCATATTTCATACAGATCTGCAGAAAATACTGGTGATGTGAATATCAAATCTGATTAATCTTTTAATTATAACATATATTTATTAAATATGTATATTAAATATATATATTTAATATATATATATATATATATATATATATATTATTTTAAATATAAATATATATATTAAATATCACAGTGAATATTTAAATCTAAGCACTTACTAGGGGGAATAAATATTCTGCGTACATATGCGTCTCCCATTGAAACACTCAACAGTATCTTGTTATCAGTTACTAACATTTCCATTACATTAAACGCACTAATGTGCATCTATCTAACAGAGAGTACTTCACTTAGCGAATATATGTATACGAAATTGACATCCTCACAATATTGAAATGTGTTACCAAATAAAGACATACAGACCTTTAATTCAATCTCTTGTAGCCTGCCCGTTCTCTCTGCAGAAGCTCTTTACTTACTTCTATTCTTATATAGGTACAAGGGGTCCTGTCAATCAAATCATACAAAGGCAGATCCTTACATGAACTACTGAGAACATCAAAGATTGCGCACACACACACACACACCACACATTCAGACACACACACACACACACACACACACACACATGGAAAGCCTCCTGTCTAAACCCATTAACAATATTAAGGGCATCCGTTCTTAACAACACATAGGAAACAAAGCCTGCTGAAATAAGTATCGAATGGTGACATAATTGCAGGGGAAAGAGTGAAGGTGAGGGATTTATATGAATAAATGAAAGGGATCACAATGGGTCGGGTCTTACAAGTACATTGTCAGGGTGGGCACAGCAAGGTAAGATTATGAACCTGCAGTCTGTTTAGTAAAGGGTTACAATATCGTGTTCTTGTTCGTTCTGCTGGGACACAAAGATAGAAAAGAACAAAATAAATCATTTGCAATAATATAGGGGTGACAAACAATAAAATAATTTTGGGGCAAAAACATTTTAGTTCACTAAAGGTAGGTCTGTCTTAATTTGTAGCAAAGGTCCATTTACTCATATAAAGAAAGACTGGCAACAGGTTGTGCCACAATTACCTGACTTGGTCCTTCTCCCATTCTTATTGATCATCATTAAACCAAGAGCTGTGTTTGTACCAGGCCCACCTGAGGATCTCCAGACATGTGCAGTCTAGGGTCTAAAATCAGGGTCCCCAAATTTTTTTTTTTATCCGTGAGCCACATTTAAAAAAGCTAGGGAGCAACACCAGCCTGAAGAAGTTCATAGAGGTACCCAAAAAGGCCTGTAATTGGTTATTTGGTTGCCCCTAGTGGATTGACAGACTAAACGAGGGTTGGTTTGGTAGAGCACATGGTTATTTTGCCTTCAAAACTTGCCTCCAAGTCAAAGATCCAAAACTAAGCGCCTGCATTGAGGTCACTGAGAGCAACAGCCATGGGGTTGGTGAGCAACTTGTTACTAGCGAGCCACTGGTTGGGGATCACTGGTCTAGATTGCTCATAGGAACTGGTTTATAGGAAACTGGGCTGGGGCAACTTGCTCATGTTACTACATGACCACCAAAATTATTTTTTATTACTTTGTCTTTAGTAGTATGAGCAAAGTTTGCCCCAGCCCAGTAACCCACAGCAACCAGACAGTTGCCTTTATAATTCTCTAGACGCTATCTACTAATAAGCTGCCATTAGCTAAAGAGACTGTCATTAAAGGATTTAAAAGTAAGCCTCACAGACAAAATATAAACTGATGTATTAGAATGTAGGTTATTCTGTAACTATCTATACACCACACTTGTATTTAGAAATGTCACGGAGAGAGCTGCTTTATGACTTGCACTGGCAATATAAAAACCATTTCTACAGATGCCAATGAAACTGTGAGCCCACAAGCCAAATAATGATGAAGACAATGCTTCTTAACATTATTTGCTTAATTAACTTTTTTTTTAATTACAGGGTAAAAAATTGAAAACATCTTTCTATCAAGCCTTTATGGTAGAGATTAATTTGCATTTAGTGTTTGTTTCCCACAGGCAATGGCTCGTTGCAAGGCTTTCTGGACCAGGTAATGGGGACAAAGAAGGAACTGGAAAAAGTCCATTAGTGAGGTATCAGAAGGTTTCAGGGGGATTGTAGTTCAGCTTCAGACACAGGACAGGCAGTAATTAGATACAGGCAAGAATTCAGCAATAAAGAGCAGCAAATAGTATACCCTGGAGTAAACAGTGGTGGCAACCACTGGGAGGGCCCAGGGGACAAGGGGGGGCTTTGAAATTTAAAGCAACTGAGTGGGTGGAAGTAGGAATGGGGGCAGTGAATGAATCAGACAGATGGGCAGATGGCTGTGTGCCAAAAAAAATCAATTGGGGATGATCTCTCCTGATCTCCCGATTTTTGGCTCTGGGGCTCTGCCAGATCAAGGTAGGTACACCATTAAATTAAGTAAATTAAGACTACAAACAGACATTCGAAATCAGGCCCCTGGTGTTACGTGTAATGATGGGCGAATCTACCCAGTTTCGCCGAAAAATTTGTGAATTTCCAAAGAAATTCATCATTGCTTTTGATTAGTATAAAGGATACAGATTTGCCCTTCTTGATGTTGGCTTTCCCATTGCCCAAGTCAGTTTCTGCATTCAGTTAGACTTCTAACTATTGACTACACTACACAGGGCCGTGTATAATATTAGTACAGATCAAATCATTCTTGTCACCTCTGTAATAAAATACCTGCCGTATAATCTAAGTTCCTTCATGGATCTGCAGCTGCATTAACATCATTTACTGTTGCGCTGCTGATTAAATCAATTTGGAAGGAAACATCCGTGTGCACTGGGAATATAAATTCCACAGGCTTCACAATAACCTGTTTAAGTGAAAACTATTTTGAATCATACAGTTGACTGTAAGTGATTCTTAAGTAAAGCTTATTAAACGCCTAATTGGTAATGAGTGATTTTGAGTAATCCTATCATCTTTCAGGCACAATGTTTGTGGCGGAACCTCAGTTTCAAGCCTACAGTTGTTTGGGCACAAAGAATAGGCATCTTTATAAATCAGTCCCTTGAAAAACCCATACATTCTATATTATGTGCTAGAGTGTGGTGACTGACTGGAGGTTTACTCATGGGGGTATATTTATAAAAGAGTGAAGTTCCGCCACTAGAGTGAAATTCCGCCACTCTCCATTCATTTCTATGGGACTTTTAAAGGCATATTTATCAAAGGGTGAACTTTCACTTCACCCATTGATAAATACACCTTTCAAAATCCTATAAAAATGAATGGAGAGTGGCGGAATTTCACTCTAGTGGCGGAACTTCACTCTTTGATAAATTTACCCCATGGAGTTACAAAGGGGTAGATTGGTGAGACTGTCACTAATCCCACAAACATAAATTAAATGTCTCCAGTTTGGGGACAGAATTTCCATATAGAAGAGACTACAATAAATAGAAGGTGCAAGAAAATGGCAAAGACTGGATTAAAAAAAAACAAAAAACTTATGATGTCATATGTTCCCAGATGGGAAATCTTTTTTAAAAATACTAAATATATGTCAAAAGCAAAATAAAGCTGCAAGAAGTCTTCTGCTCTCTGTGGAAATGGGGGTTTCAAGGTGTAGATTGTGGTGGTGAAATTAGAGAAAATATATGTATATTTATATGATAATGTACCCACTACTTTAATCTATAAAGATATTATGTGGCCATAACTTACTCTACATGTGATATAGTCCTACAAAGGCAATTTGTTGTGCAGATTCTCCAACAAAGCAAAATGGGACACTTGTCACTACCCATCAATATCGATGGGCAAATTAAAGCAATAAAGAGAGAACCAACTTTGGATTCATACCCTTCGTTTAGGAGATGTTGGACAAGCTGGTGCCTGCATACTTTTGTCCATGTAGTCTATAAGAAAATTACTTTCTTTCCCTTCACTCTTTTCTTCTTCCTCTGTGAAATGGATCATAGAGAACAATGGTTTTTATCTTTTTTTTTATTAAACTTAATTCTGTATTTTTAAAAAAAGCTTAAAAAATAAACAACAGAGGAGCTTGGTCCATGGAAACCATTAAGAAGGAACTATAAGCTTATAAAGATGTTGAAGTAGTCCAAAAAAGTTTATTAGAATTAAAGCAGGTAATCAATTAATAATATATATATATATATATATATATATATATATATATATATTATAGGGCAACCCCTTTTGAAATAAAAAATAAACTGATACCTTTATTGACTAATATATTCATATGCAAAGTGAAGCCTTCTGAAATCAGAAGGTATTTACTTGTCTCATGTCATACATATAGCACTGCCTAGATGCCAAAAAGGAGAGTTTTCATTCTCCCATAATGCATCATGGGCAGAGACATGTAAATCACTCCTTTATGTCCCTGTGGCCAACTATGCATCCAGAACCGCTGGTTTATAGCACAGATACAGCCTAATGGTTCAGAGACATTTATACAAACTTGCAGACAGCCTATTTTGATCTTGTTAGAACTTATCAGTGCAAGATATTGAAACATGGCTTCTGAGGGACTGGGATGCAAAGGGCCCAACAGAAAACCTTAGACCAGGGGCCCAACTTTCCAAACTATTATTCCTTCTCTCCACAGATAACCTCTTTATTCTCCTATTCTTTTAGATCTGCTTACAATACTCTATTCTTCCATTATTAAGCCTCTTTTTCCACATAAAGAAATAGGGAATGAACATGAAATAGGCCAAATAGGCCCGCTGACTCCTGGGCCCACCGGGAGTTTTCCTGGTATCCCTGCTTGGACAGCAGCAAAAAGGGAAACCAAAAACCTGAAATAAATCGGGTTCCCATAGTGGTCACATACAATACACAACTAAGGACCCTCAGAAAAATAGCCAGAGATCTACAAGGTACACAAAAGCATATTCCCAGACCCACCACTCCTAGCATTCAGACAGCCTCCCAACCTAAAGTCACTGATAACAAGAAGTGCCTTATTGTACCCCACCAAAAATGGAACATACCCCTGTGGCAAAAAACAATGCAAAACCTGCCCACATATCCTGACTTCTGACAAAATACCAATTCCAGACACATTAGAGGAATGCAGCATCCATGGCCACTACAACTCTTCTTCTTCCAATGTGGTGTACTTAATACAATGCACCAAATGCAACAACAGGGGGACTGTATATAGGAGAGACGGGGCAAAGTCTGAGAAAGAGAAATACACACCACCGATTCACTGTAACCAATAAAAAACTGGACACACCAATAGGAAAATATTTCAATGGCCCTCATCACTCCATAAAGGATTTAAGAATTTAGTTTCTTAAGGGCAATTTTAAAACAGATACTGATAGAAAAGTATGGGAATACAAATTAATGGAAACTTGATCCAAAGTAAGATATAATTACTCCATATTGGAAGCAAAACCAGCTTATTGGGTTTATTTAATGTTTAGGTGACTTAGATGAAGATCCAAATTATAGAAAGATCCATTATCCGGAAAACCACATGTCCCGAACTATCTGGATAACAGGTCCCATACTTGTAATTTATCTTATTATATGAAATCAAACTACTTGGGTCCATTCTCAGTAAACCGGAATCCAAGATGTTCATGAATTACAAATGTACAAGTTTGATTTTGAAAGCAAGCCAGAATACATTGTCTATTCTTTTAGCGTCTCTAGGTTTTCTCTGTAGCATTATTTTACTTTCCAAAAAAAAGTTGTTTTTTTTTTAATTTAAATTTCAAGCTCCTCTGTGAATATGTAGCTTGAAGGAAAGCAGTAGTGTGTAGGCAAAATGTTATTGTTTTTGGAAAATAGAAATGCTCAGTTAATACCTTGTTTTAGGGTCTGTGAGCAGGTAGATCATGATGTTATATTTAGAGTCCCTGTGTTTTGGTTCTTATCGAGCTGTTTGATCTCAAAAACTCTCAAAACCCCAGAATAAAATGCTTTTGTCCAAGTAATTGTTTTGCTTAATAGCTCTCAAAAAGTCTCTTTTCTCATTCCAAGGTTTAATAGCAGCACTCTTCACTTTATCCCACAGCACATCCCAAGGAGTTAGTTTAACAAGGATTTCCGAAATGTAAGTGGCTCATTGAATGTTCTTCAAAAGAAAAATGTGAATGTGGCTTTCCATGGTTTATCTGTACATTGTGTTTTCCCTGGCAATTAATCCAAACAAAAATACTCTTCCAGTGATCTTCAGTTAAGCAGTATTCTCTCTCTCTCTCTCTCTCTCTAGTGATTAACTCAGTGATCCCCAACCAGTAGCTCGCGAGCAACATGTCTCCAACCCCTGGGATGTTGCTCTCATTGTCCTCATAGCAGGTGCTTATTTTTGAATTACAGGCTTGGAAGCAAGTTTTAATTGCATAAAAATGAAGTATAGTACCAAGCAGAGCCTCCTGTAGGCTGCCAGTCCCAAAGTGGCTACCAAATAGCCAATCACAGCCCTTATTTGGCACCCCTAGGGACTTGTTCACGCTTGTGTTGCTCCCCAACTCTTTTTACATTTGAATGTGGCTCACGGGTAAAAAAAGGTTGGGGACCCCTGGATTAACTCATTGTAATCATGAGGATATTTTTCTCCATAAGACATTTACGTGACTCTGATAAACTTCAATCACTCTTTACTGCTGTACTGCATGTTGGAGTGATATCACCCCATCCCCCCAGCAGCCTAACAACAGAACAACGGTAAGGTAACCATATAAGATAACAGCTGCCTGGTAGATCTAAGAACAGCACTCAATAGTAAAATCCATGTCCCACTGCGTTCCATTCAGTAACATTGAGAAGGAAAAACAACAGCCGGCCAGAAAGCAGTTCCTTCTTAAAGTGCTGGCACAAGTCACATGACTTGGGGCAGCTGGGAAATTGACAAAATATCTAGCCCCATGTCAGATTTAAAAAATGAATATAAAAAAATCTGTTGCATTTTGAAAAAAAAAAAAAACTTTTTCCCATGACAGTATTCCTTTAATCACATAATTGCAGCACCAATACTCTGCCTAACACATTTCAGCCAAAAAACCCAAACAAAAACTCAAAACTCTGTTATGGGCCACTGTATACAAACATGGCACGTGAAATGAAAAACTGAACGACGTAATGTCATTTACTATTGCTGCCATAATTGAATCCCTTCAAACCAGTTCCATGTTAATCCCCAATCATTAAATGTGCTTTACTAAAAATATGCTCTTTGGATTTGCATATAACTGCACTCAGTGCTGCTCAGTCCTTCCTGCGTTCTGTTCAGAATCAAGCACTCTTGTAGGTATGGACCCAAAGAGACCCTGGAGTTACTGGCACCTCCTGGAAAGATGGTGGCACCAGGGTTCCCTCAACACCATGCATCAACAGGAGCAGTGCACTTGCGTCTAAAGAACTGGGTGCAACACTTGTGTGTGGAAATGACAAGGGAAACTTTCAGTGCAAAAACAAAAGTGGACATAACAACATCAGATGCAATGCCCCTTGCTGGAACTCTGGGATAAAATGCTGCATTATAGGGGGACACAGCCATTGCATTCAAAATTGCACTTTGCTCACTGAACCTGCAGACATACAGTTGCATTCAGAATAATAGCAGTGTGTTTAAAAAAAAGTGAATAAAGCTCAAAATCCTTATAATAGCTTTTATTTCCATACACGCAAATGCATTGGAACTGTCAAGGTCGGCACCCTACACCAGAACAAGTGCCAAGCACCCTGGTCTCGGCTTGTGCTTCACCAGTAGTGTGACCGCCTTTGGCTTCGGGTGGAGCCCTCAGCTACTCAGATGCCACCAGGACTTAAACGAGAGGTGCAAGGCAGGGGTTCTGGCCAGGAACCAGGAAGTCAATCAGGAGGGTTAAGCAGAATCAAAGTCGGTTTCAGGCAAGAGTCAGGATACAGAGGTCAGAGAGATCAAAAGCCAGGCAGGGTCAAACACAGGAAATCAGGACAACTGGAAACTTAACAGCGCAAGGTACAAGGCACCAGGAATAACCTATCACAGGAAATGTGAAACTTAGAAAAGTCCCCTTTAAATATTTGAATTTTGGCGCCAATGCGAGCTGATGTCATGACTTCAGCGCGCATTGAGCTTTTAAGAGGCGTAAGTGCGGCTGCAGAAGGAGAGGAGCAGCACGGCGGGCGTCCCCGCCACACCACTGGACCACCAGGGTTTATTACAGGAACACTGCACATTCTATTCTAAAACAAAGGGAATATTAGGCTGTTCCGAAAAATTGCGGTGTTTGTATTCTTCTTTACAAACTCAAACATTCACTGTATAAACTGAAAAACATTTCAAGATTTTGCTTTCCTTTGAAATCCCTGAACTAATATTCAGTTGTATAATCAGTGTTTGTGAGAACTGCTGCACAATGTGTTACATGGAGTCCCCCAACCTCTGGCACCTGTTACATTCCACAATTCTTCTGCATTTCTTGTTTTTGCCTCAGAAATAGCATTTGTGATGTTACCTCACACATTTTCTATGGATTAAGGTCTGGGGATTGTGCTGGTCACTCCATAGTGTCAGTCTTGTTGGTCTGGAACCCAAGATGTTGCTCGTTTATTGGTCTGCTTGGGGTCATTGTCTTGTTGAAAGGGCATTTCTTCATCGGCATAAGGCAACATGAGCTCTTCAAGTATTTTGATGTATTGAAACTGATCCATGATCCCTGGTATGTGATAAATAGACCCAACACCATAGTATGAGAAAGATCCCCATATCATGATCATCTGGTTAGTGATGGGACTGATATTATTTTTAACATAACTGTAAAGGACCCACTTCAATGTAGTGAAAAGGGGGGAAAACACTGTTTTAAAGAGCAGCAAATATGAACTGTAAATAAAGATTCTGGCCCAGGTAGTTCAGCCGAATGATCCCACCCTCAGAGACTTGTTGGCTGCTGTGTCTGCTCATTACAAAAGAGGCTTTGAGAGGTTTTATTCTCTGAATTAAGCAACTTTTGACAGGTGGATTTTAGGAAGTCTCTTTTCGGGGAGAGTTCAGAAATGCACATAATTACCATGTTGTTACCTTGAATATTACCAAGAATTCCCATTTAAAGACAAGATTCAGTTAGAAGATCCATCATTGCCAACAGCATTTATATAATTGGGAATACAAAAACCGTTAAGTCCATTTTAGTCCTTTAATTCTGGTAACAACTCTTAATAGAGCAATTAAAATGAATGGGGCTGTGGCAGAAAGGTGTAGGAATTCAGCAAGGGCAACTCTGACGCCAGACTCCAGAAAAGTAATTATAAAGTCTAGTGCTGCGCAGTTGTCTCTGCTGCATTATCTAAAGCAGTGCTTGAGCCTCCCTAAGCTTATAACAAGTTTACTCATACAGAAAACCATTGGTATAACAATTATCTTTCCAAGAACATCTAGGACAACAAATCACTTTCAAAATCTTGTTTTCAGGTGTATCTAGGGGAGAAGATAATCATTCTCCCCCAATCTATTCCAAATTTACCTTTAGGCCAGTGCTAAACCATCACATTAAGCTAGGGTGAGGACATTATTTGCACAACATGACAGTTTGGGCCGATTAAGTAATAATCCAAGTAGATATTTGCGCTCACACACCCTGGCCGTCCAGTAACGTGAGCCCTGGTGCTCGGAGAACAGAGGCGAAGGCACCCTCCAAACTGGTCAAGGGAGAAAGAATTCACCGGCACAACAGGTTCTTTCGAGTAGGGAAGACCCCTTACTCGTTTATTTGCATCCGCAAATAAACGAGTAAGGGGTCTTCCCTACTCGAAAGAACCTGTTGTGCCGGTGAATTCTTTCTCCGATTAAGTAATAAGCCATTACGGCTAAAATGTGATTAAAAACACACACAAAACATTATTTACTTGTGCCGCTATTATCCAGTTCCCATTCCTTACTCCAACTTTTACTGTATATAAACCTACGGTTTAGGCATGGCAGACTAACTATATGCATTACACATATTACATCAAAGTGCTACTTCAGCAACAAGGTTGCGGTTGTAGTCCGTTGCCGAAGTATCTGAGCGCTCATACCTCAGTCCGGTTGGTCTCTTATTGGTTCCTCACTATCCACGCCAGAGTGTGGCTTGACCGCGAGTGGTTGTATCTCAGTTGCTCCAGACCTTAAAACTCTCCTACCGGCATTGGACTCCCAGACCGGCAGTCGGTACCTGTTGCCAGCACCAGTTACCTGTGCAGTCCCTGAAGCGGCTCTCTGCACGGCCTTCTGCTGGTGCTTCCACTCCCTCTGACTGGCACCCGCAGCTGGGTTTTCTAATTAAAGAAAAACTAACACTTGTGCTGTTTTGATGATCCCTAAGCAGCCCAGATCACACTGAGCATGTGCACAGTCTTGGTCTTGCAAAGATGTATAACAAAGTTACAAGATGACAGCCCCCTGTGGCCAACTTTGAAAGCATAAATCATTTGTTTGATTAGGCTTGTGGTGCAGTAAGTTCATGTTTATGTTTAGTATACAAAATACAGCATTTCTAGCCTATTTTAGACTTGCTCCTTGTTCTTTAATCAGAAGAAAGATAATGGAAGAGTCAACCATCTTTCTCCTTTCCTGCAAACGACAGCACTGAATATGTTCGGGGGGTACACACTGTTACAAACAAACAATAAAATGGGACAAGGCTTCCATTTCTCACCTGACCTTTTGTTGTGTGGTACACACATATACAGTTTTGTTGACAATAATATTCTGACATCACTAACCTGATCAATCACTGGTTTTGGTAGAAATTATATTACTACATGGCAAATAATTTACTAGTAGGTGTAGCAGAGTAATAGAAAACCAACAGACCAAATAGTTGTGACATGCATGCTGCTGATTCTATCACTGAATCATTGAGACTTGTTCAAAATAATAGCATTGATTAAAATAATAATAGCTTGTTGCTAATAGCAGCAGTGTGGAGTTCAATTATAGTGACATCAGTCATTCTGTGAAAAAACAGGTGTCAATTACAGCCCTTATTTAAGGAAGGAAGGCAGCAAATGTTGTGCGTGCTGGTTATAGTGCATTTCTCTCTGAAAATGGGTTGTGTACTTTGAGTAAAAAGTTGATTGGAGAGGAGAAAAAGAAATTGCAGAAAACGATGGCCCCCTAAGCTAAAATGATCTCGGATGCTTAAAAGCGATTCTGACATGTTCTTATAAAAATCATAGGAACCTGTCAGAATGAAGAAAATGCTGCAGGGAATATTTCCCCCCCCCCCCCGCAAAGTCGCCCCCAGCCCTTTGCACCTTTTGGAGGTGACTCGTCACTCCACTGACTAATCTTCTGGGTTGCTTCACTGATGAAGGGCTGGGGGCAGAGCAATCCTGCCATAGGCTGAAGTCCTGTTTTTGACTCGTAATCAGCCTATGGAGGAATCATTCTGCCCCCAGCCCTGCGTCGGTGAAGCAACCTGGAGTTTTTAGGAGGGTCGAGTTAGTGCGGGTATGCGGAGGAGCGTTGAGGGGAAATATTTCTTGTGCAGCATTTACTTCATACTAACACGTTCCTATGATTTTTATAGGAACGTGTCAGTTAAGAGTCCTGCAGCGGGTCGGGTACCCCACAAAAACCTGCGGTACCCTGCGGGTTGCAGGTAGAATTTCCCGGTGCGGGTATAGATGTGAGTCGGCGGGTTTGTGGGTCGAACCGCGGGTCTTCTCAATAGCAATTTTTACACATTTTTCTGACCACGCCTACTTCTGATGATGTAACTTGTACAAGTTACAATGACAGCACTTCCTGATTCTTGATTGGCAGCATGACAGCATTTGATGGTCAGCAGGTCATGGGTCTGGGTTGCGGATAAGGTACTTGCGTGTCGGGTAGCGGGTCCAGGCGGTTCCGGGTTGCGGATTGCAGGTTGCTGGTACCAAAACCTGAAAAATGTGGAAGAAAACGGAAAAATACAATTTGAATGGATTGAAGAAAAACCATAATAGCAAAGACTCAGCCAATGATCAGCTCCAGGAAGATGAAAGAAGGTCTAAAGTTACCTGTGATACTGTAACAATTAGAAGACGTCTATGTGAAGACAAGCTATCAGCAAGAAGCCCCTGCAAAGTCCTAAAAAAACATGAGCTAAGGAGGTTACAATTTGAGAAAAATTGAGGAATTTTGTGAACTGATGAAAACATGATTGTTCTTTTTGGGTCTAGGGGCCACAGACCGGTTGTCAGACGACCCCCAAACACTGCATTGAAGCCACAGTACAGTGTGAAGACAGTGAAGCATGGTGACATGATATGGGGAGGTTTCTCATACTATGGTGTTGGGTCTATAACAAATTATCCACAGGGATCAAGGAATACATCAAAATACACAAATCTGATACATTTTTCTTTTTCATGTTTTGATTTGGAATAGAATGTACAGTGTTCCCAGCGTATTTGCTTGTAATGGCAATACTGTAAGCTATTATAAGGACCTTTTTTAAACACACTAGTATTCCAAACACAAGAGTATCTTCTAGCACAAATGATAAGGGATCAACAAAATATACAATAAGAATAAGCAGCGCTTCTTTGCAGCAGAATTCCCTCACAAAGAGAGCGGATATTGAGAAATTCCTAAATGGGTGCATGCCAACATGCAATGTTTTACAAACCAATAATCACTGAACCAGTCATAGTTAAGTTGAATAATGGTTTCCCCATGAGATGGACGTTGTATGCTCCCGGTAACTTATTTTATATGCCAGCAGACAAATACTAGGATTTTTTCTACGGCAGACTGGTTGCCCTTGAAACTGTAAGCACTGACAAGGGATGCACCGAATGCACTATTTTGGATTCGAATCCGTTGCGAAAGATAAGGCTGAATACCGAACCGAATCAGACCCCTAATTTGCATATGCTAATTAGAAAGGGGAGGGTAAAAGAGAGCCGTGCACTTCCTTGTTTAGTGATGAAAAGTCACATGATTTTAAGGATTCAGCCGAATCCTAGCCGAATACTGAACCGAATCCTGGATTTGGTGCATCCCTACTGATAACATTACACATACTTTGACATTCAATACAAATGCTAGGAAATACTTGGTCAAATAGAGAATTATAGATGATAAAAGAACACTGGTAATGGCAAACAGAGGTTTTCATTATGAATACATGTAGCCGCTATTCACCATGTGTTGCTTCCTGACATCAATGGTAAGGACTGTGTGTGTCTCTGCAAAGGTAACAAAGACACATCCAGGGCAATCACATATTACCACCAAGGGGTAAATTTAGCAAAGAGTGAAATTCTGCAGCTCTCAATTCGTTTCTATGGGATTTTGAAAGGCGTATTTATCAATGGGTGAAGTTTCACCCTTTGATAAATACGCCTTCAAAAATCCCATAAAAATGAATTGAGAGCGGCGGAATTTCCCTCTAGTGGTGGACCTTCACTCTTTGATAAATAGCAGCCCTAAGTAGGAATAAAAAGGGTCTGGCCACCAATAAATCCAGAAAAGTGTGTTAGGGGTGTAAATTAGATGAAAATATATTCAATAATCCACCCAGGTATGCATTACAACATGGTTCAAATGAAAACACAATTACATTCTAAAAGCAGGGTGGCAGTTAACTTATTTGCCCCATCCAACGCTCACACCATGGGATTTTCCAGTTGAACCTATTTAGCTGTGCACAGAGACCAGAGAAAGGGTTTGTAACTATGTAGGAAATGAGATTAGTGGCCGAGAAGAGTTCCAAATGTAAAACTAGTAGAACAGGGATCAGGGCTTCAACTTCTGGGCCAACAAATGATCACCAGGCATGAGTTATCCATTCATCTAATTGGAGAATAAAAGATATGGATTTTGTCGATTTAATGGGTTAACAGGAAGCAACTTAGCCAGTACCTGAATCTGAAGTGGATCTGAAGTGGATCTGATGTAGTCAAAGTGTTGGGCACCCAAGAGAGCACTAGCAGCCTACATTTCACTTTAGCAGCATTCTCAGTAATTGCACATTTCAGTGCCCTATACTGCCAACTTTCTGCTCCTTTTAAATGAGGGCTATCCATGCACAAAACCACTATACAGCATGTTTGTGGGATATAATATAATTAAGGAGCCATTCTAGGCCCTACAGTGTGGGGGTCCGCCTCACTCATGGACTTGCACTAGCACTACCCTGCTTTAGATAATCACTCATGCAGGGGTAGAAATCAATTTGCACGTTTCCTAAAGGGAGACTGTCATGGGAACACAAGTTAATAGTGCTGCTCCAGTAGACTTCTGCACTGAAATCCATTACTCAAAAGAGCAAACAGATTTTTTTTTTAATACAGGTATTGGATCCCTTATCCAGAAAACCATTATCCAGAAAGCTCCGAATTACGGAATGGTCATCTCCCATAGACTCCATTATAATGAAATAATCCAAATTTTTAAAAAAGATTTCCTTTTTCTCTGTAATAATAAAACAGCAGCTTGTACTTGATCCCAACTAACATATAATTAATCCTTATTGGAAGCAAAACGGTATGAATATCCAAATTACGGAAAGATCAGTTATCCAGCAAACCCCAGGTCCAGAGCATACTGGATAACCGATCCCATACCTGTATTTCATTTTTAAATCTGAACATGGGTCTAGACATATTGTCAGTTTCCCAGCTGCCCAAAGTCATGTGACTTGTACGGATAACTTCAGTCACTCTTTAATGCAAGTTGGCGGGATAGCTACCCCCCTCCCCCCAAGCAGCCTAACAACAGAACAATGGGAAGGTAACCAGATAGCAGCTCCCTAACACAAGATACCAGCCGCCTGGTAGATCTAACCATAACACAAGATAACAGCTGCCTGGTAGACCTAAGAACAACACTCAATAGTAAAATCCAGGTCCCACTGAGACACATTCAGTTACATTGAGTAGGAGAAACAACAGCCTGCCAGAAAGCAGTTCCATCCTAAAGTGCTGGCTCTTTCTAAAAGCACATGACCAGGCAAAATGACCCGAGATGGCTGCCTACACACCAATATTACAACTAAAAAAAATACACTTGCTGGTTCAGGAATAAAATGTTATATTGTAGAGTGAATTATTTGCAGTGTAAGTGTAATTTAGAATACATTATAAGAATCATGACAGAATCCCTTTAAAAATCCAGAAACATGAAAAAGCATCCAGTCATAGTTTTCAGTAATGTTTATCTTTAGTGAGTTGTCCCTTGGTCCAGTTAAGGGGCTTCAGTACACAGAACATAGTGGTTTTTGGACAGTCTCAAGTCCAACATCTTTCACCGGCTTGTCCTACAGATCACCCACAAGACAGCTAAAATTTTTTAAAAGAAACCATCACATTTGTATTTTTAGGCAGAAAACAACGTTTTGAATGTACATTTTTTTAATTAAAATATCACTCAGCTAATTTTTGCGACGGGACAATATCTGACATTTACGGGACGATATATCTTGCAATGTCTATTTTTTTTTATAACCTTGCATCCGCTGAAGTCGCAATGTAAATGATAAACAGTTGACAATTTTTGTTAAACAGTATAATCACGCTAAACAAAATCACCCGTGACAATGGCTCGTCCCACTGTGATAATTTCCTACAAGTTTGCTTCAGATCGGTTCATAGTAATTCATAGAAAAAAAGCATAATTCCTAAGCACTCTCATTTAAGAATTCCCTACCATCACTCCATTAGGGGAGTAGTTCTGTAATTAATATTAGCCAAACAAGTCATGGAGCATCTGCAGAAACAAGCCTTTCACAAATTGGCTTCTAAGGTGTATGGGAGTCAAAATTCTTATTTATTGCTCTGCGGGTGATGGCACAATGGGGATTTTACCACCAATTTGGACATGAAACAAAGCACCTGGAAATACCTTTCTGTGGAATAGGATGCCTCTTGCTGTATTTCATTCGGCCAGAGCAGTTGAATTATTGTAGAAGATACAGCAGTGAGAATTTTGAGTGATAACACAAATACACAGGGGTGGGATACAGAAATTGTAGGTGGCAAAACATATATTCAAGTGATTATTGTAGGTTGTAAAATATTCCATGTGTTTTAAACTCTCAACTCAGCAGCTCGTTGGCTCCTACGGTCACCAAGCTAAAAGTGGCAGTTGACAACAGCCGCACAGTTGCAAGTGTTGACGTCCCATGCGCTACATCAGTGATCCCCAACCAGTGGCTCGTGAGCACCACGTTGCTCTCAGTGGCCTCCAAGCAGGGGCTTATTTTTGAATCCTTGGCTTAAAGGGAAGCTTTAGTTTCAAAATAACCACGTGTATTGCCAAACAGTGCCTCCTGTTGGCTGCAAGTCAACATACAAGCTATTATCCAATCACAGCCGTTGTTTGGAAACCCCAGGAACTTTTTGCATGTTTATGTTTCTCTCCAACATTGTTTTACACTTGAGCTTAGCTCATGCCAGATACCCTACAAAACAAACTATAGTTCATTCACTTTTAAACAAGGCCAATATGGCTGCTAAAGAATCTATACTTTACTCCCCCCCCCCCCCAGACATATTTATATAACTCCATACATTAGGGGACAGATTTACTAAGGGTCGAATGCGAGGGTTAGAAAACGTCGAATTCGACCAAGGGAATTGTAGGGGAATGAAAATCCTTCGAATTGGAATGATTTTACCGCAATTCGATCAGTCGAACGATCAAATAGAAATTATTCGATCGATCGATAAAAGCGTTAGAATCGAACGATTTTGACCATTCGATAGAATATTTTCATTTATTCAAAAATAAAGAAAACCAATTCGGTAGGTTGAAAATGGCGAACTAGGCAAGCAAATAAAAATTTAAAGGGGAAGTTATTCGACTGTCGAATAGATTTTTATTCGAATCATTCGCTTTGATCGAATTTTCAAAATTCACTGGTCAAAGTGGTCTTTGAAAACTCTAATTCGCATCTTTTTAAAAATCCAATCGAATTTCGAATCCTTCATGTGAATTTGATAAATTTGCCCCTAGGTGTATTCTTACATTTTCTACTTACAGCTGTGGTTTTCAGAATGAACAGCCTCATGTAGTAGTGAAAATAGCTTACAATATCAATTTCTAAAAGTAAAATAGCAGAGAGAGGGTGAGCGGATAATCCTGGAACACTAAAGAGACATAGGCATTTATAATGCAAAATAATGGAAAGGGGCGGGGTTAGAAAAATCAGTCTAATGCTTCTAAACATATAAAGAAAAACCATTAACAAATACAAAGGGCCTATTAAATGTCTTAGATCACTAATTCAAGTCCATTTATAAATGTAAAATGCGTCGGTCTGAAGGATTATCACCTGATATGCCTGTTATTTATATCTATATAATTAGATATACAGATATATTCAGTTTCTAACGGCATCCTGAAATTATGAAAATCCCGACAGACATACCTAAAGGTAAATACCATGACAACAGCATCAGCAAAATACATATATTTATATATTCTGTACACAAATTTTGACAGCACTTTACCCACCATGATTATCTGTGTGTATGTTTTTTTTCCCCTTGCAGAATGAAATATGACTTAGAACAAAGCCCTCTCTCTTTGTTTTAAACAATTTGGTCACAATGCACCTTTGATATAAAAGCATTTTTAAACTTTATTATTAATACTCAGGACAACAGGAAATTCCAGGATTTCGGTCAGTAGCATTTGCAGAACCACTTTCGCTGATAAATACAGTAGTTAAGAATGTGCATCCAGATCAGAATGAAGGAGGGTGTGATAAGGACCCTGGCACTGTGAGGTGAGAGAAGCTCGAGAGTCCACAGATACAAGGTTATGGGTTTTCAGAAGCTATACCCCCTCCCCAACCCACCTTATGTTTTTGCTGGAATACTTGGTAACAGCATATTTTACTCTAAAATAAGGCATTGACCCCAGTAGCGTGTAAACTGTTTCTTTCTGCCTTCTCTGAATACAATCCTATCCACTTAAGGACTCATCCTGTCCGTAATATTTAGTGTTTTTTTTTTTTTAAACTCTTTATTTCAAAATGTTCCGATAAAAGTTCAAAGGATAATAATTGCTAAAATATAGGAGTTTCTATGTCTTAAGGATGGCGCAAATACTAATACTGGTTGGGTAAAGTGGTTTGCAGTGAGATACACTTGTACATGGGATGCAATCTTATATTCAACGCCACCTATCCGTACACTTCTCTTATACATGCCCAAACTGCAATTTATAATAAAAAAAAAAAGCACCAGAGCTACACTGGCATTGCCAAAACAAAACACCAGCATACAAACTGTCGGAACAGTTCTGCAAAGACATTCAGCTCTTGAAGATGTTGAAAGAAAGTCATGGAGAACAATGAGAACCTTTTTTTTTTTTTTTTTCCAGAAGAGGAGGATGTTCCATAAACTCAGCTATTAAACATTTGTGGGTTTGTATATAAATACATTTAACCTGTTGAGCGGAAAGAGAAGTTAAGGTCGCCTTATCCGAAACGCCAAAATACTTTATGCCATAGATACATACCCCAGTGCCTTAAAATGGGAATTCGACACTGTAAAAATTTTTTTTTTTTTTTATCAAGAGATCCAAAGGTTTAAAGGAAAGTTTAAAACAATGATTATGCTTGCAAAGTTCTGAAGAGTTCATCTACTGTCCAAACTTTGGATTGAAGTCAATATAATTTTTCTTTTTAGACAGTTATGTACAGTGCTGCTGTAATAATGAAACAAATGTGATCTACTGTAAAGTTGCACAATACAGAAACTGTTGCTCCATCTTCTACTACATAAATGGGACTCCACAGGGAAGGATGAAGATGGTCCCTGTGTTAAGTTGGGATAATTCCATCACTCCTAAGACCTCTCTTTAATTCCAGGTCCTCAAGTTTCTTCCATAATTCTTCTCTTTCCTTTTCCTTCTTCTTCTCACTAATAAATAGAAGGAAGTGGTTAACACAATCAAATAAATAACCTATTTTCTATAAATGCTTTGAATGTACAGACTAGAAGATACAACGTAAAAGAAATATGAATAGAAAATACTGTATTAGTACACACACATTATGGGGGAAGTGGGTACAGAATGGATCCTTTTCGAATATGTACTTTTAAAGTGAAAAAGCACTATCTATGATACCCAAGTTCCAGGGAGGAGATAAAAGTCGTCATCAACCAGCCTACTATATATTAATAGAAGCATAGATCTAGCAAATATTTATTTCGATCATACTTTAAAAAGCCTAAAAACTTGCTCTTTTTCAACTCAAATTCAGTAGGAGTAGCAGCAGTGGAAGTTTTGCTCACTTTATACTAAGCAATAACAGACTGAAGGTGTGACCACTAGATGGTGCTCTGTATACTCAAGACCTGATAGAATTGGAAACCTGATGCATATTCTCAGTAAATCAAAGCTTGAAATAGCTTCACGTGTACTTGGAGGCAACTTTTAGCCTGGTTGACTAATGTGGCAATCCCAATTCTTCTGCATTTAATGGATTTTCCGACGCTTTACTGCCCTTGGAAGATGCAATCATAAAAAGGGTGACTTATCCTGACAGACAGGAGACATAAGTTCTGATCCTATACTAAAAATCCCTGCAACAAAGAAATCTGCTAAAAAGCAAACCGAAATAGTCACCAGTAACAGGAATAACTGATCAATGTGCAAGGAAAAAAAAAAAATATATATATATTTTCATACAAGGAAGCACTATTAATTCATAATTTTAATTTAGAAAAAAAAAAATGAACATGACATAGAGTAGCAGCATATTGCTCCTTTATAAGGAAATAAAGATGTATGATCATAGTTCGTAATTAAAGGGATGCACTGAATCCAGGATTCAGTTTGGAATTTATCCTTTTTAAGCAGGATTCGGCAAAATCCTTCTGCCAGGCCGAATTGAATCCTAATTTGCATATGCTAATTAGAGGTAGGGAAAATGTGTGACTTTTGTCACAAAACAGGGAAGTAAAAAATGTTTTCCCCAATCCCACCACTAATTTGCATATGCAAATTAGGATCCGGTCAAATCTTTCACAACGGATTTTGGGGTCCTGCCGAAAATAGTGAATTAGGTGCATCCCTAGTAATTAAGCTGTATGAGACTGCCTGGTGTGATTTTAGAATAACAGAGACAAGCTTTTAGAATGTGGGCACTTCTTCGTCTTGTATTTCCAAAAGATATAATATTCTAATAATTAAGCACTTTATTTTAGAATGAGTGACCTTATAACGGAGCCTCTGCATGACTTGCATTTGCCTCAATAACTCCAACAAACCCTGCAGAAATGATCTCTATCGGTTAATATGTGTCACATCTTAATACAGGCACTCATTGTTTTCCGCTTGAGCTAATGTTCCCCACGTGGCCCATGTATGAACAGACAGCAATTGACTCCTGCATGGATATAAAGCTCTTTGGCAAAGAACAGATACTGTCAGATCAGCTTAACCCATGCCTGGCTTCTTAACCGAACACTGCATGTTAGATGTCACGTACACACAAAGTTCTAGCAGGCAAACGTGAGCCGATGATATTGGCAGAAATGAAGAATCCTGTTCCGTTTCAATTGTCCTAATGAAAAACTGTAATTCTAAGGAACAACCTAATATTCCAAAATTGCATGTTCAACAGCTTTAAATGTGTGTGTGGCTAGATAGAGCATATTATTTATGTTTATTCATTTTTTGTGTCAATTTTAGACATGGGGCTGCAAATTATCGAAGGATATTTACGATAAAATAATACAGGTTATCCAGAATGCTCGGGATCTGGGGTTTTTCAGACAATGGATCTTTCCATAATTTGGATCTTCATACCTTAAGTCTAGAAAATCTTGTAAACATTAAATAAACTTCTCGCTGCCCAATTGGTATACGCGCACTGGTGGCTAGTTCCTGACTTGACCAACACAGCAACAGTCTTGGAAGCTGCAATTATAGGCTCCCTTGAAGCGCTTGCAAAACTCCCATACCGAGGAATCTCACCCCAGTATAGCACCACTACCCCCATGAATACAGTGGTACAAGTCTTCCAGAAGGCTCAAAAGATAGTGAGGGGTACATCCACAGCTTGGTCCCCACATACACCGCTCTGGGGCAATACCCACCTTCCCCACTTCCACTCACTCCCAGACATTGCCAGATGGGCACAGCTGGGGATAAAAACTCTCAGGGACGTTCTCTTTGAGGGTGAATGCAAACCACATGATATAATAGATAGGGAAGCCAATCCTCACTCAGTTAGGTTATTCCAATATCTACAAATAAGACATGCTTTGCATATGCAATTTCCAGAAAGACCTATAAACCTGGAGGAGACAACATTGGAGACCCACCTATACAGATTAGACCTAAAAAAAACCCTATCCTGGTTATACACTATACTATCTAATGCTGGTCCTTCTGCTCTTGAGAAAGCTAGGGACAAATGGCAAAGAGACATACCTGAACTAGATGAAGAAAAGTGGAAAGACGCACTGAAGCTGGCAACACAAATTTCTATCTCCATGAGGGATAGGTTCATACAAATAAAATTCCTGAATAGAGTCTACCTAACCCCCTATCGCCTGGCAAAAATCTGTGGAACAGTCTCAGATCAATGCCCCAAGTGCAGAATGGAAATAGGTACCATGTTCCACATGTTCTGGTCATGTCCAGTAATTCAGAGATTCTGGGGTGCAATACTTCAATACCTGAATGAAAAGCTAGCTTTACCAAATATCTGTTCACCAGAATTGTGCCTATTAGGGTTAACAGGAGACCTACAGCTCCACCCTGGTTCTAGGAACTGCTACTTACAACTACTGTACTATGCCAAGAAAGCCATACTAATGCATTGGAAATCACTCAACCCTCCAACAATACAATATTGGAAAAAAATGGTAAATGACTCTCTTACAAACCAGAAGCTGACTTATTTGGCTAGAAACTGCCCAGGGAAATTTGAGGCTATCTGGGGTACCTGGTTAAATGTGCAAACTGTTTAAGTACTTTGTTTAAGTGTCCAAATCCATGCAATATTATGTACAAGATGGCTTACACCTCTGTCGTACCTCCCCTCAATACCTTCTACTCTCTACTTCTGCCTTTGCTCCTCTTTCTCTTTCCTTTCCTCTCTCCATCTGTGGTTAATTGTAAATGTTTAAACTCAAAATAAAAACTTTAAAAAAAAAACATTAAATAAACAAAATAGGCCGGTTTTGCTTCCAATAAAGATTAATTATATCTTAGTTTGGATAAAGTACAAGATGCTGTTATTATTAGAGAAGAAGGAAATAATTTTTTGGAAAATTTGGATTATTTATTATTATTAAGAGAGTCTATGGGAGATGGCCTTTTCTGTAATTCTGAACTTTCTGGATAAAGGGTTCCCGGATAACAGAACCCACACCTGTACATGATTATGCAAAGCCGTCATGTACCATAGTGATAGTTTCATTTAATATAAGGCATAAAGCCATCTGCTGTAATGACATGGTTCAAATTAAACCATCATTTTACCCGTGGGCTAAATGTAAGCAGAGAAATGTCGCCACATAATAGAACAATAAAATGAAAGTGCAGTAGAGGTAAAAGCAGCAAGGGATGATGTCACAGCCAAGGAAGCCACAGTTGGAAGCTTTCTAAGCTGCTGACCAAAAACAAAATAAAAAACAAACTATTAAGAGTTACCGCTGGCGATCTGACTTGTAAGTGGCTGTCAGCTCATCGAATAATGTGCTGTTCATCTCCATGAAGGCCTTCAATACGTTGTACACGAGAGCCACAATCGCCCTGGACAGACGACAAAAACAGAAAGGGGAGTCAATCTGGGATGATACGCGCAAGTCAACTGGATGATTGTCAAATGATAGTTCCTACGGTCCCTGAATAAAGTGTCCTGTTTCTAAGGAGATAATCTGTAAAGACGGAGTGGGGTTAGAAACAAGCGCCCGAACTACTACTTCTAGAATAAAATCACTGGCAACATTTGGGACCTAAAGCAACTACTTTCAGAGTAATTTTAGCACTTCCTTCCACTGAACCTTAGTATGAAAACGATGGCAATAATATAATCAATTTTCAGCCAGTGAGCTAGAAATGTATATAAATGTGCAGTTTAGGGATAGTCCACATGGCAAGATTCAGGGAGATTTGTCGCCTGGTGACCAATCACCGCTTTTTTGGGGAGATTAATCTCCCTGAATCGCTTACCCATGTTTAGCGCCCGCTAAATGTAAAGTCACCTGCGTCTATTCACACGCAGCACTATGTTTTTCTAAGTCGCTCAAAATTGCAATTTTCAGCTACTTAGGAAAACACAGCGCTACGTGTGAATAGGCGCAGGTGACTTTACATTTTATCGGGTGCGAGACACGGGTAAGCGATTCAGGGAGATTAGTCGCCCCAAATAAGCGGAAATTGGTCAGCAAGCGACAAATTTCCCTGAATCTTAAGGTGGCCATACACGAAGAGATCCGCTCGTTTGGCGATGTTGCCAAACGAGCGGATCTCTCCCAGATATGCCCACCTTGAGGTGGGCGATATCGGGCTGATCCGATCGTGGGCCCTAGGGCCCAACGTTCGGATCAGTACGGGCGGTCGGATCGCGGGACCGCATCAACGAACAGATGCGGCCGCGATCTGACTGGATTTTTAATCCTGCCCGATCGACATCTGGCCGACTTTCGGCCAGATATCGATCGGGAAAGCCCGTCGGAGGGCCCCCCACACGGGCAGATAAGCTGCCGACACAGTCTGTCGGCAGCTTTTATCTGCCCGTGTATGGCCACCTTTACTATATTGACTATCCCTCATCTAGTATGCATATTAAATTAAACCCTAAACTTCAATTCCCACCTGACAAGACATATATTAGCTGCTGCCAACTGTAATTAAAGGGGGTTGTTCACCTTCCAAACACTTCAGTTCAGTTGTTTTCAGTTTGTTCCTAAAAAATAAAGACCTTTTTAAAATTACTTTCCATTTTTTATTTTACTGTTTTTCCAAAGTCTAAGCTTAAAGTAGAATGTCCTTATCTCTGGTGTTTGAGTCTGCCAGCCTCAGTAATTCAGGCGAAGACTCTAAACTGTTACAATTTTACATTTAGTTGATACATTTCTCAGCAGTATTGGCAACTATTGTATCAAGTCTAACAGCTGTCTGTAATGAAACTCAGGGATTCTGTTCAACAGGGACAAAGATAAGAAATGTATCGACTTAGAACAGTTTACAGCCCTCCCAAAGCTGCTTTAGGGCTGGGGCAGACAGGGAGATTCGGGGAGATTCTGTTACCTGGCGATTAATCGCAGGCGACCATCTCCCCAAACTGCCTTTTCCCTGTCCGCCGCCTGTTTAAATCAAAAAGCACCAGCGCCAATACATATGCGGCGTGTCGATTTCAGGAATCGCCCGAAGTTGCTTTGTGAGGAAACTTCGGGCGATTCCGGAAATCGCCACGCCGCGTGTGTATTGGCGCTGGCGCTTTTTGATTTAAACAGGTCACCAGCGATTAATCGCCCGACGACAGAATCTCCCCGAATCTCACTGTCTGTCCCAGCCCTTAGAAGGTGAAAAATGACACTTTACACTTCAATAATACAAAAAGAGTCACACATAAATAATAGTAAGTAATTGGAAAAAGTTGTTATTTCTGGTGATCTATCTGAAAACAACTAGTTGTTTGAAGGTGAACAACCCTTTAACTGCAGCTTTAGATAAACATGCAGTAGGAATAATAACTGCTAAATAATAGGAGAGATGATCACTGATGATCACTGATGATCACTGATGATCACTGATGATCACTGATGATCACTGATGATCACTGATGATCACTGATAAGGAAGCAGGGGCAGTGTAGAGAAACCACTTTGTCAATGGACTAAACGCAAAAAAACAAATATGTATGTAGCTATGTTTATTCTTGTTGGGCTAAACAGGACAGACTTACTTTAGATTTCATGGCAAGCACAAACTAAGGTTTTGTTACTACATGGCTGGATATGTTTGCAGGGCTGTGCTATATCCAGCAGAGGTCACACAATGACAGCAAACATTGCATTGCAGCTTAAATTTACACTTACGGATTCCAGTGTTCTTTGGAAATCCTGTACAGACTTGCAAACATTATGGGAAGGATGACATTTGAATTCTCCTCTATTAAACTCATGATGTATTCGTTGTTCCAATAGTAAAGTGCTCGTTCGGCCACCTTGAACAGAAAGAAAAGAAGTTTGAAAAAACAAAATACGGTCATGGGAAAAATGTTTTTTTTTTCCAAATGCATCAGGTAATAGTGCTGCACCAGCAGAATTCTGCACTGAAACCCATTTTTCAAAAAAGCAAAAACATTTTTTTATATTCAATTTTGAAAACGGACATGGGGCTAGACATGTCCGTTTCCCAACTGCCCCCAGTCATGTGCTATCGTAAGCTTCAGTCACTCTTTACTGCTGTATTGCAAGATGGAGTGATATCACTACCTCCTTTTACCCCCCCCCCCCCCCCCCCCCCCAGCAGCCAAACAAAAAAAAAATGGGAAGGCAACCAGAAAACAGCTCTCTTAACACAAGAGAACAGCTGCCTGGTAGATCTAAAGCTGGCCATAGACGCAAAGATATACCTTCAATATCGGACGAACGATTGAACATCCCCATCTCCCGACCTGCTACTAACCATTCAGATCAAACAAAGTAGTAAAACACCACATCAGCCGATGTTCTGCCCCTACAGCAATTGTACTAAAGTTTATGTCCGACAAAGCTGGTCTCCCACTGAAAATCGTCAGATGGGCAATACATGCAAAGATATTGGCAGCCAACAAAAAACTTCTGACCTGTCCGATCGACTGAACGACCGATCAGCATGGCAAGACAAATGTCAGTACACTCCACACACGATCCAAAACTCATATGAATAGAGTATCTATCGGATCTTTGCGTCTACGGCCAGTTTAAGAACAACACTCAATAGTAAAATCCAAGTCCCACTGAGACCGATTCAGTTACATTAATTAGGCGAAATAACAGCCTGCCAGAAAGCAGTTCCATCCTAAAGTGCAGGCACGAGTAAAACAACTGGGGGCAGCTGGGAAACTGACAATATGTCTAGCCCCATGTCAAGTTAACATTGGCTAAAATTGAAAAACTTTCTGTGCTGACCCCAGCTATTCTTGACCCCCCACTGACAAAGTCGTGTTGGTTTTGCCAACACAAAGACAGCACCTTGTGACAGAACGTTCCACTTTACAATCTGCACTCAAGTGAGAGAAAAACTTTAATTTCCTTTTTGCCAATTCAGAAGGAAAATTCGGGGAGGGTTGGGTTGGGATAAAAGCAGCATCACTTATGTACTTGTGCCAGTTTGTAAAAGTGATACTGACATGTTCCTATAAAAATCATAAGAACGCGTCCATATGAAGGTGCTGCACTCTGAATATTCTCCTCTAAAAGACCCCCCCCTCAAAGCCGTCCCCAGCCCCGCAAATCTTTGTGAAGCCGACCAGGCTAATGGATCTTCTGTCGTTGTTTCAGTGATACTGAAACAACACAGTAGATCCATTAGCAGTGTCAGAGAGTCGGATTCATGAAGGTTCGCGGGGCTGGGGGCAACTTTGGCAGGTCTTTTAGAGGAAAATATTTGGAGTGCAGCACCTCATTAATTTTTTCTAGTATCACTTTAAATAAAAATCTGACCCAAACATTAAAAACCCCCTAGTCCCCGTTCCCACCAAGACCCTCCTCCCCCAGGCAAAGTGTTACCCCGGGCAAATGCCCCGAACGTTTTACTCACCCCTCGGTGTCTATTCAGGCATCGGGGTTCACGGGCGCCATCTTCTTCTCTTAGGAACAAGACAGGCGTCTTGGCACATGTGCAGTTGGAGCAATTTTCTGTTTCACGACAACTGCGCATGTGCTGAAACTCAAGAAAATTGCCGAATCACTAATCTCATTCTGAAGATTACGGAAGAGGCTGAAGGTGGAGTCTATGAAGTTCGATGCCTGAATCAACACCGAGGGGCAAGTAAAACATTGGGGGCATTTGCCCGGGGTAACACTTAAGCTGGCCATGGATGCAAAGATCCGATAGTATGAATCATAGGACATCACCATCTCCTGACCTGCCACTAACCTTCAGATCAAATAAAGTAGTAAAAGCACAGATCAGCTGATGTTCTGCCCCTACAGGGATTGTACGAAAGTTATGTCCGACAAATCCTAGTGACAGTCTCCCACTGAAAATCGTATGATCAGCAATACGCGCACAGATATTATTGGCAGCCGACAGAACTTTTCTAACCTGTCCAATCGACCAAACGACCGATTGGCATGGCATGACAAATGTCAGGATACTGCACACACAATCCGAAAATCATATTGTTGCGTCTAAACTCTTGCATAAATGTAGTAGAGGAAGAATGGAGGGAGGAAGCATGAAGCCGACTGGGAGCTTAAAGAAAAGGGCACTCCACGTTTCTGTTCTTATTATTGATTCATTTTTTTTTGCAATAAAGCCTATTGGGGAAAAATGCTGTGGTCACAAAATGAATGAAAATCATATTGTGGAATAGTTTACAGTTCCTTCCATTTGTGCCCAAGTGAATAACAACTAGTATGGCAGGCTGGCAGGAGTGAACGTGCACACCAATGTTTTTGTAAGCAGGAATTGTGCAAGATGTGCCTTATTGTGGTTATTCCAGTTATCTGCAAGCAAGTGTTTATAGATCATGTGCTAACTGAACAAGCATATAATTAAATTAAACTGCTATTGAGGCATCCCTTGGTCTCTGAATAATAGAACTGCCTTGAGTTAAACAATTTGTTAGAAAGAATTGTAACGATTTAGTCATTATACAATCAATGAGAATCCTTCAGCCCAACCTTCCATAAAATGCTACACTTGTGTGGCTGGCAAGAGGAAATAGTGTGCATACTTGTGTAAAATAACATGTATAACGTGCCTATCCACCATTCAAATGATAAGAATTAGGCAGAAAATTTAAAATATGTTTTATTCAATTAGCATAACTGCAGAAGGCTATTTAAGGAGAAGGAAATGTATAACCACT